>ML682206.1:140606-630664 GCA_007922195.1 Podocnemis expansa | reverse complement strand
CACACACACACACACACACACACACACACACACACACACACACACACTGTAACATACGTAAAAAGTTTATGCTTCTAGCATACATTGCAACTGCTTTAAGGAAGGATTTTACACTACATGTTTAGAAAGTGAATGACACATTCTGGGCAAACGGAACAGCTGTTACTCACCGGCACCATTCCAAAATCATAGTACAAACACACTGGACTCCAGAGCAATAATGATGCTTTTGTTTTGTTTTGGTTAGGGAGAAGAACTAGTAATTCAGTAACAGTTATTCCCACTATTCGAGATCTCCCTGAGACAGGGGCTGTCTTCCTGTGTGATTGGAAAACACCGAACACTTGAAGTACTAAATAGATAAGGTAGAAGAACATCCCACTTCCTACTCAAGATTTCACTGGTAAGCATTCAAGGATCACATTAGCATTCTGGTCATAGATTCACACGGTGAGCTCAAGTTGAACTGACATCCCTCCCAAATCTGACTTTTGTAGAGTCACTGCTTCCTGAGAGATATTCATCAAGCACAGAACTAAGGCCTACACTCTTTGTTTCTATATAAATATACTTAAAATGCATAGTGTTTGTGTGCACCCAATTTACCAAGGTATCCAGATTGCTCTGTATCAGTGACCTATGCTCTTCTCTGTTTATAACTGTGCCAACTTGTGCGTCATCCTCAAACTTCATCAGTGATGACTTTATGTTTTCATCCAGGTCACTGATAAAAGTATTACACAGAGTAGGGCCAAGAACTGATTCCTACAGGATCCCCTAGCAACACTTGTGCTTCACGATGATTCCCATTTACAACAACATGTTGAGACCTGACGAAGTGGGATTTTCTCCCATGAAAGCTCTTGTGAAAAACAAATCTGTTAGTCTTTAAGTGCCACATGATTTTTTTTTTTTTTTTTTTTTGCTGGACTAGACTAACGCTGCTACCCCTTTGGAAACTGATCTATTAGTTAGCTAACATTTAAATCCACTTAGTATATGCCATGTTATTTTATTTTGTTCTAATTTTTTAATTAAAATGTCATGTGACACTAAGTCCTGAATTTTACATTAGCCTAGGTATATTGTACCAACACCATTACCTTTATCAACCCAATTTGTAATTCACCTAAGAAAGGAATGAAGTTAGTTCGACGGGATCTATTTTCCATAAACCCACGTTGATTGGCACTAATTATACTACCCTAATTTAATTCTTTACCAATCAAATCCCATATCAAATGCTCCATTATCATGCATGGGATCAATGTTAGACTGACAGGCCTATCATTATACCAGTCATCTTTTTTACCCTTTTAAATATTGGCACAATGTTAGCTTTCTTCCAGTTTTGGGGTTTTTTTGTTTTTTTTTCAACTTCCCCAGTGTTCCAAGACTTATTGAAAATCAACATTAACAGTCCAGTGAGCTCTTCCACCTTCTTTGTTAAAATTCTTGGAAGCAAGAATTTTGCTTGCTGATTTAAAACTGTCTAACTTTAGTGGCTGCTCTTTTAATATCCCCATGACATGCTCATGTGATGGAAGGAGTGAGCTTGTCATGGTACGATATGACTGGATCAATTATTTTTCCCAAATACCAAACACAAATATTTATTAAACGCTTCAGCTTTTTCTTGATTGCTATTGTTAATTCCACCATTTCCATCTAGGACTAAACTAATACAATTGTTAGGGTTCTCTGCATTCCTGATATACTTAAAACACTCCTACCTACTTCCCTTAGATCTTTCATCCAGAGAGTCCTCCCTGTGGCCCTTTGCTTCCTTCCCTGGTGCTTCCTTAAAGTGTTAGAAGATGAAGCATAACAGGATTCCTGCCACTGATACTCAATAATCAGCACAAGAAAGCTATTTATATTTTTGTAAAAATGAGTTCCAGTAGGATTAGGTGCTAGATTCCATTTAATGTCTATAAGCAGCCATTAAGCAAATAATGGCATAGCGCAAGTCTTGCAAATGTACCTGCCAGTGTGCCTGACCAATTAAAAACATGCATTTCTGATCTCTCTTTTAGCTCATCAAACTATGATCCTGGTCCAGATTTCCTTCCTGTCCAAAGATTAAGTAACTTTGTTTTGCTGTATAGCAGAACAGGTGAAGTGCAATCAAATATAAATAAGATCGGTGACAAATGGAGAAACAGCTCTCTCATTATTTGTATGAAGCACACCTTATTAACCACCAGTGTACTGGAATACGTGTCATTTCAACTTCCGGCCAGAGGCAGGTTTCTTTAGCCTTTAACGTCTCTTAAGGATTCTCTGAAATGAGGAATTGTAAACAAAGGTGGATGGATGTACTGTTTTTCCCTTCTCCCTGCTTTTGTCTGTTGATGAAGGCAAAGTGACCCCTAGGAATGTCAGGAGGACTGCCAGTGGTAAAAGGTGTGGCTACTTAGAAAGCTGACAGGCTTACTATCTATTTTTCTTTTTTAATTAGGAAAAACCCCCACCATTTTAGTTGCACCAGTGGGAGTCCTAATGTAGACAAAACTGTACCAGTTTCCAATGCTTTAGAAGCTGATCTTTAATTGGCATGGTCACAAAATCTCCAGAACCCAATGCAGGCTACATCATGGATCCTGCAGGTTGTATTACAAACACAGGTGGCAGTATCAGTGCAATTTTTTTTTCCCCTTGAGAGGCCACCTTAACTCTGAGTCAACAAGAGTCCTATTTTTAATTCCTCCTTCCTCCCTGCCCCCCCCCCCATGTCTTTCTCTCTCTTTTGTAAAATTCTTACCAGGCTGTTCAATTACAATTTTGGTGTGCAGACTCAGGAAAAAGGAAAGTGGGAAAAAAGGATTGTTACTTTTATACACTTCTTTGAGAGTGGAATTAAATTTAGTGTGGTTGAAAGCCTGTACATTAGGTTAATAAGGAATTAAACTTCGGGCTATTTATCTGTTTAACATAAATGGCTGATTTTCCTGACAAGCACCATCTCTGGTTGTAAAGCAAAGCAGTTAAGTATATGCTTAAGTCTGCTTCTGTTCAGTAAGGGACTTAAATATTCACTTAACTTTAAGCATGATCTTAATTTCCATTGTCTTCACTGAAACTTAAGCATATACTTGAGTACTATCCTGAAATGAGTCTACATAATGCACTCTCCAGAGAATGCAGTTATGACTAGGCAATGGGGAATGACTCTCAGAGACAGGCTCTTGTCTATTTTTATCTTACCTTATTCTAGCAACAGTTGCCAAGTGATTCTGCTGGTTTTTCTTTTACACAATTCTGCTGCTGTTTTTGGAGGGGAAAGAGGTAATATACCTGTACAGTTATTTCTGTGTTATGGAAATTTCAGAATTTCTTCAAAGAAATAAGCTATAAGCAACAGGATTTAAAAAAAAAAGATTCTTAAATTAAAAAATAAACTTGTGGATTTTGCAGTTGAGCTGAATCAAACCCCTCCAAATGGGGTTTCAAACTGTAGATCCAGATCTCTGTAATTTTTGTAATGGAGAGCCCTCTCTAGCAGGTATTTACTGCTAATGAAAGACAAGGAATTAATAACCCTGGAGACTGAAGCCCTGTATGTAGCCAAAAACACATACACTACTGAATATAGAATCACATTTCCCAGGTAACTGCACCTCTCACCTCTCCTGATCTTGCCAGTACACTGGGCTCACATCTCAGGTCTTTAACTGTCTCCTGTGTCTGGGTAGAATCATACAGCTCTCCCACTTTCACCTTTCCCATTTATCTGGGTTGCAGTCCCCTGGTACTAACTGTGATTTCAGCAGGTTTAATTTAGATCCATTATCTGCAGGTCTATTCAATCAACAGTGGTAAGCAGTGATCAGTCTGCCTCCTCACAGCAAAGTCCCCATGTGGAAAAACATTAAACACCTGCCAGAGATAGATATGCATAATAACCATTTTCCACATGTGGACCCTGGTTGGTTTAATTTATTATAGACTTTTCTCCAAACCCTCTTCCTGTCAGGGCTCACTGACAACTTCCTGGACAGCCCCTGGCAACTTCTTCTCCTTTGCCAGAATCAAGTCATGTTTAATTGTTTGCAGCTTTTTCATCTGGTGACTCCCAGCTCTGGCAAAATAAGACTTGCAACTCAATGCAGCCAAAATCCTTGTAGAAAAGCTTGGCCTATTGTCTTTGAAGAACGTGCTTGGGTATTGTATCTGGGAACCTATTTTGTCACTTTCCTGTCTGTTCCTCCCACTGCCTTCTATAAAGTCAGATCAATACAATCATACAGGAAGTTCTACTAACCCATCATAGACGTCTAATAATTTTTTGTTACTAGCATGGTCACTTACATCATCACACCATTATTACACAGTAGCATTCGCAGATCAATACATAGTTCTTTCTTGTCCATCATAAATATTTCAATCAGAGATGTGCAAGTAAATATAAAATCACTGTCAATAAAATTTCCAGATGACAAAGTTTGGCAGGGTGATAAATAATGATGAGTTCAGGGAAGTCACACACAAGTGAACTGGATCACCCGGCAAAACAGGCCTGTTCAAACAAATATAGTTTAATATAGCCAGACATAAGGTCCAGGAACAAAAATGCAAGCCGTGCTTACAGACAGTAGACTGTATCCTAGAAAGCAGTGACAAATAAAATTTACGAGTCATAGTGGACAAACAATTCAAGATGAGCTTCCAGTGTGATGCTACTGCAAAACAGCCTATGTGATCCTTGTCTAGAGGTTAGTAGGACCAGGGTGGTGATTTTACCTCTCTATATTGGAACAATATCCCATACTTGGACCACATTTTAAAAAGGAGGCTGAAAAACTGGAGCAGATACAGGAGAAAGTCACAAATTATTTCGGGCCTGGAATGCTTTACAGTGATAGACTGAAGGTGTTCAATCTGTTCAGCTTATCACAAAGGAGATCAAGCAGTGACTTGCTCACTAAGCAGAAGTCTATTTATAAGGTGAAAAATACCAGGTTCTTTAATCCAGCAGAGAAAGGCGTAACAAGAACTTGCGATTGGAAGTTAAAACCAGACAAATTCAAATGACAAATAGAGCATCATTCTTTACCAGTGAAGGTGATTAATCATCAGAAATGGTGATCCACTTTCTGGACACTACAGTACAAATCTGGGACGGACGCATCAATACCACTCTATACCAAAAACCTACTGATCGGTATAATTATCTACATCCCTCGAGCTTCCATCCTAAACACACCACATGATCCATTGTCTACAGCCAAGTCCTAAGATAAAACCGCATTTGCTCTGATCCCTCACACAAAGACAGACATCTTCAGCATCTCTATCAAGCTTTCTTAAAACTACGGTACCCACCTGGAGAAGTAAAGAAACAGATTGACAGGGCCAGATGGGTACCCCGCAGTCAACTACTACAGGAAAAGCTCAAAAAAGAAAAACAACAGAACACCACTGGTCACCACATAAAACCCTCAAGTCAGACCTCTGCAACAGATCATTAAGGACCTCCAGCCTATTTTAAAAGATGATCCCTCACTCTCTCTAGCCTTGGGAGACAGCCCCCCAACTTTAAACAGATACTCACCAGCAACAACAGAAACATAAAAGCAGGCACATATCCCTGCAACAAACCACGCTGCCAACTCTGTCCACATATCTGCACAAACGACATCATCATAGGACCTAATCAAGCCAGCTACTCCATCAAAGGGTCCTTCACCTGCTCATCCACTAATGTGATTTATGCCATCATGTGATGGAAATGCCCCCACACCTTATACATTGGACAAACAGGACAGACCCTATGGAGAAGGCTTAATGCTCATAAAATTGATATCAGAAATCATAACACAAAAAAACCCCACAGTTGCAGAGCACTTCCATCTTTCTAATCACTCCACTGATGACTTGTTAACGATGGTTGTCAAGAAAATCAATGAGACATCAAGACTTCAAAGAGAAACAGCCGAAATCAAATTAATACACAAATTAAATTGTGTGAAAGCAGGGCTGATCGTGAATATGGATTCTTTTCACGTTATAACAGGTAATTTGACTTCAACCTTCCTCTGTATGCTGTTTCCTAAAGTTTGATTCTCCATTTCTTGGTGTCTTCAAATCAAGCCCAGGTGACACCTTTCTGGACAGGATTCTTTAGTCAAACAAGTTATTGGGGCCATTCCAGAGGAAACAGTGAAATTCTAAGGCCTACGTTATTCAGGAATTCAGTCTAGATGACACAAGTGGAATACGCTAATTCCATCCTGGTCCTCCTCTCCCTTGAGACGGCTAAATTTTCAGGTGCACAGACATGACAGTAATGGGAGCAATAAAAATCTCCAGGTAACAAGCAGGTGCCATTAAGCGGCAACTGCAGTGTGTGTGGCTGTGTATGTGAGTGTAGGTGGTTTAGACAGATCTCCATTTGGGACTAGCTTAAACCAAACTCATTCCACACTGACACTAAACAACTTTGCAGGTCCTTAATTTGAAAAGAGTGCCTCAAAAACATTAAATTCAACAAGTAACTAATACATCTGTTTATGTGCAAATTTGTCTGCTCATATTCAGGCGGAATAAACCATTAAATACTTACCCCATAAAAAGGAACTATTTCCATTGAAAGATTATCAATCCCTTTATATGAATCTGGTTCAAAACTATGCAAGCAATTTTGCAGTCAACTCTACTGCACTCTATTTCCATGTGCTTTATTAAAGAAAAAAATCTTACACAAATGAAATTCCAACACTAATGGTATCTTTGGTGTACTACCTTGATTTCTTCAGGTTTAGGACTCCCTAATCCATCTTCTACCTCCATTTTAAATTCTGTGAGTTGTGTGGGAACCATGTTGACCATAGGACTTTCCATCATCCCGAGTGCTGTCACAGTCTCTGAATTTATTCCATCTTTATAGTTCATCACAGGGGAAAAGGCAGGGTGTTGCTCCAAGGAAGGGGGTGTTGGAAACATCCTTTGCAGATCTGCCACAGCTAAGCATCACAAAACAACCCACTTTTAACCATTAAAAAATAAATTCTGCATAACTCTCAATGAAACACTTAAAGAGAAGGACCCAACTCAGCACTGGCTTTTTTGGTTTGTTAAAATCAAGCAAAACAGATTGCATATCTTCCTCTGCCTTTACATCACTGCAAATCTAAATTAACGCCGTTAATATAATTCATACAAAGTGTAACGTCCTATGGACACATTAAGTTTATTGTTTAATTGAAACACATACATATGAGGATATTCAATATTCAAGAATGCTACTATAACAAAGAAACCTTTTTTCCAGGAAGAAAAAAAAAAAAATTAAAAAACAGAATTGGGGATTTGACTGCAGATCCTGCTAATCATCATCAGGACCTGGAAAAACTCCTTTCCTTTCCAGTGTTTCATGACACAAAATCCTAAAATCAAAACAGATTAAACTTCTGATAAGGTATGCAAAACTTTTGCACTGATTTATAACCTATGTAACCCCATTGTGGTTCATGTTGTCATAATCCTATGAAAACAGATCCAAGATTATTGCTAGTACCATCTTGGACCACCCTAATTAGCAATTCTGCCTCAAAGCATCAAAAATATAACAGGCACACTCCAGAGGATGCCGCAATATTCATTGCGCCATAACCACTGAGGCAGAAAAAAATCGTACAGCATTTAATTATCTCTACATAAATTAACACAATGTAATAATTAATCCTGTATTTTCCATTTCACTTATAATGGAAAAAAATATTGAAATATTTAATAAAGTGAAATATTTGTATAAACCCAAATGGAAATCACTGTAAAATATTACACTTTTCCCTATGATCTGCCTTCCATTTCCTGTTATAATAGATTTATTTTTTATAAAATTCAGAACATGCTGTTCTTTTAAGCAGCTCAGGTATCCCTGTGACATAATGCTATAATCCAGGGGTCTCACACTCAAAATCACCACGAGGACTGCACAAGGGCCATGTTAGCCCAAGGGCCGCACCCCTGAAACCTTTTCATACAATAATATTGGAAATATAGGTAACAATAGTGTCGTTGGGGGCCGCAGGAAATAACTTTAAGGGCCACATGCGGCCTGCGGGCCACATGTTTGAGACCCCTGCTATAATCTGATGAATTCATTGTTAAAAATACTATAATCATACAAGAATAATTTCCGGTACCACCTTCCCCCTCTAAAAACCATTTACTGAAGCAGTGTCTTTGACAGACTAAATGCTGGATTTCATTTCCACCCTTTTCCTATCAAGCAAAGCCCTATGAATGCCCAGCCTTAGTTGACAGAATATAGTCTTTAAACTTGTATATCATAGTTATTTTAGATTTTGCGTAGTCCAAAGATGATGGTTATGTCTGATTTAAAATTGGTACTAGGTAGTGAAATCTTTCCATGGGTTTGACTTGGATCAGCTGCATTTCAAGTAATGGAAGAAGAGAGGAACACTTTAGCATCATTAGGTGAGCAGTGGTGCTAGAATGACATTTAGTCAGCAGAGCTTTGCTATGATGCATCAGGCATTTGAGTTCCTCACAGATGTTGCCATGCATCACTAGCAGGTGTCAAAGGGAGACAGAGAGAAGATTAAGAGAGGAAAACACAAGGGATATAGTCTGTCTATTTAACCTGTTCCATACTGCTCTGTGTTATGCCCTTTGCTTATACCTTTTAGTGCCGCTTTGCAAAATTCTGCAGTGCAGATTCATTTAAAAAAAACAACCTTAAATGTTTAATTAAAAAAAGAAAAACTATAGCAACTGACTGGCCAGCATTATTCATTTTTCATATGTGTCATGCTTGAGAAAGCTTTGCATATTTTAGAAAGCTTTGGATCCACTAAACCTGTCAAAATCCAGTCTCTGTATACTTCATACTCCTGCATTTGAGTAAATCAGAACTGCTTTTATGGGACCATAAAGCTCTCTGAGTCATCCTTGTGACATTGTGGTTTTTTCCCTCAATTTGTTCTCATTACCAGCTGAAGTTAATGAGAAGGCATTAAAGAATGATTTGCAGTGGAATTTGATTTCTCGTAGAGTAGCCAAAATCAGTCTAACAATTTTTTTTTCCTATTAGACCAAATAATTTGTAATTCGTAATCTGGTTTGTTAGCACTGGAGCAAAATTATGTCCTCCCATCCTGTGTGCACACATGCATGGGCACGCACACCAAAGAATTCAAAAGGGATGTCATCTAGATGAAAAAAGCACAAACATCTTTAGAACTCATAGCAGTGAAAATTTATTCCCTGAAGTGGCTGGCATAATCCTTTTGAAAAAGCTACTGTGATTTTAATGTCCACTTGGCATTTTCAGTATACCAAAGGTGAACAGTTAGTTCCTCTCATAGATTCCACATATATCATCGAGCTTGTAATGAGCAATATGGAAGGTATACTGGCCTGAGCTGCACAATTAGCATTTCATTTGCCCTTGTTTAATAACAGTCTCTAGTCCTTACATAGCAACTGGAACACACGGGGTCTTAGCCTGAAACAAATATTATAAGCTTCCTATAGAAAAGGGGGAGATGGCAATTATGGTGGTATTTTAGTTACAAAGCTGCAATCACTCTCTACTACTTACTTGGTGGATAAGGTACTGCTGTTCTTCCATCCTTCCCCAGAGGGCGTTCGTCAGCTCCCACTGCAGGCATTTTTGAAGACCGAAGAGCTGGTGATACAGCCTAAATACAGGATATTTACATAATATATTAAAATTAATGAATTATCTTAAAAGTTCAGAAAATCACCTGGTCTTAATAAGACTGCAGTAAAGAGCTTTTAATTGTCTTTTTAAAAGCTGTCTACTTATTTTATTCTTCAATTTGACTTTAATTCAATTTTCTTCCAAGTTCAGTAGATAAAATCTAAATGCATGTAACATACACTAAAACTACAATCATATACTCAACTTGAAATGAACAAAGCTGTTCTATTTGAATCACTATTTAATTTCTGCAATGAAAATATCAGCAAAGTGCTGAGGATAAAGTGTTTTTGCTATGTTGTACTATCTCCGTTGCAGCAAAGCATAGAACACTACATTCGACAGCAACACCCATAGGACACTGTTCACCACTAAGACAGACAAAATGTCGGATCAAGATCATTCAGCAGTGTAACGTGAAGGCAAATGGCATAAACATTCATTTGTCTGACAGCATAGCTCTCTACAATTAGTTTGCTTAGTAACTACCATAGATGTGGTATAATCAGTGCAAGTTCATTGAATTTTGTAATACAAGTGTAAAATAAATGCAACTCCGTACTCATTAAGGTTAACTTGACATAGCAACCAGCAGAAATGTGGTGGACAGCAACCAAAATAAATGTAAAAGGACCCATTCTCCACCTTTTCATTTCAAATGAGGCTTGAAACAAAGCTTTAAATATATGAGGAGGAAGGTGCTTTCACTTCAAAAGGTTTGCATGGTTTTTGAACGCTGCTGTTTTTTTACCTCTGCACCACACACATGACAGAAAAGATGTGCCAACAGCCGGAAGAGAGAGAGCAATCATTTTTATCTGCGTGCTCAACTACACTGTTCAGGTGTGGCATAAAAGGGTGAAGTGAGACAAGGAACAGGTGAATTATTTGTGCTATTTGAAAAGACCTTAGAGAGGGGCATGAGCCTTTTAAACTATTTCATCTACCTCCAGTGACACCAGGATCAGCTTCCATGTCAACACAACTGGATATGATTAAGCTTTAAAGCAATAATTGGTACTTGTAAGTTTTGCTTTTTTTGGAACCTTGATTTTCCCAGTAATTGTGCTGTAATTCCCAGTATAGTGCTGCCTTTTCTTTTATCTTCTATAACAATATAAACGTACATGGTGAACTTACTCCTCGTATAACCGCTTAGCTTTTGAACAAAGAATGCAAAAAGGTTTTTTTTCAAGAAAATACTGAAATATTGTGCAGTTGATTTTATTTTCTTCTGTAGGCAGCTTCTCAAACAAGACAGATGACCAGATTCTCATCTGGTGGTTTACTAAAGGAACCAAGATCTTTCTTAAAACCCACAAACACAGACTTTTAATGCAAGGCTAAAGAGTCTCCTGAAGTAGAAATAAGCTACTCGGACCAATTCCGGTATTTTGCTTGCGAAGTGGTGTTTGTTTTTTTTTCAATCTGTCTCTCTAGTAACTGTGACTGACAGTGGCCCTTCCCGCCCCATCTATGACTCTACCACTCACATAAAATTTATGTAGTGATACTTACATGATCCTCCCACATGCCTCTGCACTTCTTGCTCCCATTTTTTACTCCCCACTAGAGATCCTTAAACTGCTTTTCCAGTTGTGCTCTCAGCTCTTCCTAAATGTACATCTGTTCACTTGACATCTCTCTCAACCCTACGCAATGACTGCTTCCTCTCTTGCCCCAACACCATCATTCCTTGATTGCTGTATTACTGTTTAAACAGTACTCCATGTAACCTTGCACAGACTTACGCCAAGCTCATCTTCATCAGAATTATCAAAGATATTATCTAAGTCATGAAGTGATGGAGCCAGATCTGTCACCTGTGTGAGGCTGCCAGAGCCAACTCGGCCTGCAGCACAGTCCTGCCGGGTATCTGTGGAAAACAGTAGAAAGCAAGCCTTGAGAAATAAAGAACACCTGAAAGACACAAAGCCAGTCTTCATCATCACTTCTAGAATGGGCAATAATCACTACAAACCAGTTCTCATATTTTCAAATGTTCCCCAGAAATATACTTCAATTTCAGAGGAAATGCTGCAGATAAACCATAAAATAATAAAATTAGATGCTAATCAACTTTACTAAACTACAAAACATTTGGTGTTACTGTAAAATCAACAGAAAAAATATAAAATTAAACTAATTATGAAATTATATTGATCAATTATCTGGCTTTTATTTTGTTTGTCTCAAAATAGATAATCAAATACATTTTCAAGTTACATGAAAATTTTCAGAATATAATCCTGCTCTGAAATTTAACCTGTCATACGAAAGGAAGCTTTTTAATAGAGTAATCATACCAGCTTGTCCTCACCTGCTTTAGGAGCTGAACTGAAAATAGACATGGCATCTTTCCCATCAGACACGGGTGTAGCGTGGCCTGTTGTGGGAATCTCCTTAGTACCTATTCCATCTTCTGACTACAAATAAAGAGTTCAATTACACAGAAAAACATTTATCAGTTAAATGCAAAAAGAATACGGGGATATTCAGGCAAAAGAAAAATTACAAGGAATGGATGACACATGAGACTTCCAGTCCACTACTTTCTATTTTTATTATTAGCCAAGCAGTAGCAAACTCCAAAACAGTGTTTTAAAGGAGAATCGGCACTGCCCTTGATTCACACCTAACACAAGCTACTCAGAATGCTTAGCTGCTGCTTACCATTCAATTTCCTTTCACCCATTAATTCAGACCCCTACTGCTCACAATGAACTCCAAAAATGTCAGCGTTATATTATTAATTCTAGTTTTTTGCAAAGTTTATTTCTTTTCAGTTTGGCAGAGAGAAGTTCTCTGAAACTTAAAAGCAGCGCTCTGGAAGAAGCAGGACATTATCAGACATACAAAAGATTCTCACAGCTGTCCTGGACAAGCACTTTAGAGGTCTTTGTCCGTATTTTAGCTTGTAAACTAATAAGATATGTCTAACTACACTACAGGTGGAAAAAAATGAACTAAATGCACTAGTATATCTCTTCCTCCAGAAATTTCCATACAACTCCAGACTCTGATGGGGTAAAAGGAACTTGTTGGTCTCATCCTAGTGCCAGTGGCCAAATCACAAACCCACTGTTCAGTCTGACATGGGTGATTCAAGAACTGGAGCAACAGGCATGCTGCAAGCCGTGACTGAGGGCATGAGAGGTCACTCAGAAAGCCTGCCCTATGACTGACTGTTTCTCATACTCCCAAACTTGCTTGGTGCTATCAGAATTTCACCCTGAGGAGCACAACAAACCTTTAAACAGAGAAAAACAGAACACGGACATTCACATTTATCTTAAACATCAAGAATAATCTGATACTATATTCCATCATTTACAAAACCTCTCATCTATACACAGTAGATCATTTGAGTAGCCACACTAGATAAGCAAACGAGACAATCTGTGGAGGACATAGGCTCCCAAGTTTGAATTGTGGTGGAGGAATTACCTAGAGAAACAAGCAATTGAGGTGAGTTTGCCAGAATACAAGACAGCACTACAGGGAGCAGAACGCACTCAGGCAAGGAGAAATATCTTGCAGGTGTGAAAGCAGATGGCCCAGCATGATGACCAAATGGATCTCTTATACATGGGGGGGGGGGGGGGGCTGTGAGGAGATGTCAAACCCAAGAAGGCAGTGACATTACAAAGCCAACCAGTAGAAAGTTGAATAAGTTGCATAATCAAGGCAAGAAAAATTAACTTGAGCTATGGAGACAACCTCTGCAATGAGCTGAACATGTCAATTGTTGCAAATGAGAATCTAAAAAAATTGCAGTCAATTCCTTTTGCTTTATAAATTGGACTACAGAAATACAACTTAATGAAAGATTTTGTTCCCTAGTTTGACCCTGGGTTCTTCTGATGGCCAGAACGAAGGTATGCAAGCATGACACATACCTTTGTAGTTCAAATGAAGTCTAAAGGATTAAGCTAGCAATTACAAACTCAGACATGTCCAACTGAGACAACATTTTTCTCTGTGAATAGGCATTTGTGCTCAAAGATATAACCTGTTAATGCACTCTTTGGGGCAGACACTTCTTCTTATGTTTGTACAACATCTACCGTGCTCTTAAACAATAAATGCAATAACAGCATGTCCCTGGTCTGATATGATACCTTATTCTTTTTCAGAGGGTCTTTTTCAGTCCCCAGTTTGCATTTTTTATTGCCAGTGAAGCTGTATTTTATGTCACCATCTTCAAAAGTATAAGGATCACTAACGTCTCCCAAGCCTTCTCCCGGCTGCTGTACGAGAGGCAAGGGATCAAGATAGTTCAGTGGCTGCACTGGTTTGCTGTCTTCCAAAATTTTAAATCGCTTGTTAGGTTGTGCTAAGAGTCTGGGGAGAAGGAAAAAACAAAACAAAACCACATTATGAACAAAACAAATATTCCACAGAAGTAAAAAATAGCAGTACTGCAGATTCATAGATTTTCTCACACAAGTACAGTCAGTACTACTCTTTTTAGCTGACATTTTCCTTTTTTTTTTTATCCACTGTATGATGCATTTTCTTCTGCAAATATTAAATACCTGTTCACTGTATTGTCAACTTCAATGTTTGGTCAATAAAAGAGAATGAATCTTGCAGGTACAAAACAGGTATCTCTAAATTCCCTGAAGCAGGTACAAAACAGGTATCAGATCATTTACAATAAAGGGTACTAGAGTTAAGTATGAAGTAACTTTAAAATGCCTCTAATTATATTTTATATAAAGCCTTTAATTATCCTTCTGGGCTGGCAGTCTCCACGCATACGCTAGGACAAAAGGTGCTGTCTTCCTTTATTTAAGTTTGTGCAAGTTCAATTGAGATTCTCTGTTAAGCGCGCGGGGAGGAAATACAGTCTTCCCATTTGTTTGTTTGGAGGACAAAATCTGCATAAGTGTCGTATATTCTTCATTGAGAAAGTCACTTGGGCTATGTCTACACAATGGCTTAAGTCGACCTGAGCAACTCCCTGTCCAACTGGAGTTCATTAAGTCGACTTAAGCACTTGCTTAAGTTGACTTAACTCCTGCTCTTAAAGTTGACTTTAAGGGTTAAGTCAACTTTATTAAGTTGACTTAATACAACATGCCCATTAAAGTCAACTTTATAAAGTCAATGAACAAATGGGACCTCAGT
Source organism: Podocnemis expansa (assembly GCA_007922195.1). NCBI lineage: Eukaryota > Metazoa > Chordata > Testudines > Podocnemididae > Podocnemis > Podocnemis expansa. The sequence goes on along the minus strand of ML682206.1, from coordinate 615,837 downwards.
AAGTTGACTTTAAGTAGACCTTATTAAGTCAACTTAACTAAGCCCTGTAGTGTAGTGCAGACATAGCCTTATTGAATATACTTCATTTTAAGGAAAGTAAGAAACATAATAAATGACTTATTTTCTCTTGTGCATATACGGGGAAAAATCTGATAGTGTCTTGATGCTTCAACACCCATTAAACTCAATGGTAAGGCTCCCACTCACTTCAGCAGCATGAGATCAAGCACTCAGCAACAATACTGATTTCATTACCGAACAGTTGTACAGTTCTCTAGTGCAGTGATTACCTTTGATGAACATGGTACAAGCAATAATGAGGTTTTATAACTTACAAGCTGGACAAGCCACCAATTTCCAAGTACCATAAATGGGGGTTTTCTTTCTTTTTCTTGCCAAACCTCAACAATAATGCAACTTTAAGGTTGCAAACTTGAACAGCAACAATAAAAAAAATAAATACAAGAGGTAAGAGATTATTTTCTCTCTGTCACAGTGGCATCAAACTATGGTAGGTTTTACATTTTGTGTCTCTTAAATTGCCCAACAGAAAAACAAAAATGACAAAGACAAAATGCCCTAAATTTCCATATTTCACATCTCTATCTGTATTTTTTAACACCAGTTCCAACTGCTACATACTGAATTCTTTTATTTGCTGTGCAGATTTAATGAGCATTACAAGTAAGTGAGGAATTGTCATTTAAAATGTCTGTTTATAAGTATTTTTATATCATATTTCCTCTTTGCAGCATCTTTAGTCTCTAGACTAAATTTCTGCTGTCATTTATACCAACGCAATCCCAAAAGCTTTCATACCAAACAGAACAGCATGGCCGAAACTGACAACAGAATTCTGGCTTTCTGATTGTAATCTGAGAAAGACAGTACTCACACGATATTATTTTTACCTTTTCAGTGCACTGCTGTCAGAGTTCACCTCCATCTTCACATCATATCTCTCACATGAGAGCTCTGGTGGCTTGAACTCCAGATCGTCACTTGATGGGAGAATATAGCTCTGCCACTTAACTGATGGCTCATTGTTTTGAATGATCCCACAATACAAAGCTGCCTCACTAACCTCCGCCATAAGAGACAGCCTCTGTCCAACAAGAACTGTCCTATCATCCAGACTAGGCAACGGCTGGAGCTCTAGCCCATTACCATAGAGTGCTGGGTTCACGGCAACTGCCGGAGGGTCCAAATTCTCTGCTTCCTGACCTCTTGGCTGGGGGCTAAGTGTGGGAGGCAGAGGGGAGGTGGGGGAATGGGGTGAATCCATGGGATTCAGATTAATTTGTTTGCTTGGGTTTCTAGAGGGTATCGATAGCTGTTTCTCGTATTTCCTGGAGTTAGAAACTTCCAAAGAGGGCTCCATCCCCACCAAGCCCAGCTTCTGCCCTGATGTGTCCTGTTCCATGCATAGCTCTTCAGTGACAGAGGGCCGATGATGAAACGGCATCATAGGCCTTTTTTGCAGTTTCTCTGCTTTCTCCTGTCTTTCCGTTGTTTTGTGCTTAGAAGAGACAGGTGGTGGCAAAGATGAAGAGGATGATGACCCCACACTGAATCCTGACTGCGATATCATTGGGGGACGGCTGGTGCCAACAGCACAGCGCTGTTTGAAAAGCTTGTGCCTGAAACAGGAGTTAGAAACAAGTCACCACATGGACTGGGAGGATACACAATGGGATAGTTAAGGCAAAAGTACATATTCAAGGAATCTTGCTTCTACTTCTGCCTCTACTGCGCGCTGCAAACGCTGTAAAGGTTACTTAGCCTCTCATCTTCAAAGCATCTGATGAAGTGGGATTTTCCCCCATGAAAGCTCATGCAATAAATAAATTTGTTAGACTTTAAAAGTGCCAGAGAACTCCTTGTTTGTTTCTCTGTGCTTCAGTTTCCTCTGTCTGTAATATGGAGATTATGCCATCTATCTCACAAATGCAGCATCTTAGAAGGAAGAATTACGATTTGTTTAAAATTCTCAGATAGAAGATAATACAGAAATACAAAGTATTAAACTTTTCACCACTGAAAAGCTGTTTTTCTTGATACTCATGAAGCTATCCTACTCTTTCCGTATATTCTTGAGCATGTATTGGGCTTGATACTGTACTGTATGTTTAACTGTGCCCACAGATGCAATGCACAGCAGTTGTTTTCATGCCAGATTTCCTCCAGACTGGATGAAGGAGAAGGCACATAACTCATGCCAAATAAGAGGTGTCTATGCCATGCTCATCAATTCTTGAATATCTTACTCAGTCAAAAAAACCTCAGCACCATAACTAGGAATTTTTGTATTGCTAGCGGCCTTAAATTCCAACACACCTTGTGTTATAGCAGCCCAATAGCTTTTAAAATGGGAAGCACAGGAAAGAATTCAAAATCCTACATGTTGCAGCCACTAACTGGTGTTTTCATTATTTGAGAGACAGCCTCTGACGACCCTGTGACAGCTTCCTCTGTATTACATGACAACCTTTCTGGTAATACAGCTTACATGGCTGGTAGGAAGTACAGTGGGTTAATGCACCAGCTTTTTGCTGCTGGACATTTTGGTTAAATCTGATTCAAGTAAAATTTTAAATAAAAAGGCAAAGGGGCTGGTGATTTCTGGTTAATCCTAATACATATTTCCTCACAAAACCATTACAAACATTTGGTCCAACTGATTATCTGGGGAAATAAGAACACTGACAATTAAGACAGAAATGCACCAAATGAGTTGCGTATACAAACTTGCAGAATATTTGCCCACAATTCACATGGGTTCTTGTCTGTACTGTTAGTTGACCACTCTCATATGAACTAAAGTTCAAGAAATTCATCCAAAAATCAGCAGATATTTAATTACAAGATTTTAGAATAAAAACAAATGGAAAAAAAAATCCTAGCTTGAGAGGACAAAATTATTCGCCATAACTGGAAAGGATACTAACAGGCAGTGAAGCATAAATCCTACTACAAGGGGATCATAACTGCCATTTACAGACCAGCAAACTTGGAGTAGCAACATTTCAAAATGTTTGTTAGCATAACAGTGACACAAACCAAGTAGAATTAACTCCAACTGGCAACCTTACTGATTGATCAACTTTACTCAAGTCTACTTTTATAAAATGGATGTTCCTACATTTTTGGCTCCTTAAGTGGAGTATTTAATCTGTGGGTGTTACTTTTTATCAATAGCGCTCTCCTTCTTATTTCTAAAGTTTACCACATTACAGTCCCAATATTAATAAAGCTAACTTTTAACAAGTAATTAAACTGCCTTGGTTATATGCCTATGCTCTTACTGAAATACAGAACTCCTCATGCTCAATATTCTGCTAATCACTTTGCTGAAAAGTCAGATTATCCTATTTGAAGGCTCTACACTTTCTCTCCACACCATATAATTCTTGCGCAAAAATATCCTGCCACAATGCTTCCAGGCGTTCTGAATTTGTGGGCTAATCGATCCAGTGGTTTCATAAGCGGCACTGGTCAATTTGAACAGATTATTTTTCTCATAACTATTCCACTGAAGAGTCTGGTGGACTATGGAACTTTCACCTTAAAAGCAAAGAGACAGCATTACACAGCACACTTTATTGGACTTGTCATCATCAACAGAATTATTAAAAGCAGTAACTGGGAAGAAAGAAAGAGAAGCTGGGTGCCTAAATCCATATATGTTCTTTCACAACTCCTCCAAAATTTTTTTGACACTGCAAAATGGAGGAGTCAATGATGTTCTATCTGACAGGTACAGGACAGCTAATGTTAGATCTTGCTCTCTTTTACTTACCACAGAATTTTTTAAAAAATAGTGGCCATACCTAGGAGCCACCTCATATGCATTTTTAAATGAAGGCTTTATGCAGACCATCCAAAACTTTGCAAAAATTATAATACTGTAAATCTCTTTGTGGCCTTACCCATTCTACCACAACCACTACTCTCCTCATGTTCTGAGATGCACGGAAACTTTTAAACTTTAGATCATTTGATTTTTACTTGAGTCAAGGTTAAATCACTTTCAAAAAATCCCAAAATACCTTTTGCTCCATCAGTTTTCTTCCATCACAGATTTATTTTAACTAAAATGTATTATTTGTCAAGTTTTACAACAGCTTTCCAAACTACTGTTTTGGTAATTACTTCTAATCTCACGTGTTTTGCAGAATTTAAAAACAGCTAAAACTTAGAAGTAAAGACTCTAGATATGGTAAATCTGAGTAATCAATAAGTTCTTAGATCTTTACTATTTCAATATAATGATTTACAGATGGAGAAAAGCACTAGAAAATAAGACAAACCCTGATTTTAAAAACATCAACTAGATTTACTAAACAGTTAAATAAAACAGCTCAGATGCTATACAGTGGTAACAAGATTTAATTACATTCCTAGCACTTCACTGCATATCATTAGAAGGTAACTGGTGAGATCCTCAGCTGGTGTAAACTGATGAATCTATGCTAACATCAGCTAATGATTTTGTCTTTTATTTCCTATAAAAATGCCTGCTTATAGTATAGTGGCTCTACATGTTCCTTCTTCTGTCTTAACATTTATGAATAATGTCCCTTTGGATAGCTGGCAAATGAGAAAAAAAGAGAGAGATAATGGCATGAAAGACTAAGATTAAGGAGGAAAGATAATAGACTTTGAATAGTGGGGTAAACATTATAGGGGAAAAACAGGGTGAAAGGAAAATGGAAAGAGAAAAATTCCCTCAGCAGAAGCAACATCAATTGCCAGGGCCCATAAAATGTTGTGTGCCTTAGTTCTATATAATCTTGTATTGTGTATGAACTTTACAGACCTCATTCATCATAAGAGGACAATTTTTCTCTTTGCTACATACCTGGAACAAGAACAACTAACTCTTTGGATTGGATCCACAAAATCCCAGGAAACAGTGTTGCTTGGGACTTCTTCCTCCACATTTGAACTAGCAATCTGGCTCCTCCTAAAAATAAATATCATGCTTATCATCACCTCATACATGCCATTTTATTAATAAATTTGAGATCTGGGTAACATCTACAGAATGTCTCCTTCAAACAAATCAAAGCCCCCTTCCCGAATCCCTTCATCCTCCCCCCCCCATTCTGCATTTAATCGTCTTTATCAAAGCCAAATATGAAAATTTAGTGCTTGATCCATGAGAGATGCACATAGCCTGTATCTCTAGTCTGAGCAGAAAAATCATAGAGCAAACGATACAAGTAACAATTAAAATTGCACTTGGAAATGTTGAACAGGCCAATTAGGAAATTACATGGAAATAACTGACATGCTGGAAGACCTGTACAGCATGCCGTTGTGAGATATTTTAAACCTCCAAAAATAAAAAAGCTAATGCCCTAACAGCAATGTTCCTGTGCCATTTGTAGTTTAAGTTATCTCCTGCCAACTACAAGCATATCCTTCCAAATGTTTGCAGCTATAAATACATACATATAATGTTATAATTTTATACATTAGCAGGTTATTTGTCTTCACGGTCATCTACCCTTCAGAGCTAGTAATTTATTAATGCTAATATGATCAGAAATGTTTTTGATCAGTAAGTTAGCATATGGATCAGTAGGAGCAGAATTTGGCTACATTTGTAAAGCTCTCACACCTGCAGGTGAAATGAGCTACCAACGTGTAAATACAGCTTTCCTGTCATTATTACGCGTTCTCAAGCTAAACCAATCAGAAATGGCCTTTGATAACATTTCCTTGCATTATTCACTTTGAAATAATGTGAATACTGAGATACCATCTAAGACAAAACTAGCAAGTTTTTAACCATGACAGCTGTACAATTAATAAAGAACATGAGCACAATTACTCCCATACTTGGACTGTGACCTGTTGAGGATGCATTCCTTCCAGACTCTGTGGACCATATGATTGTGGAGTTTTGGAGGAATCTTCCCTGATTTTTTTGGACTGTGCAGAGTGACTGTCCCCTCCTGTGAAGCTGAATGGCTGACAGAGCTCTGAGCACCTCCACTTTCGCCTGCAAAGAATTGAACCATACTGTAGGTGAAGAGTAATGTCTGCTATGTCATTAGATTTTCCTGAAAGGGCTTACGAACTTATATAAGCTGTCAAATTTCCAAATGCCTCTGTTTACTAGGAAAAGCTTAGAGCATTTTAAGAGTGTCACCAGCCTCTGAAAAGATCATTAAACTATAGCCACAAGCAAAATTTGTGTCAGCATAGCAGAAACAGCACTAGGGAGTGGAATCGTGGGATGTAGTTTTTCAGTGTTGCTAGCTGTTAAGTTTAATTTACAAAATGTTCTGTGGTCTTGTTAAAACAATAACCCGTCACAAGATATATGGTTCTATAAGAAAAGGCATCTGTTAAAACACACTAGATGGTGTATTTGCCTCGTGTATATTAAACATGTATTGTTGTAAAGAGAACAACCAAGTTTTAACCCAAGAAATGAGGACATGAATGGATTACTGAGTGAGCATACTTGCTCGCATTCGAGGATGGAATTTCCACTCTCCTTTTCTTTCTGTGCTTGAGTTGCAAGATTAGCGCTAAATTTTGTTTTGATAGAAATTCTTAACCTTCAATTGAAGTTCTTTAGTGTACACCAAAAGACAAACAACAGGCCATAGGTGACACTCAAGACCTCCTCAAAAAATTCTGGTGGAGAGAGAAGTCAACAGCTTTAATTGTCACTGCCTAAGGATTGAGATTTTTACTCTGCACTTCATTTCTTTTCACCAGAGGATTAAACACTGTTACTCATAGCATGAGCAAATGTTTCATATGGCCATTGAGAGAGCTGTCTGGATTGCCTGACACACTGAACCCAGCTTTAAAGAACAGACTGGAACAGCAGAGGGAGCTGTAAGTTCATTTAGCCTGTTAGATGTACACTGTTCAGGCTGGCAAAGGAGGTCGCGATAGAAAGCTTTTAATAAGTTCAAATCTGTGCACTGAACTGTTTGTCCTTATGTCTGACACCATTTAAGAAACTTAGGAATAAACCACTGAAAACAGTCATTGCTACACTTCACTACACCAGGAGGAAATTTACTGTTTCTTGCTAGAGTCTGCCTTGCTACAGTTGCTGCTCTGTGCATAGGTGGTCTTAGCTCTGGGGCAGGGCGGTGCGAGAGCGCCCCTATGCCGGGGCCCCGCAGATTCCAGCTGCTGGTTGGCTGCAATGCTCCAGCAGTCGGGGGGGCTTGGGCTGGGGCTGTAGGGGAGGAAAGGAGAAGCAGCAGACAGCTGACAAGGTGGCAGCCAAGTGTGTGGGGGGGGTGTCAGTAGCCCACAGCGGGCAGGCAGGGGCCAGAAGAGGCCACAGGGGCTGGTGATGCAGGGAAAGGGGTGGTGGTGACATGGGGGAGGGTCTGGGGGGAGCAGAAGTGCCTTGGAGGAAGCCAGCAAGGCTGGGGCCCCAGTGTGCCTAGGGCCCCCAAATGCTAAGACCACCCCAACTCCCTATAGGCTTTTTTAACCCAGTTTCCTTCATGGTTCCTGGTAATTGCAGGTGTCTTGCTAGTAAGTTCAGACTGTTTTTTTATTGTTTTTTTTTTTCCTTTTCTCAGAGGAAGTGACTAGAAAAGCAGCAATCATTAAAACCAAAGCATTCTCGGATCCACTAAAGTATGTGGCTTTAATAATGTATTTTGCTTGTTTGAGAAAACACCAGAATGTTGTTTCTGAACTTGATAGATTTGTGATTAAAAGCATCTTGACTAAAGTAAACTGGATTAGCCCTTCAGGGTTAGCAAATTCATTCTGCAGATGGTGTCAGAGTACATTTTCATAAACCACTCTCTAGCATATTCTGCGATAATACTAACAATATCCAAAGACAACAGCTACGACTATTATGGGCCACCAGTGGCCAGGTTATCAGACCACAAAACCTACATTTGAGGGTGTGACTTGATATGCTCCAGAAGTTTGCAGTACATTTTTAGAGGCCTGTTGCACGTTTGTCACTGTATGGTAACTCCATAGGGGATGCTCATACATAGGACATATATATGCAGTTCCTCAATAGTCAAAACTTGTTGTTTCATACCTTGAAGCTAAAATTTACAATGGAAAATTACTGCCCAAAATGTTGAAAGATATTATAAAAACCTGACGGATTCTGGTGTAAATGCTAAAAACCCATTATTGTCCATTAGAGGTCACTTTACAATCCCACAGGTAACTTCTTCCTAGAAACGAAACATTCCATTCTTTGCATACCTTAGCCCTTGTTTTACTATACATGTTAAAATGACTTTTAATAAAGTGTAACTGCCTCCATTATTCTTTGCTGAAGTACCGCTATCATAGCTTTCACAGTTATATTGCTCTCAGAGAAAAAAAATTTAAGAGCTCCAACAGTAATAATATTGACAGCTTGACCAAATTAATATTTCCCTTAATTTTTATGGCTTCTTTCCTTCACATTCACTTATAATTGTTATACAAAACATTCTTAGGACATATGTGATAGTGTATATTTAATAGGCACCTGAAATGCTTAAAAGATACAGTAGTAGTTCAACATTTTAAATCATTAAGAGAACAAAAGCGTAGTCTAATACCTCAAATATATATTTTAAAAACAGGGTGGGGTTTTTTGTTTTGTTTTGTTTTTTTGTTTTGTTTTTTTTTTGTTTTTTTTTTTTTTTTTACACTTTCTACTAAGATATGAATTTTTAATTTTGGGAATTTCTTACAAAAGCAGGCCATACCCTAAATACATAAAATAAACAGAGCAGGGAGTTTTATCCTTTATTCAATTTTAAGCCTCTGGGGTGGTATTAACTTTTACAGAAAAAGCACAGAAACCTGAACTCGAGTTCTGGCAAATAAAGAAAGAGTAAATTATTTTCCATCACTGGGGTTTAAAATTGCATATAAATAAATAAGTCTAACTACTCTGGTTATAGTTACAATATTAAAGAGTTACAAATATTTATTTAGAAGGCCTTTAACTGCACTTCAAAATTACTTACTTTTATTCCTTATGCCTTTTTTTACTTCATTGTTTTTCACATGCAGCCCATAATGAGAAGTTTACACCACACAAAATACACAGAGGGTATGAGATACATTCAGTCATTTCTATTACATGACAGTGTTACATATTCCCTGTCTTAGATATCCTTTTTTTTTCTAACTACACTCAATCATCATAGATACCCTGTGATGAAGTGTACCTATTTACAAATGTGGTCCTGTTTGAATCAATAACTAGCCATTCATCAAGAATACTAACCTCAGGAGATGATGTTCTTTGAGGCATGTTGCTTATATAAAATCCATATTAAGTTCTTGACCTTATCAGAACTCATGGCTTGTGGATCAGCTTGCCCTCTTGTAACAGTGAGATTGTGCGTCAGGCTGCTGGGTCATATGGCAGCCTGCACCTACGTGGGCCAGCATGCCACATTACTTCTCAGACCTCTACAACTGTGGCTAGTAACAGGCACGTCTCCAACCAGACAGCATAAGGGCATCATCCTCACAATTGATCCAATAAAGCTCTCCTCCCTGTCCTGGCAGTCAAAGGCACATCATGTATGGAGAGGGGTGCCTTTCTCTGCCCCATGGCCAACTTTGTCACTGATCTCAGATGCTTCACACCTGAAGGTGGAGCATGTATCCTGGTACCCTACAGTGGTCCCCAACCAGTAGATCATGTCTGCTTCTGAGGGCAGTTGCCACTGAGACCTACACGCACTGTGCCATCTGTTGGTGAAAGGCTGGAGACCACTGCTCCAGACCCAGGGCCTTTGGACCAGAGAAGAGCTGCCACTGCACGTAAATGTCAGGCAGCTCATGTAGAGGTGACCCAGCAGTCTGAGGCATGCCATCAAGGTGGTGATGGGAAGGGCTATGAGTTCCAATAAGGCTAGGAACGTAATGGAATGGACATGAGCAAGTACCTGAAGAAGAAGTCAGTCTATTTACTTTACAGATTTTAAAAAACAAAACAAAACACCAATAGCTATTGCCTGGGAAGGCAATACTGCACATCTAACTTAAACCACATCCACCTGTATGAGAAAGACACATACAGGCAGTCCAGGCTGGCAGGCCATCCTCAACTGACATAATTAAAGTTTGTTGGTTTCTTCATTCTTTCCTTCCATTCCCTTATGAAAGACCAAGATATCAATCTACTACTCCCTCATTCTTATTTCCTTGCATTTGCCTATGAACAAATTATTTTTAGCTAGTGAGATTACTTGTGACATCTCAGGGAAATCAGCCGATTATTTCACTCTCCATCTCTTAGTTTATTTGCACTGTATCTTAATACTTCAGAATACCTAACTTTTTAAAAATTAAACTAAACTTCAGCTTTATTTTTAGATGGTATGTCACCTACAAGAACGTTGAGCTCGAAAGATGATATATAAATCTTAATGTATGTGAATCAATTATCTGTTTCTACTTTTTAATCTGTGTACAGCAGATTTTGGATCCAAAGATGTAGATGTTGTTTGCCATACAAAGATTCAAATTGAAGGGTCAGAAAACTGACTCTTGTATATAATACAATACATACAGACATGATATTACATAGTTAATTGAGATATGAAGTTATACTGTATACTCTCCACTTCCACCCTAAACTATTTAAACTGCTTAGAGGGTTATGTGTGTATGTTTTTATAGCTACAGAGGAGCACACAAATACACCTATAAACATATAGAGGGTATAAAAATATAGACTATTCATACACAGACTAAGAAATGTAGCTGTATTTGTGCTATGAAACTTGCCCTGAAGAAATTCACTACCAAAACCTCACAGAAAAGTTTTAAACTTTTTGTATATGTTATATAGCTCACATTCAACCATGTTATTAGACTTCAAAAAAGCAGAGGTTAACAAACTCAGAGAACTGGCAGGTAGGGTCACATGACAAGAAACTACACAGGATAAGGGGAGCTGCAGTTTCTCAAGCAGACAATGCTGAAGACACAACTGCAAGCTATCCCAATGTGAAGAACAGACAGGAAGAACAGTCAGAGGCCAAGATGGCTCCATCAGGAGCACTATAATGACCTGAAAATCAAAACAGAATTGTATAAAAAGCAGAAACATGGAAGACTTGCTAAAGATGAGTACAAAAGAGTAGCATAAGTATACAGTGACAAAACCAGGAAGTCTAAGGCACAAAATGAGCTACATCTAGCAAAGGACATAAAAGGCAAGAAGAAGAGGTTGTCTGAACATAGTAGGAAACAGAAAAAGATCAAGGCATGTGAAAACCATGAAGTAGAGCTAATAATTGGTTCAAGAAAGCAGAGCCTATTTTGCTTCAGTCTTCACTGAAATGGGACAAGATCCAATTAATATTAACTGGGCCAAAGAAACAGAAGCCTAAATAGGAAAAGAAAAGGTTAAGTAACATTTAAATGAGATAGATGTATTCAAGTCTGCACAGCCTGATGAAATTCCTGCTTTGATACTTAAAAGAACCAGATGATGCAATCTCAGAACTGTTAGCAATTATCTTTGAGAACTCATGAAGGATGGGTGAGGTCCCAGAGGACTGGAGAAGGGAAAACACAGTGGAAAGTTTTAGAACAGGAAAGCAAAGAGGACCCAGGGAACTACAGAGTGGCCAGCCTAATGTTGACACCTGGAAAGATGAGAGAATAATTATCAAACCATCAGTTTATCAGAACCTAGATGGTCACAGGGTTACAGGGACTAGCCAGCATGGGTCTGTCAGGAACAAATGATGCCAAGCCAATCTAATTTCCTTTAATGACAGCAGTACTTGTTAGAGGGAGTAGTAGATGTAACGTTCCTTGACCTTAGTAAGAGTGTTGACACAGTCTCGCATGACATTCTCTTAAGCAAACTAGGGAAATGTAGCCTACATGAAATTACTTTAAGGTGGGTGCCCAACTGGTTGAAATACTGTACTTGATGAGTAGGCTGCCAAGACTTTCCTGCCAAGCTGTGAGGGCATACCTAGAAGTTCCACTGGCATAAGTCCAGAGTCTGGTACTACTTAATATTTTTGTTAATGACTTGGATAATGGAGTAAAGAGTATGCTTATACCATTTGCAAAGGGCACCAAACTGGAGGGCATGGAAGCACTTTGGAGGACAGGATTAGAACTCAAAACAACTTTGAGAAATCAGAAAAGTGGTCTGAAATCAACAAGACAAAATACAATATGGGCAAGTGCAAGGTTTTTCACTCGGAAGGAAACACCATATGCACAGCTACAAAATGGGGACTAGCTGGCTAGGTGGTAGTACTGCTATAGAGGTCCTGCCATAAGTGCAGAGCACTGGTCTAGATGGATTCTGCATGTCCCTTTGAACCCTATGATTCTGTGACCTGCAGGTTATAATGGATCGCAGATTGCATATCAGTCACCTATATGATTCAGCTGCACACACACACACACACACACAAAAAAAAAAAAAAGGCAAGCCAGCAATCATTCTGGCTTGTATTAAGAGGATTACTGAATATAAGAGGCAAAATACAATTGTCTTGCTCAATTTGGCACCTGTGAGGCTTCAGCTCGATACTCCAGACCACACTTAAGGAAAGATGTGGACAAACTGGAAATGTGGAGTATAGATGAAAGCAACAAAAATGATAGAAAGGTTTAGAAAAGCGTTTCTATAAGGTAACATTTTAAAAAAACTGGGCGTGTTTAGTTTTGAGAAAAGACAATTGAGAGGTAACTTGATAACAGTCTTTAAATCTGTTAAAGGCTATTATAAAGATGGCAAAGATCAGTTTGTTCTCCATGGCCACTGAAGATGGGGCAAGTAGTAATGGACTTAATCTGCAGCAAGAGAGTTTTATATTAGATAGCAGGAAAAAATGTCTGTCTGGATGGGTATTAAGTTCTGGAATAGGCTTCCAAGGGAGGTTATGTCATTGGAAGTTTTAAACAAGAGCTGGACAAAGACATGACCACATTGGTCCATGCTCATCCTGCTGCAACATAGGGGCTGGATTCAATGACTGCTCAAGCTCCCTTCCAGCCCTATCTTTTTATGATTTTCTGTTATTCAAATTATTACTCCCACTGTAACTTACACTGTTTCTGTATGATTGTCCAATACCTTGTCATTAAGCCCCAGTATGTTTAGTTTGCTACTGACTTGGGTTCTTTCAAGCATTATGTTTAAAGTCAACATTCAATCTGTGTAACTGGAAGGGACAATACAGACAGATGAGATTTTAAGAACCCATCGAAATAATAAACAGACTGTTCCAAGAAAAGCTGCTAGCAGATGAAAGTTGTCAAAAATCACATTGCTGAACTACACATGACTCAATTTAGAGCATCTTCTGTGAATCCAAACCACAATTTCTTCACTAAGGTTTAAATTAAAAAACATACCCCTGCTTCTGAAGTCAGGGAATGCATTAATAAAATAAATGTTAACGACTGGCAAATGTTGGATGCTGGATGATACAAAACACAATCCAGAATGGATTTATACAAAAACACAGTTTAAATAGCTGTTGATAGCAGACTGCTCAAAAACTTTGTAAAAATTCCATTTATAAACAATTCTTCAGCTATACCATTTTTTTTAGATTTCCATTTCTATATTCATGCATATTTCTGTATAAATAATATCACTGCTGACTAAGAAGAGTTCATCAGATCTTGTTTAATCCTCACAAAATCATAATCCTCTGTGACTTCCTAATCACCTTTGTGACAAGTAAGTGTATAGTCCTGTAACAGTATGTCCTGCATGAGGATCAAAAAGCAGCACCAGTTATATCTCTCGGGGGAGGGGGGGTGTGCAGCTTACATTTGACGGCTTGTAGTTAGAATGTGGTAGAAAATCAAAGTATTGAAAATGTGTCGTATAACAACAGAACAGAAGGTCAGAACCTGGACTACTGTAAATTGCTTAGCTCTGCTGAAGTCAAATACAATCCTTGATATCAAATGTCACATAAGTGCAGAGCCTGCTGGGATTCAAACTGCTATGGGCCTCAGGTGCTTGGCAGGAGCTTCCTTCATTCAGAAGAAATACACAACTCCACTGGTCAGTGAGGTATGTGTGCCCACTTTTGTGTTCCATACAGAGAATAAGAGTTCATTACAGCCCCTAACGACAAAGCCTGACTTTTTACCTTAACGTGCAGAGATGCCTTCATTTTTCTCTAGAGGTCCTTAGTTCAATCCCCATGATGCTGGTCAATACAGCGACCATCTTTCAGATACTGGCATTGTTCCAACATTAATGTGTAATAAATCATAGGGTGTTTTCATACTTGTGATGCTTTACTATCATTAACTAATTAATCTTTCCATCCCCCTTAAGAAAATATTCAGTTATGAATTCTGAGAAGTCTGGATCCTTTCCACTCTCTTAGGTGTCCATGCTATCTCACAAATGCAATAGAGTGCTTGTAAAATGGGCTGAAAAGAACTCATACAAACCTGGCAACTTTTCTGCTCTGTGAACTCAAGTGAAAGTCTCTTTGTACTACTCAGGAGCATATTCTGTATTCTCTCCCTTTTTTCTGCTCTCTTCACACATTTATCCCCCAGCAATCATGAATGCACATGGTGCTAAAGTACAGCTCATTAGGCAACACCTCAGCTGGTTCAAAAATTACATTTACAAGATATTATAGAACAGTGCCATTCACTGACTCAGTCAAAGAATATTTAGAAGAAGGTTCTGATAGAATGACTTAGTTCTCTTTGCTATGTATATTGCTTACCTATGATGGCCTGCTCTGGGGAAGTGGGTGGAGTGAGTGGCATCCCGCAACTACTGGGATCCTTCATGCTTCCAAGTCCCTGTTGACCCACACTGATATGCCCTCCAGCACTGGGAGCACTCTGAGACATGGGGATGTCATTCTGAGAGATGAGAACAAAAGCTGAAGGATACACCATTCGCACACCACCTATAAAGAATGGGAACAGAAGGAAGAAAAAGAGTCTTTTAAATTCGCTATTTATTATTCATCTATCCTGGTCAGCCTTGCCTTGGTTTCGCTAAACAAATCTTACTAGTCAAAACATAAACGATGTAAAAGTGTTTACAGCCCAATCTCCTAAATACTAATCCATTCCTTTATGACTTAAAGAGAGCTGAAATACACTTGATATTGTGATAATAACATCAGGGATACAGGGAGTATAAAGCCTTGAGGCAAGATAGCTAGTCCAAATGCTCCAGTAACAAAACAGCCAAAAACCAGATAGGAAAATTGTAACAGTTGTTTCTGATTAATGAGGTTTTTTTTTGTTTTGTTTTTTTTTTTAATTATGAGGTGGAATGAAATGTATTTTATGAAAATACTAAATCTCACCAACAATGACTTCAACTGCAACAGGGAAATCATCATCATAACCCAATTCTTCTTCCTCTTTCAGTCTATCCTTCTTCTTTAGCACCATGGGATAGAAATACTGCCATTCTTCAATCAATTTACGGGTTGCTGGGTCTGACATCTTGTATGCTTGGCCCGTCAATGTACCGCTTAAACCATAAGGACTCAACAGAACTAAGAAAAAATAAATAATACACCTCTCTGTAATATATGGATTTCAACCACACAGCAACAAAATCCCATCTCCCCTAGAGTTATTCAGTCATGTTTGCACAGTGATTTTAGATAGCTCTTCACATTTTGTTTCTTTTCGAAATATAATACACACAACTTCAATTATTAAACTAATAGAATACATATAAAAAAGGATAAAAATAAATATGTATCCATGGAATAACAGAAGATTCAGTTCTGACAGTGTGCTCTAATACAATATGTAGCACTTTAAAATATGCATTTTTCAAGTAAGTGGAATGTTTTCTTCTCCAAATTGCACAGGATATTTTTATAGCTTACAACACTACACTGTGACCAAAAATGCTGTAAAAATCTGCAACTTTAAGACTACATAACATATGGTTCTTTTATATATTTTATTTAAAAATATATGCTCATTCTTCTCTTTGGATGTGCTCTGTATTTCTGCCCTTCTTTCTGAAAAACTCTGCACTTTTACAAAAGTGTTACACCACAAATAATTCACTTATAGAAAAACATAGTGAGGGACTGTCACAGAGGGCAATTCTACACTGTAGAGAGTAAATTCACCACCATCAGTTCGATCTCCCAGAATCAACTGAGTGGTCAGCCAAGATGTGCTCAATCAATCTGGAGCTCAATTTAGTAATCGCAGCCCCAGAGGGAGAGTAGTGCTGTGTCAAAGGACAGCATTTCTCTATGACTCAGCCCAGCGAAGACAGGGAAATTAGTGGGCATCAGAAAGTTGAAGGGAGATATGCAACTTATTTTACATAGCTTGCATATCTCCCTTCAACTGCTGCCAAAAACAGCAGCAAGTTTAGACAAGGACTAAGACAAAAACTCTCCTGTTCAAATAAATACGTTAAAATAATTTGTTATCAATCTTTTGTATTACAATAGCATTTAAGAACACTACTCGTAGATCAGAGGACCCCTGTGGACCTTTAGGCTCTGTGACAGTACATAAAATGTTCACATACATCTTTTCAATAACACATCTTCCAATATAAACAAGTCACTTTTCTTGTACTTATTTCAGAAAAAACATTTGCATCTAATGAAGTTAATGACTAGAAAAACCTGAAAAACATGACCAAGTATTTATTTTACAGATAGCTAGGCTAAAGATCTTGCCACGATTTTCCCCTGCATCCCCATTTTCCTGAGGGGAATTTTAATTCTATTTTAAAAGTAACTGAATTTTGTTTCTTATTCATTTCTGGATCAATTTCCTGACTCTGTTACTGGTGCCAAGTTAGGGTTTTTTGAGATCATACAGGAGTTAAATTAGGCACATAAACCACATGCTCTGCAAGTCTATATAATTCCAGAGCTGCCACAGTGAAAACCTTACTTACCTTGTAATGGTGCAGGTGAGGATTGGGCCATGTGGATATGCTCCTCGTTGATCAGGTAGATTGGCTGGTGTTGGGCAATTTCCACACTTGTGCACACATTGCTTTCCCCATGAAGAAAGAACGTGAAGGCGCAAGACAAATGTTCACTGGATAAAAAGAATGACGATACTGGTTCACTGACATATGAATGAACGTGGGGAAAGAGAGAACAGATTTGTAACAGAGGGGGCCAAATCACGTTGAAAACCCAGTTCTGTTGTTTCAATTAAGCAAACTGAGCTCAGAACCACTGAAAATGACTGCATACAGCACAATTACCAGCTTCTGGGTGATGACTGACATCAACCTCAGAGTTGTGTGGCACTTTAAGACTAACAGATTTATTTTTTGCATGAGCTTTCGTGGGAGAAGATCCCACTTCCTCAGATGCTTCGAAGCATCTGAGGAAGTGGGATCTTCTCCCACGAAAGCTCATGCAAAAAATAGATCTGTTAGTCTTAAAGTGCCACACAACTCCTTGTTGTTTTTTTTTACTGGACTAGAATAACACGGCGATCTCTTTTGAAATCGACCTCAGAGACTCCCTTTCTTACATTAAAGATAACCACAAAGAATTGTCTGTGAGCAGAAGGCTTCAAGGGATCAAAGTAGCATCTTCAGGGTGAAAAGGAAAGAGAACTCTTAGGACCAGAAATGAACTTGAGTTGAGAACAGGACTAGAGAAGCATTATCGATATGCCTAAGGAATACTGTTTTAAAAACAAGCACAGACAATGTCTCAGAAGGCAATGATCTCAATAAACAGGGTCCAGGCCATCAGTGACATTGCTCTACACAAACAAGTACAGTGGTCAATAAATAGAAATGAAAATGACATGGACCCTTTAATCCACCAAATAGTATTGCTTTGCATTGCATCTAATCATTTGCTTACATATTGCTAATTGTAACAGCTCATTTCTTAAAATAAACAAAGAACATCTCCCCCCCCCCCCCAACCAAGCCAAACAAACCCCAATTTCCCTCTTTTTGTCTTCAGTGTGATCAGCTGAAATCACAGAGCTGAAGTGGTATTGTTCAGATAAATTACTGCAGAAATACAATGGTAGAGCATTCTTCAATAGCTGTGGGCTTTGGCACAAGGCCAGTCACAACATAACTAAACCTTCAACTATGGAAATAACACCAGCAACTGTAATAATTTCATTTCACAGCTTAAGTCGACCAACTGCAGCATTGCTGTAAACTATTTTAAATCAGTTGAGCTGATAGTCTGGAACAGGCTGTTGTTTAACCTCCCTAAATCTCTAAGTATGCTGCACTTTTTGTAATAAAGTGTTTGTCCTTAAATAAAAAGTATGCTTCTGCTTAAAGCTTCTACCAATGATGCCATCAAAGAAGAAAAAGTACGCTTTAGAAAGTCCACAGGTTATTTTAAAAGGCACCAAAATGGAAGGTGACAAAGCTTCCATTCAGCCTCCTCAGCATTACACACCCTAATTTAGTAGCACTTTTTAATCTCTGAGCAATGGCAACTAGCAATCTTTACCAGATTTCCATACTGCAATGAGAACATTTTAAACTTTATTGCTCTACCACTTGTACAGTAGATTTAAACTAGTCACTAATTTTTTTTTACAGAAAGCTGCAAAGGGGAAAGGAAATGGGTCACAGGTTCATGCTATTTCTATTCAGCTATTCTATTCTGGGGGAAAAAGAAAACCCAACAAACAAACTAAACCTTCTGTATATATAACAATCATAAAAAGAACCCACATTATTTAATAAAAATAGCAGCAGTCTCTGGACAAGAGAGGATGCCCTTTAATTTGCAACCGCAAGATGAGGAAAAGCGCTGTCCAAGATCAAGAGGAAATAGACTCTGCAGAGCTCACTGGGCAGCAGGTCAGACGATCTAAAGCAGCTAGAAAAGCTATTTGTGAAGAAATCATTTTGAACTCCTGTCTGCAATATACTACACAGAAATTCTTCTGATTCTGCAAACTTCCTGTAGTTCCGACTGTGAAAGTCTTGCTTTTCTTCCACAGAAGTAAAGGGAAAATCACCATTTGGGACCCATATTGACTCTTTCAAGTCTCTTGCAAAGCAGTCATGCATGAACAATTCATTTTCATTTTTGCACAACACTCACAAGCGTCTATAAACACCATCAAACAGACAAAATGGGAATTTAGGAAGATAAAGATGCATTTGTTTTCTCCACAATGAAGCGAATACAGTACACTTTACCTTCTGTCATCAGTGAACCAGATGACATCAAAATGAACTAAGCATTAACACCAACACACTAAATAAGCATAACTTCAGATAAGTCAAAGAAATAGCATGTGGAACACAAATTACAGGTTCCTGGAAATTTAACATTCTAAGATAACTAGACTATTATTCAGATATTCCATCTTACCAGGCAATTACAAGTTTGATTAGGGCTGTGAAAAATTACCCTGATTTCACTGGATCCAGTAAATCTGCCTGACACACGTAGGCATAAAAGAGATTAAAATGAAAAATCTTGCGTAGTCATGTTTTGGTTCTGCACAGTTAGCCTTGACTGGAGCTAATGAATTTCTAAAGGCAGAAGTATTCCTCTGCTGAGCAAACACGTCCAGGTAAGGTAACATTTACCCATACGTGTGCAGTATTTGGCTTTTCACCTTTTACTGTTCCTGCATCTTACTCCAGGGGGCTGTATTGCAATATTTTACAAGGGAATAACCGGTTATATAAAGGGAATACTCCCTCTGGCATCAAACTTATTGTTTTAAGCACAGCTTTTAAAGACCAAAAACAATAAAAATCAGTGCTTAGGGACTCTGTACACTCTTGGTAAGTTTCTGGGCAGATTATGTATAAGGTATTTACTTTGGTAACAAACATGAGTTTTGTATCAAGAAAATACTGTCAGTGCCCTGAGTGATGTGTTCTCCTTAGGTATGCATATCCCAACATACTAACATTCCTCTCTTCAGTGCATTTCATATAATTTATTAAATCCCAAGTTTCAAAAATCATTCTTTCTAAAAGCATAAGACAGATCTAATAAAATACATGGGGAAGGGGAAGAAATTAACATGCTAAAAAAAAGTCAGCTTTAAGAACAGATTATGAGATTCACATATTTTTTTCTGTAATAATTTATTGTCTATGCCTCCATTTAGTCATAAAAGCAAAGGTCTCTGTACAGGACTTGTAACTGCAGATGACGTATATAGGATTAATTTATCATGGACAAGAAATAAGACTGCAAAAACTTTGCATTTTACATTTTACTAATCTTCATTAGTTCCATCTCGACATCCAGTTTTCTTAAGGGTGGTTAAAAACCCCAATTACACTCCCTCTAACTACAAAGACTCAAAGAATATTTTTATACAATTCTTTTACTTATATACATAAGACATTCATTCCCATATAAGAAACTTTTTAAGTACAACAGAACACATGCAGGACTAATTTTATAGAAGAGTTCAGCATGCTCTGCCAGGGTCAGATTTTCAGAAATACACTATCTTGGGATATCTGGTCCCAGCTGTGAATAATGAACCCTTGAAAATCTGGGCTGCAATATACATCATTTTTTCTCTGTTACTTTATAGTTGTTTTGTATTTTTCTTGCTTCTCTGACATTCTTCAGAGCACCAGGAACTACAATGCATGTAAAATAATTTCCTAGCTACTCAACTAGCCACTCTGGGAATGATGTTGGCTTGATTCTTCACTGCCTTGTGCTCTCATTTACACCTTTCCAAAGAGTGGAACAAGAGTATAAAAGCTTATTAAATCTGAATGCTTGCTTTTTACATTCACCTTGCACAGTAGAGAGAAGGTGACTCTAAAAGTTTGAAATTTTGGTACAGAAGCAAGCCCCGAGTGTTTTTGTTGGGTTCACGCAGTACCTACAGCTGCTCAGAGGAAAAGATACAAAAATTAAATGATAGGAAGAGGTGGTTCCAGATGATGGGGCCTGTGAATGCAAGGTGACCATATCCCACAGGACAAGCAGAAAGTACTCGTTGCTGCCTGTGGAATGTGAGGGGGACAGCCCCAAATGGAGTTAAGTGCATGAAGAAATGCTCAAAATCAGATGACAAATATTTACAACAAAGAAAAATATTTACAAAAATACACAGTCTGGGACATTTAACCTATTTACTATATGTGATGGATGACAAACTGATAAAACATCAATTTATTTTATGTAGATTTAATGTGAGTTACAAGGCTCCTGCACTCTCCCACAGAATTCAGATAACATACTGATAAGAAGGCAAAGTTTTCTGAGTATTTGAGGAAGTCATCAAAATCCCAATATGCATATGTATTGCACATGGGCTTATTTTGTATTTGAAGATCTTTCTTTCACATAAAGTACAAATGCATGCATGCACACACACACAGATTTCCAGTAAACAGTGAAAATATAAAGTCACATCTTAAGATATTATTAGGGGGATATTTTCATTAGGATAAAAAAAATAAGGAGTCTTGTGGCACTTAAAGACTAACAGATTTATTTATCGCATGAGCTTTCGTGGGAGAAAATCCCACTTCATCAGATGCTTTGAAGAGGGAGAACTTACAGAATGGGATGAAAATAAATGCAGAGGAAAGTTAAGACATGGGATCAGGTCACAGTGCAACAGCAAATCAGAGCATTTGTAAGGATTCAAACTCTAGGAAACAGCACATGGAGGGTGAAGTCAAATTACCTATTATAATGGGAAAAGAATCCATAGTCAGGATTAAGTCCTGCTTTCACACAATCTAATTTGCATAGTAGTTGGATTTTGGCTGTTTTTCTTCAAAGTCTTGATGTCCCATTGATTTTCTTGAGGACCACTGTCAACAATCATTAAGGGAGTGACTAGGAAGATGGAAATGCTCAGCAACTGGGTTTTTTTGTTTTGTTTTGGGGGTTTTTTGGTGTGTGTTATGACTTCTCATGTCAGTTTTGTGCCCATTTATTCTTCTGTGTAGGGACTGTCCTGTTTGTCCAATGTATAAGTTGTGGGGGCATTTCTGGCACATGATGGCATAAATAAATAAACCTGTTAGTCTTTAAGTGCCACAAGACTCCTTACTTTTTTTTTTGCTTTACTAGACTAAGACGGCTGGCCCTTTGGAACTTTTCATTAGGGTAATTTCCATCTCAGTTTATCTTTTAAAACCAAATTAAATTAATTCAGTTGTATGATGAATGTCTCGGGTCACACAAAACAAACAAGAAGTCCTGTGGCACTTTTAAAGATTAACAAATTTATCTATCACATGAGATTTCGTGGGAGAAAATCCTACTCCACCAGACACTTTGAAGATGAGGGAATTTACAGTATCCCTCCCCTCAATCAAAAGGAAGCCGGCCAACCTGAAACACAGTGTAAGAAAAAGTTAATGCTTTTCTTGGCATTTTCATTTGCTTCTTTCTCTCTCAAAACAAAATTCCAAAAAAAGTTAAGTCAGGAGGGACACTTCCTACAAGATTTTAATGAGACAGTTCTCCTTCTGGTATAAGATATATAACAAAAAGCCCCAGAAGAAAACCTCAAAGATGTCACATGTATATTTGAGTATAGCACCTGACCCTGAGCCTATTTTCAGACTTACCTATGCAGTAACCTTTCTTTGCTCATGGGGAGAGTATATAGTTATGGCATACACCTTCATGACCAACAGTTGGGTAGCCGGTAATTTTTAACATAAATGAAGCTGCCTGTTCTAATTAGCAAAGATTAACACAACAAAATTTGAGCCCTCCAAGAGTTACATTTTATATCGAACAATAATATCTTCAGCCATTTATCCACGTAAATATGTTTTTTCCCTTGGTACTGAAGGAGCTTTTGGGATCAATACTGCAAAGTGCTGAGCATTGTGGCCTTCATCCAGGAGAACATTCAAGCACATACTTAACTTTAATTACATGAGTATTCCTATTAATTTCACTGGGATTGCTCATGAGCTTCAAGTTGCATTCACCCTGTTGGCTCACACTGTCCCAAACTGCTCACCTAGCAGAATCAAACCCTTCAAGAATGGTTGTTACAAGGGCTTGGAATAATAAAAGGCTCTGAACACTATTAAAAACTTTCATTGCACAAGTGAAAGGCTTCCATTAATGAGAGTCCAGGAAAAGAACAAACATCGTAGTCTCACCAAGTACCTAGAAATTTTTATTCTGGGTCCAACCTTTTCTCCATGTCATGCTTAGATATTTTATTCCGACTCTACCCTTGAATACATTTTAGAGAGCAAGAGTATGCTTCCCATAAACAGCTTTTGTAATTGATCAAATACCTCAGCTTCATTTTGGTGTTTGATTACCCACATAAGACAATCACTGTGCCATAGGTTCTTCCACCATGCTATTACCTAAAATGGCCTGAACAAATTCACCTCAATTTTTAAAGTCCCTCGTTCTGCAACATCAAGGCACTCCCAAAGTTTCCATGAACTTTAATCAGCAAGTAACAGTTAGTGGCATGTGTTAATGTAGGAAAAAATATGACAAGGAAACATCTCCACCTATATTAAATGTTCAGTATGATATGCACTTAGTATAATACATACGAAGACATGTCTAGAGTTCAATTTACACTACTAATTAAAAAACTTGTATATATTTTGGGCATTTAGTTTTACCTCTTTTTGACAAATACGTTACGTCTACACTACCGACCTCTGCCTTGGTTGTCAAGAGATGTGATCCCTGATCAACATAGCTGTGTCAGGAAAAAGGCCCAAACTTTAAATGCAATTACACCGGCAAAACTGCATTTCTGCTGCTCTTGCTTATTTTGCTTTGTGGGTCTGGAATAACCTACACCAGCAAAAGTGCAGTTTTGCTAGTATAAATTGTGTCCACGCTGGGAGCACTTTACCGGTACAGCATACTGGTCTTCCTATACCAGCAAACTAGCGTAGACATAGCCTCAGCTCTGGTCTACACTTAGGGCTTTTATGGCGGCAGTCGACCACCGTTCACACAAGGAATATAAAATTCCTTCCATAAACGGTGGCAAATTTTTAAGCCGCCATTACATATTAGGGGAAAGCCAACCGCAAATCACTTGTGGTCCACTTTCCCCTATGCCCCCTGATCCCCCAGGACTTCTAGGGTCGTCTTCCAGGACTTGCTGCGATCCTCTCCCGGAAGGGCGAACTGATGGTAGTGAATTTGCTAATACTACCCAAATGTCTGATGGAAGCTGTATTATCCTGCATTCAAATTTACAGAACCTATTTTCATAGAATTACACTAAGTAAAAGAAGCTAACAAACCCCATGCACTGCTACAGGCTGGGGAACATCCAGCTAAGTAGCAGCAGTGTAGAAAAGGACCTGGGGGTCATGGTGGATGGGAAGCTAGATATGAGTCAGCAGTGTGCTCTTGCGGCCAAAAAGGCCAATGGCATACTGGGCTGCATCAAAAGAAGTATTACCAGCAGATCAAGGGATGTGATCCTTCCCCTCTATTCTGCACTGGTGAGGCCACACCTAGAATACTGTGTTCAGTTTTGGGCTCCCCACTACAAGAAGGACAGGGACATGCTAGAGAGAGTTCAGCAGAGGGCAACCAAAATGATTAAAGGGCTGGAGCACAAGCCCTATGAGGAAAGACTGAAAGCATCAGGCTTATTTAGTCTGCAGAAGAGAAGATTGAGGGGGGATTTGATAGCAACCTTCAACTACTTGAAGGGATGCTCCAAAGAAGATGGAGCTCGACTGTTCTCGGTAGTAACAGAGGACAGAACGAGGAGCAATGGTCTCAAGTTGCAATTAGGGAGGTCGAGGCTGGGTATTAGAAAAAAAATTTTTACTAGGCGAGTGGTGAAGCATTGGAATGAGCTGCCGAGGGAGGTGGTGGAATCTCCATCTTTGGAGGTGTTTACGGCCCAGCTGGACAAAAACAAGACTGGGATGGTTTAGTGGGAGTGGTACTGCCTCTGGCAGGGGGTTGGACTAGGTGACCTATGAGGTCCCTTCCAACCCTATGATTCTGTGATTGGATTTCAGAAACAAGCTCTGAATGCATTTGCCAAATGTCAAAGGCAAGTTTTATTCGCAATCACACACAACTACGTTGTAACCCATAACTCTAGAAGGAGCTTCATAGATATCAAGGCCTTGATTACAACTTTGATATTCGCAAACTGGATTTCTGAAGAGTCCACTTCTTAAAAAGAACAGTAAACACCAGCAAAATGGGAGGCAGTTAGATTATTTCTGTCGTGCAAGACAAAACAGACTGTTTCTAATATTGCAAAAAGTGCAAACAGAACACTTTGTTTCTCTCAAGAGCCTGATAAACAGTTAGGATCAATCCTAACATCAAATACGACTTAGCTTAATGAAAAGCAATAATGTAATGCATCAGAAGAGCTAAAAACATCTGACTCAAAACTATCTCTGTAGCAGTTCATCACAAAAGGCTGAAGGTGCCTAACTTTACATTACACACTGACCTCAATGGAACTGTTCACATGTGTAAATATAAGCGAGCGTGTTGGTATTTGAAGGATCAAGGCCTTATTTGATTAGTTTACAGCGAATAAACTTTAAAATTTGCCACCATTTAATTGTTACATCTAAAATCCACCATACTACAGAAGAGCAAGAAACTACTGAAATGACTTCTTACCCTTTTTAGCAAGATACGCTTAGTTTTTCTCTTCTTAGAGTGGTGTTCTATAACAGGCATACCAGAGATGTCATATTTTAAGTGCTTTTATTCATCTGAAGATCACTTGTTAGAAAGCACCTTAATTTTTGCAAAGCACTTGCAGCTCCAAAAGATGGTGTTTCTAAGATGGTTGCTGTGGTGGGTATTTTTTGTTTGTTTTGCTCAGGCTGGTTTGTTTTTTGCAGAACTATCTAATGCCCTACTTAAATCAAAAGTAACAAAAAAATTCAATGGGATAAGAAAATGGAGGTTACTTTGGAAAATGCACTGGACCCCCTGAGATTTTGCCTCTGTAAAGGCTTCTTTTTTTCTTACAGAGATTTGCAGGTAAGGGGAAACAAATCAAGCAGTTCCCTAAACATGAAGGCAATATGATTATTTCTAAAACTCCCACCTTGGGTCTACATAGTTTTTGTGGAGATCATTCCTTCAAATTGAGCTCAGTTTCCCACTGACTCACTTCTCTCCTTCTCTTCAGTTTATGAATCACTACTGAAATCACAGAGCCTGTGTGAATATGAATTAGATTTTATTTTATGTATTCTGCATCAGTCATTGCCGAATACGAAGCTGTTTGCATTCCATATCAATTTAATTTCTTTCCTCGGCAAAAACTGCTAACAACTGTGCCAAAGGTGGCAGTAACTTGTGTACAGTTCAGCAGGAACTACCAGCTACTTCAGTAAGTCTTACTTCAGCCTGGGTGGGCAGGATTCAGACCAATATCTGATGGGATGAGTCACTTCTGAAATATGAGAAATACCCAAAGTTATACA
The DNA here is from genome assembly GCA_007922195.1 of Podocnemis expansa. Taxonomy (NCBI): domain Eukaryota; kingdom Metazoa; phylum Chordata; order Testudines; family Podocnemididae; genus Podocnemis; species Podocnemis expansa. Next base: position 589,472 of record ML682206.1, on the reverse strand, counting down.
TTTACTCAAACACACTGGGTATTTCTCACACTCATTTCTCAAGCAAATATATTCATTTTAGAGCATGGGTGATAGAGTAAGCCATAACAGACTTCAGCAGGGGAAAGCACCACCACCATTGTGCTGTTCTCTTATTTACCTGGCCGCCCATTACTGCAGGATCTAAACACCTCATCATCCTCAGTGGATTTAGCTTCCCAACACTGCTATGAGGTAGGGCGGTCCTGTCATCCTCATTCTACAAATGGGGAGCTGACACACAGAGACTAAGTGGCCTGCTCAAAATCACACAGGACATCTGGGAATTAAACCCAGACCTCGTGAGTCCTGGGCTACCACCCTAACCCCAGGACACACTTTCTTCTTTTCTGGGGAAAGACAATTTCAGTTTCCAGAACTCTCAATCTAGTCCTTTTCATTATTATTTTCTAGTACACTAGACTCAGTCTGTACAAATAAAGAATGCCTTATGAATTTAGCAAAGATTTTTATATGGTCTCCCACAGTATTCTTGTCAGCAAGTTGAAAAAGCAGGGTTGGGCGAACAGATGCTAAGGTGACTAGACGGTTGGCTAGTTAATCAGGCTCAATGGGTACTGACTGATGGTTTGACATCTAGTTGGCAGCTGGTAACAAGCAGAATGCCCCAATGGTTGGTCCTGGGGCTGATTTTGTTCATCTTCATTAAAGATCTGGAAGACAGGATGGATTGCACCCTCAGTAAGTCTGCAGACAACACGAAGCTGGGGGTGTGGTAGATACGTTGGAAGGTAGGGACAGGACATGGGGTGACTTAGACAAATTGGATGAGTAGGCCAAAAGAAATCTGATGAGGTTCAACAAGGACAAGAGCAGAGTCCTGCACTTAACATGGAAGAATCCCTAATGCTGCTATGGACTAGGGACCGATTGGATAAGCATCATTTCTACAGAGGAGGATCTGGGTTAACAGTGGATGAGAAGATGGATATGAATCAACCGTGTGTCCTTGTTACCAAGAAAGCTAACAGCATACTGGAAATTTCCAGAGGAGTAGCTGTGTTAGTCTGTGTACAGCAAAAACAGTGAGAGTCCTGTGACACTTCATAGCCCACAAAAGCTTATGCCCAAAGAAATCTCTTAGTCTATAATGTGCCGCAGGACTCTCGTTGTTCTAACAGCATATTGGTCCACATTAGTACAACCACTGACAGCAGATCAAGGGAAATTATTATCCCCTGCTATTCAGCACTGGTGAGGCCACATTTAGAATACTGTGTCCAGTTCTGGGGCCTCCACTATAAGTAGGATGTGGACAAACTGAAGGAAGTCCAGTAGAGGATAAACAAAATGATTACGGGACAGATAGGGGCAATCAACTGGTGAGGAGAGGTAAGATAAGTGATCTCACTTAGTATGCAGAAAAGTTAGGGGGGATTTAATAGCAGCCTTCGAATACCTGAAGGGGAGTTCCAGGAAAGATGGAGCTAGGCTGTTCTCAGCAGTGGAAAGTGATGAAACACAGAGCAATGGCCCCAAGTTGCAGCAGGAGAGGTCTAGGTTGGATAACAGGAAAAACATTTTCACTGGGAGAGTTGTGTAGCACTGAAACGGGTTACCTAGGGAGGTGGTAGAATCTCTTTCCTTAGAGGTTTTAATGCCTGGCTTAACAAAGCTTGGCTGGTTCCTGGTCTGAGCAGGTGGCTGGACAAGATGACCCCCCCAAGGCCCCTCCAGTGCTTGTCTATGAATTCTGTTGATGTTCTCTGAAACCCTATACAAGTCGTATACACTGAAAGTCACTATGAAAATTAACTCTGTTTTTTCAATGGTAGGGAAAGTGTTGAGATAACAGATTCACAATGCAGCAAATATTTAGATAACACAAAGTGTTTAGATAATTTTATGAACCTATTATCTCAACACTTTTGAGTTGTCACCAATCAAGCCACTTGCCAGAACTAATCTGCCCCACTCTAAAGATTTTCTCACTTACAAATCCAATCTGTAACACTTTCCTACCATGCTCTTTCCCCCATATAAAATGTATGCATGGGAGCATCCAGTAGTCAGTATGGGAGATCTAGGTTTGGATCCCATATGTATATTTTATCACCCCCAAGGCTGACATGACTAGGACAGCTTTGATGACAAAATGAACACTTCTAAAATGGCAGAAGGAATGCCTAATTTTCTTCCCTCTTTAGCTAACATTTGAGCAGTACAGACTTTGACTTAGAGGACATACGTACAATCTATACTGCAGAGAATTTAACTTTTCACACATGATCTTTAATGTGAACATATCACGCACTGCTTTGCACTCTCTACAGTGGCTGCCTATACAAATTTAAGATGGGCCTATTGGTTTTAAAGGTGCTTAATTGAGATGGATCTAGTTATTTTTGAAGAAAACTGAGTATCTAGCAGTGTGACACTATCCATATTTTAGGTGTGGGGGTTCCTGATGGCAGCAGGAGACCTAGCTTTTCCTGTGCAGCTCCAGTGTGTGGAATTTGTTCCTGCAAGAACATCTTTCTCGGTGCATTCCTCACGGTCTACTTTAATAATCTATTGAGATTGTTTGAATATTTGGCTTGTTTTTTACTGGAGGAAGGGTGGGCAGTGTTAAACTATTAGGTATTATTACATTTTAAGTGGGTGTGCAGCTTCCCAAGCATGTCGGCACACTTGGGGAGTCAGCGTGTTTACAATTAAAATGGTAACATCATCTTCTCTATTCTTTGACTATGAGATCATACTTAATTCAGACAAATAACCCGTGTGTGAAGATTTCACTTACTGTACATCCTCTACATGGGCACACTGCATTTTTTGATCTGGAACAGTTTTAACAAAATTCATGTTTATAGAGTAATTAGAGGAAGATGTGTAGACCCGTTATTACTTTTATACATGTGCACCATGTGGTCTACCAAAACATGCTGCTGCAATCTTAAATTCTTGGAACACCAACTGACACTATGTGTTTGACTGTCTTAATGTTAGTTGTTACAGAATATATCTTGATGATCTAATGCAGTGATTCTTAACTGTTAAACAACATACCATGTTTTAGTGACTGGTAAAGACACACACTGTTTCTCCCACCACTTGGTGCAAGAGAGGGGCCAGGAATGAACTAGGAAGAGGGAAGGAAGAAAGAAGAGAGAAAACAGAAAGCTTCTAGACACCAAAGGGTCATCGCCCTAAATGTATTGTGCATTATAGGCCTCCACATGCAGTAAAATGGATAACTTAAGGGGTGAGGGATGGCCAACGTATCTGTGAACAAACGGATTCCACAGCTAAATATCCTTCCTCTATTACCATACAGCTTATATCAGCTATCACAACTCTGAGGTTGATACTTCACGGCCACAGAGACAGACTCCATCCTAGTCAGGTTCCAAAGCGACAGCCATGTTAGTCTAGTTCAGTAAAACAAACAAGGAGTCCACAGGACTCCTTGTTTGTTTTACTCAACCTATTCAGAGCACCTCTATGCAAAGTCTAGCTTGGCAAAGGGAACAAGATGTGGCAGAGGGTGCAGAAGTTGCTCCTCAATCATGAGCCAGGACCCACTGTAGCACAAACATCTCCCATTTTATAATGCATCCTGTAACTGACCATTCATGCAGCATGCACCACTACAAACTCCTGTCATCATGACAATCCCAAGATCTGGTGCTCGAAGCTAGAATGCACATAACTAAAGGAGAAAAGGCAGGAGCTATCTGGAACAGCTGAAGTCTTTGATAAACATGTCTACCTGCCCAAAATGATTTATCTTTTTAATAGGATGCCAGTTATACATCAAACACCACTACTGACTAAACTGGGATTGTCTGTGACTTCCAACTGCTGTTTAAGACAATAGCAATGGTTAGTTACAATATATGAATTTTGAAGACACTGTTTCTAGGAATATCAAATCACAATGGCTCCTGCCAGCACACAGTGAAGACTGAATAGAGACAGAAAACTCCAAAACAAAAAGAACTACAGCAATCAGCCAGGCACTTTTGGTGTAATAGAAAAATTAACAGTGTATTAAAAATAAGGATTCTTTCCTCAAATCTGGTTATACTGCTGGTTATTTCTGCTTCTGAAGTAGTAACAGATTCATCAGCTCCAGATATTGCTTTTTATTTTGTTCATTATCTTGTACCATATATGAAATAGAAGTTTCAACAACGGGAATCACATCTTGGAATCGAATCATAGGGTTGGAAAGGATCTCGTGAGATCATCAAGTCCAACCCCCTGGGGCTTGAACCCAGGACCTTCTGCATATTAAGCAGAGGTGCTAGCCACTACACTATTTTCGCCAGAGCAATGGGTCACCACCACATTCTTGGAATTTCAAAATATCACAAGGCAGTGACATCTTTTATGGAATAAATCTTTATCGATAAGCGACACAAACTTACAGGCTCATACATTTTTCAGGACCTGAAGAAGAGCTCTGTATCAGTTTGAAAGCTTACCAAAAGAAGTTGAGGGGGACAAAAAAAAAAAAAAAACAAAAAAAAAAAACCCACCAACTTATCTCCCAAAGTGGAACTTATCGCACGCGCGCACGCACGCACGCACAATGTGAGGATGGAAGCATTAATGATTTTTGAATGTACGTCCCTTTTATTTTATTACCACATTTCAGAATACTGCTGATACAGAACTGCAATAAAAATGAAGGATCAGGTTAGTTTATTGTGTTCACTATGAATATAAATTCATACTTTAGGATGCTGGATCTGGCCTATGTAATGACCCAAAAACATATTGTTACATTTTTATTGCACTTCACTACGACCAATTATCCTATGTTACAAGTAGCATAACAGTGACTGGTGAGAAAAAAACCAAACTCCAACTTATTGAAAGTACAGTCAATGTTTAGTCTTTGATTAAAATCAGTCTGGTTTTTTTCCATAAGAAATTTCAAGATCCTTCAAACAAAAGTCAGTATTTCCCTAATGAAAAGACACAAACTCACTTATATTTTTATTGGTATGCACCCATAACAGTCGATACCAATGCACATTTGAGTATTAATATTATACAATAAACTAGAGTACCACTGTAAAGATACATGTTGTGACATTCCCAAAGCAACACAAAATGAACAAATAAAATAGAGAACATATGGATAACCTTGAAAATCACTGCTAACATTCCAGTTCTGAAATCTCTCTTTGTCTAATTCAATGCCTTTGGATATAGTGTTTGAAATGGACTCCTTTTAAAACCTCATTTCCATGCAAGCTGTCTCTCAAATGGAAATGCAGCCAAATCAAAACATACATTTAAAGTGATTCATGAACATGGAAGTACTTTTATTTTACAGCTGAGCAGCACATGGCACTTCCAAAAAAAGAGCAAGCCATTCACTTGTACTGCTGTGGTTTACAAGATACTACCTACGAACAAATTCAGGACAGAAATGCCAGGATCAGTTTCCCTCCAGAAACCAGTCTTAAAAAATCCTTTTGAGTATTAGTAACCTAAAAGTCACGAAAAAACCTGACTAGCACTGAGTCACCAATCTACTATTCTATTCTTAAGCCTAAAGGCATAAACTAACCTTTTCTTAACAGCTCACTACTGCAAAGTTTTTAACTCTATGTCTTCTCAAATCAGGCAATTTACAAAGATTTTAAATCATAAATCTTACTGCTATCAATTTCCAGGCTCTCCCCCACACTCCCCATTTGGCCTTTCTGTTACTCTTTCAATAGCATGATTGTGTAGCAATTCACCTGTAGTCATGGAGAATCAAATAACCAAAGCTTTGAAAAGGTAAATTTATGTAAGCAGGAATTGCCTTCAGCAGTCTCAAAGCAGAAACAAATGAAATTATTTTCTTTCATATTTGTATCACACTGTTCCAGGACTAGTAGCTGTTGTTTTCTGTGGTTTGGCAGACTACTTTGCTACCCAGAATTTGCTACCACACATTCCCCTCCATTTGGTAAATCACTGTTATTGGAATGCATTGGACAGACAAGAGTATATCCCTTGGGGTACACCTCTAGATCAGGGCTCAACAAAACCCGGGCACCAAGTTGCCATGGTGATTCGACTTTGTAGCCCAGTTCTTAACTCCACTGTGAAAATAAATTGGAGGAGCACCTTCTGGCAACCAAAAATAAAACCGCTGGCGCTCAGCCAGGCACCAATTTTGCCAAGCCCTGCTCCAGGTGATGGAAAAAAAAACACACTTTTTGAAATAAAGTTAAACCTGATTTCAAACACCTTTGGACAACAAGTGCAGATACACTTTAACATGATTAAAATCATGTTGGCTGCCTCTTGTTGTAAAGTACAAGTAACCTATACCGCAAAGACCTAATGATTTTCAAGATGTTAAATGGTGTCCATTCTTGGGCCTTTATTTTACTTATATGAAGATCTCTTTTGTACCACTCTAGCACACTAAAAGAACCCTAAAAGTGAAATTGGTTCGTAAGTTTTGAACCATATCAATTAATTTATTTTTGCAAAAAGGACCTTTATTGTCATCTAGACAGTATAGAACATATAATGATTTTTTCCATCAACACCAGAAAAACTTCAGTTCTAAATCTCAACTACACAGTTCACAAAGTATGTAAGAAACACAAAATCTGACTGCAGGAATCAGTACTGAAAGAAACACATTTTCCTGAACAGTTCTGAGCAGAACAATGCAAAAGAGAAGGTTACTTACCTGTAACCAAGGTTCTTCGAGATGTGTTACTCCTGGACATTCCACACATGGGTCTGTGCGCGCCGCAGGCACGGCTAGCTGGAGAGTTTTCCCCTAGAGTACCCATAGCATCAATTGTAGAGCCCCCTGGAGTGATGCCGGTCCTGCTAATTACGTAAGGCACAGCCAACCTGAGCCTCCTCGGTTCCTTCTCGCTACCTATTCCGAAGCGGGGAGGCGGGAAGGAAGTGGAATGGCCAGGAGAAACATATCTCGAAGAACCCCAGTTACAGGTAAGCAACCTTCTCTTCTTCTTCAAGAGATTGCTCCTGTCCATTCCATACATAGGTGACTTACCAGCCTTACCTTTAGGCAAAGGATTGGAATTTACAACTTCAAGGACCACAACCCCACCCGTTCAACCACTGCATCATCCCGTGCCTGATGGATGATCACATGATACTCTGAAAACACATGAGCCAATGACCAGGTGGCTGCTATGCAGATATTGGCGATTGGCACCTCAGCCACAAAAGCCGCTGATGACGCCTGGTCTCTGGTAGAGTGTGCTTTGAGTGCTGTCGCGGGGGGTGGGGGGGGTTGTCAATTTTTGCCAGTGCATAACATTCTCAAATACATGAGACAATCCAGGATGACAGGCACTGAGCACAGATAGGCTGCCCCTTCACCCTGTCTGCTACTGCCACGAAAAGCTGAGGTGATTTGCGAAACAGTTTTGTCCTCTTGATATAAAAAGCTAAAGCATACCTAACATCCAAGGTGTGTAATCTGAGCTCCCTTTCTGAAGCATGCGGCTTTGGGTGGAACACTGCGAGGACGATTTCTTGGTTACAGTGAAACTGGGAAACTAGCTTTGGCTGAAAGGCTGGGTGAGGATGCAATTGGCCCTTATCATTGAAAAAGACAGCATAAGGATGCCCCACTGTCAAGGCTTGAATCTCTGACAGCTGTCTAGCAGAAGTGATGGCCACCAAAAATGCTATCTTCCAGGAGAAGAAGAGCAATGAACACGAGGCAAGCAGCTCAAAGGGAGGTCCTGTGAGCCGTGACAGAACTAAGTTCAAATTCCATTGGGCCACCGGAGGCTGCACTGGTGGGAATAATCTATCCAGACCCTTCAAGAACCTTTTGACTGTTGAATTTGAGAACAACGGCCCTGACTCCGTCCCCTCACAACAGGCTGAGGCTGCTGCCAAATGCACCCTGATCGAGGAGGCTACGAGGCCCTCCAATTTCAGACGCCAAAGGTGGTCCAGAACTGCCAGAACTGGGGCCCGTGATAGCTTGAGCTGTTTGTTAGAGGCCAATGCCACAAATCTCAACCTCTTGGCCCTATATGCAGCTCTAGTTGCTGGTTTCCTGTTGTTACGCAGGACTTCTTGAACCTCTGTGGAGCACTGCAGCTCCTCATGCATCAACCGTGGAGGTTCCATGACAGGAGATGTAAAGACCCCAGGTTTGGGTGGAGCAGAAGGCCTTGGTCTTGGGTGAACAGGTCCAGCAGCAGTGGCAGTTCTATGAGATCCTGAACTGAGAGGTTCAGCAAGGTTGAGAACCAGTGCTGCCTTGGCCACGACGGGGCTATCAGGATAACCTCTGCCTTGTCTCACTTGATCTTCAGGAGGACCTTCTGAATTAGAGGGGTCAGTGGAAAGGCGTAACATGTACTGTCCGCCCAGAAGATCTCGAAAGCATCCGCTATCAAGCCCAGACTGAGCCCTCTGAAGGAGCAGAAGGTCTCACATTTCCTGTTTAGATTCGAGGCAAAACAGGTCTATTTGTGGATAACCCCACCTCCAGATAGACTCCAGGACCTCCCGTTTCAGAGACCACTCATAGGTCATGAATTTTCTGCTCAGAGACTCTGCCACGCGGTTCTGATGACTTGGAAGGTAGGATGCCACGAAGTGAATTAAGCGAAGAATGCAAAATTCCCCAAAAGTGAGGGCTTCATGGCACAAGGGAGAAGAACAAGCCCCTCCCTTGTCTGTTGATATAAAACATCACTGACGTATTGCTCATCTGGACCGAGACCACCTTTCCTTTTATGGGCTCCAGAAACACTTGACAGGCCAGATGCACCGCCCAAAGTTCTTTGACATTTATGGGGAGCTGCAACTTACTGTCCTTCCACAGACTTTGGGTCCTGAGGGAACCTAAAAGAGCTCCCCACCCCAGGTCTGAGGCATCGGTGACCAGAAACATGGAGGGCTGGGCATCTGGAAAGGAAGGCCACTGCATACACTGCCCTCCTGGCACCACGAGTCTAACACAGTTAGCACTTCCCCAGGAATCTGGATCAGACCTTTGATCCTGTCTCTGGATGGAGGGTACACAGAGGCCAGCCACATGTGCAGTGGGTGCAGCTTGAGACGAGTGTGGGTCACCACATAGCTACATGCCGCCATGTGTACCAACAGTTTTAGACAGGAGCAAACTGTTGTGAGAGGATATTTCTGCTGGTCTGTGATGAGGTTCCTGATGGTCTCAAACTGAGGTCGGGGAAAAGAGGCCCTGACTAAACTTGAGTCCAACCAAGCCCCTATGAATTCTATGCCTTGAGTGGGAATCAGTGGCGACTTTTGGACATTGATCACCAGCTCCAAACAATTGAACAGGTCCCGTATTATCTTCAGATGGCCAGCCACCATCTCTGTGGAATGACCACACACCAGCCAATCGTTCAAGTAGGGAAACGATTGAATCCCTTGTTGTCTGAGGGAGGCTGCAGCTACCACCACGCACTTTGTGAAAACTCTGGGAGCTGCTGCCAGGCCAAAGGGAAGCATCGTGAACGGATAATACCTGCCCTTCAGCACAAATTTGCGAAACCTCCTGTGCCTGGGGAGGATGGAAATATAAAAATATGCATCCTGAAGATTGAGGGCAGCATACCAGTCCCCTGGATACTGTCCGAAAAAGTATTTTTCGCAAAAAACGGTTTAGGCGCTGATGGTCTAGAAAGAGGCGAAGGCCCCCTTTCGCTTTGGGGAGTAGGAAAATAGCGTGATTAAAAACCCTTGCCTCTCCCCTCCTGAGGAACCTCCTCCACCGCTCCCTTGTCCAAGAGAGACTGCACCTCTTGAATTAGTACTTGTTTGCGAGAGGGGTCCCTGAAGAGAGACAGGGAGGAAGGGGGGGTGCAATGGGGACCAGGAGGAAAACTATAAGGAATATCCCTGCTGGACCGTGCAAAGAACCCAACTGTCTGTTGTTATATTGGACGAAGCATGGAAGAAACAAGACAGCCTGCTGGCAGACAGAGGGAACGGATCCTGGTAAACTGGTGTGCCGACCTCCGGCACACCCTCAAAAGGTTTTCTTGGAGCCTGTCGGTTGATGCAAAGAGCACTGGGCCTGGCTGGACTAGGGCTGACTGCTCCGATACCCACTTCTATTACGCCTCCTATCAAATTCCTGGCGACAGTGATACAGGAAGAAAGAGGGCTGCAGCTTGAAACACTTCCTCTAAGCAGCCAGGGACTGTAATCCCAGTGATTTCAGCAGGGCCCCGGAGTCATAAATTCTGCAGTTTTGAATCCGTCTGATGGGAGAACAGCTCTGGTCCCTCAAAGGGAAGGTCCTTGACAGTATTTTGGACCTCCTGAGGTAGCCCCAATACCTGTAGCCAGAACTCTGGTGCATAGTTATGCCTGACACCATTGCTCTCGTAGCAGCATCTGCTGCATCCAGGGCTGACTGTAACAACACTCTGGAGACCACCTTGCCCTCCTTAATGGAGGCTGCAAGGTCAAGCCTGGAGTCCTGGTCCAGCCTGTCCAATAAAATTCTCCAAGGATGACCAGGCATTGAAGGCGTATCTGTTGAGGATTGCCTGCTGGTTAGCAATCCTCAGCTCTAACCGCCCCCCCCCCCCCCCCAATAAATTTTACGGCCAAAAAGATCTAACTTCTTGGCCACCTTAGATTTAGGCGTGGGGCCTTGGTGCCCTTGCCTCTCCTTTTCATCAGCCGGTGCAACCACCAACAACCCAGGAGTAGGATGGGTGTAAAAATGCTTGTGGCCTTCTGATGGAACGAAATACTTTTTCTCCATCCTTTTCGCAGCCAGGGTAATAGAGGCCGGGGTATGCCACAGGGTCTTTGTAGTATTCTGAATACTCTTAAATCAGGGGAAGGGCTACCCGTGCAGGGCTTTCAGGGGCTAGAATATCCACCTTCAGGTCTTCGTCTTCCACAATCTCTTCCGCTGGAAGGCCCAGGCCCCTGGCAACGCATCCTGGTTGAGCTCTGCCATCCTCCTGGGCTGGTGCCAGTTTCGCCCCCGCTACTGCCTCATCCGGGTGGGAAGAGGACGATTCCCCCAAAGGCTCAGGGGCCCCAGCCTCCATGACTGAAGTCACCGCAGATGTGACAGCTCTCTGGTCCCCCAGACTGCGGGACTCCCTCCCTGAAAAAGCCTCTGATAAGTCACCTGCATCTGGAGGCACACACTCATTGAAAATGAGGGCTGAGGATGAGAACTTGCTACTGACTGACCCCTATTCATCCTGGGGCCTTGCTCCTGGCGGTAGGTCCAAGGAGTCCAGAACAGCCACTGAGATTGTTCTGGCCATCGAGGGGGCTACTGGGGAACAGGAGGTGGCTGCAGTACCAATCTCCGACGCCTGGATCTACTGTGCCTTGATACTGAAGAGGCTCCATCAGAGTCAGAGGAGAACCTGCTCCTAGGATACCAAGGAGAAACGGTGCCAGACTCAGTCAGGGAGCAGCACTGAGGCAGTGATCTCTCGGTTCCAAGCAGGGTGCCGAGGAATGGTGCCGTTCTACAGCCCTCAGGGGGGGAATGGCACCAGGGTGCCCCCGCCACAGCTACCACTGCTGGCGGCACGGGGAAACTGTACCAAGTCAGTGCTGCTGAATCAGCTAGTGACCTTTTGGGCTGCTCTCTCAGGGATTGAGTCTTGGCCAGCACTGGGGAACAAGGCAAAGATGGGTGCGCAAGAGGAGACTTGCCTCTTGACGGCCCTGGTCTCTTGGGTGCTGGAGATGGCAAGGGTCCCAGAGAAGGCAGCACAGACTGGCCCATTAAATCCTGTGCAGCCTCAAAGACCTTGGGAGTAGACGGGAGCAGGATCTCCTCCTCTAATATGTTCCAGGTCAGTGAGGACATGGATCCTGGAGTCAACAGACCCCACCCCAGGGCTGGACTCAACAGTACCATGGGTCCATATGCAGAAGGTCTTCTGGCCTCTGGGCTGCCCAACTTCTCTGACGTCTTCGGACAGTGAGCTCTGTCAGATCTAGGTTTCTTCCTCTGCAGTGCTGGCAAAAGAGAGCAGTGCTGGCAATGCTGCTGTACCGACCCTGATGCCGGTGCCGTTGTGCAGTGCCATGCGCTCTTGGATGAGCCACCAGTCCTGGAGGCCACTCCGGAACCCGCAGGGGCATTGCTCACCGACGCTGCTGCACTGGAACACGTCTTGGTAGAACAGACTGGGCAAAGGGCTTCCTCCATCATGTGGATCCTCAATCTCTGCTCCCTCTCTTTCTGTGTGCAAGGGTGAAAGATCCTGCACTTCTCTTTTAAGTGAGCCTCCCCTAAGCACCTCAGGCATGAATGGTGTGGATTGTCCAAGGGCACAGGCTTCCGGCAGGAGTCACACATCTTAAAGCCAGGCATGCCCCAGCCCCGAGCCTAGGGTGGACAGCACTTAATCCAGAGCTATAATGCAGCATTTTGCCACCCAGGGCGCATTCTGATCAGAATGTGCCCATTCCCATTAGAGGCACTCAGAGCCAGTGCTGCAAAGCCACCCCTTTAATAGCTCAGCTCTACTGAGCAACTTTGGGCCACCCTGGGCTGTGACCCGTCCTTTACGGTCAAGTGGTATAAAAGGATTGTCCAAAAGGTATCATGATCACCGTCTGATATTAAAAGCTAAGAAGCAAATGACTAAGTAAGTGCTCTAACTGTCAATTTCAAAAAGGACAGCCATGTTAGTCTAGTCCAGTAAAAAAAAAAAAAAAAAAAAAAAAACAACAACAACGAGTTGTGTGGCACTTTAAGACTAACAGATTTGTTTTTTGCATGAGCTTTCGTGGGAGAAGATCCCACTTCCTCAGATGGTATAACACCTAAAAGAAACATAGCCATTGTATAAATAATGCTAACACGTTTCTGTACCAGGCAGAAGATGACCAGGGTTAGCTTACTGACCTACCTGTGAACAGCTCAAACAGGCAGGAATTAAAAGATCTGTGGAAGCATGCTAAGTTCTGATTATTTGAGCTACACTCACATTTCTCAACAGTGTTTCCTATTTTATGTTCTAATCTAAGGAACCATATTCTCTGCTTGCTAAAGGACATCACATACCTCCTTCCTTAACGGAGACTGACCACCACAGCTTGTGTGTGTGCACGAGATGGGGAGAGCCTGCGAACGAGGAGGAGGGAAAGCTTCTTATTCTACATTTTTATGCACCACTATATTATTATTGTACCATGCTAACTATAGTCATAAAAATATTGCTGCTGCAATATTTGTGTACAGTATTGTTATATTAATATTATATACTATTCTGCAATTGTTGTTATACTTTATTGCTGCCTCAATGTGTTTCCTATCATATTTTATATTTCCAAAGAGTTGTTTGAAAGCAAAAAGTTTAAAGCTATTTTACTAGTTTAAATTAGGCGTGTAACATTTGTTAGTGTGTATCTTGCCACAAAAGAGCTTTAATCTCAAGGGTAATCTGTCCAAAATGATGGTGCTGAAAACTCTTAAGATTTATAACAACATGGAGTAAAGAAGTATTACTGTATAAGATTTACAGCAGGGTAAAAAGAGGGGCACAGAAATTTAGCAACTAATTCAAGGTCACACAGCATTTGAGAGACAGAGCTTGGAAATGAGCCTATTATTCCAGACACCCAGTCTCCTATTCAAATCATTATACCACTTCCAAAGCAAATACAGTAGGATTGGACAAAACTGGCTCACAGCCATGTGCCAGCAATTTAACTTTTGATCACCAAACAGCACTCTTTAATTACATTTCTGCAATGAGACAGGCTACTAAAACTGGTCGCCATGGTGACCAGAAATGTACATTTGTCAAGGCCTGAACTACAGTAATTCATTATGAGTTGTTGGTATTTAATATATATGTGCTCAATTTGAAATACCAGATGAATTATAACTTTATGCACATGGCTGAGTTACATCTTACATAACAGTAGTCTAAGACTCCTGCCATGACACAGATGCCTTACAATAGCAGTCCACCACATGGGAATAATTCACAAAGTCAAAATGGCTGAGAACTTAAAAACAACAGATTGTTGGTCTCCCAATTTCCCACTGTCCGTCACCAGAAGCTTGACATAATCATTCTCTCAAAGGATCCTTCTGCTTGACACAACTGGTAAAGACAGTGCAATCTGGACATCCTTTTGGGACTGCATCATGCATAGGCACCTCAAGTAGCTGGAGTGCTTATCAATCACAGGCACTATCTTCTTGCCACAACATGTGCAATGTTTAAACCGGATTATTTTTATCCAGAAGTGAATATGATGGTCAGTAACAGGTACAAAATGAAACAAATCACAAAGTAGGCTGACTGGAACTGGGAAAATCGCATTAGGAATCAGTCTGGCACCACAGACCAGTAAAACTCCAAAGTCGAAGCTGTATCTTACTAATCTAAATTTTCCCTTCCTTTCCCCTTTTTCTCCCCATCCCATACAATCCCCAATAAATGTCCATTCTGCCTCACACACACACACACACACACACACACACACACACACACACACTATATTTGGTTTCTGCCCAGCAATTTTTTTTGACTAAATCTGAGCTTATTTGAAGAAACTTTTTAAAGACCCACATCATACAAGAAATATAGCAGGTTTTAATCATGGTTTTGAAAATCCTTCCTATCCATTTTTCATGCAACTTAGCTGCAAACAGGAGTGCAAATAACTTCAAATGAAGTTTACTTGAAAGGCTTTAGTGAGAATTAATGCAAATGGCCAAGTCTGAGTCACGGAAAAGCATATTTAGAAAGTTAGAATTATGAGCTTCAGAAGAAAGTGAGCTTTCTGAGGATCAAAAAGTTTGCTGGTATATTATCGGTGTTCCACAAAGTTCATCAGATGCTGATTTTGCTACCATTGAAGAGCACTTGGATGACAAAATGCTAGCCAGCTGAGGCCTAGACTAGACCAAAACTATCAAGAAGGAATGAACTGTGGCGGAAATGAGAGAGTAACAAAATGGAGAGAACCTGGTTCTGAGACTGCCTGCCTACGGCACAGGAAAGAACCAACACGGCTAGTTAGAGTTACACTGTCCCTTGTGAACCCATGGCATGAAATGTTTAAAACCACAGAGGAAGTGCCTGAAGCCTTAATAGTAATATTTACTGAATTCCTCCAAGATCATGACACTGAGATTTGATACCAAGAGTAGGCTCTGCAGTGGTAAATTTGGAAGCTTGAAGAAAAAAAGACAAAATAAGCATAATACTTTTTAATCAAAGCTAATTTGTCTCAAAGGAGATACATGCTGTTGCTTCATTTGCTTTTTGCCCAGCCACATTTCTTTACTTAATTAAAAAAAATATGTATAAATAAGGAAGAAGCAAGCCATGTTTTTGCAGAAGTTAGTAGCCAACAGGACTAATATGCTACCTGTCTGTTTACATTACATTTTTCAAGCAGTAAGTGATGAACATTTGCTAGCTTGCTCACTCTCTCACACACATACAAAATACAAGCTAGCACAAAGCAAACAAAATACTAACAATATTCTTCAAGTCAAATTTAGTAGAAATAACAGAACTGATCAAAGATCACTATTTTTTCCCCTCAAGATGTCTGAAAGGAAAGTTACTCACCTTGTGCAGTAACTGGAGTTCGTCGAGATGAGGGTCCCTGTGGATGCCCCATATTGGGTGCTGGAGCACCCACATGCAGACAAGCCAGAGACTTCAAAGCAATAGCAGGCGTGCCGTGCACGCTCAGGAGAGCTGCCTCGCGCCGGCTGTTCATGCGCTGAGTCAGAGCACGCACGGCACTGGTCCTCAGTTCCCTTTCTAAGAGAATACATTCCAAAGTAGAAGGGGACAAGGGCGGGTAGCGGGGCATCCACAGGGACCCTCATCTCGAAGAACTCCAGTTACTGCACAAGGTGAGTAACTTTCCTTTTTCCTTTGAGAGAGGTCCCTGTGGGTGCCCCAGATTGGGTGATTCCGAGCAGTATAGTCAGTAGGTGGGAGGGACTTCGGAATGTAAAGTTGTTACTCAGGAGAGCATCAAATGACCAAGTGCAGTGCCTCTGTTTTTAAGTTTATCAACTGCATAGTGATTTACAAAAAAGTGTGCACGAAGGACCATGTCACTGCTTTGTAAATGTCCGAGATGGAGACAGTTTTTAAAAAGGCCATGGTAGTTGATACAGCTCTGGTTGAGTGCATGCGTACATGCACTGGGGAAGGCACATGAGAGAGGGTGTAGCACTCAAATACAATTCAAGGTCCACCTGGACAGCAGTTGACTCGAGCCAGATTGGCCTTTGCATTTGTTCACTATTGTTTTGTTCTTTGTAGGCAGAAAAGGAGAGCACAACGGACATCCAAGGTAGGAAGGATGGCGTTCCGTGGATTGGAGTGTGGTTTTGGTAAGAAACATGTAAGTTTATTAGTTCATTTGTATGAAATGATAAGTGAACTTTGGGTATAAATTTTAGACGCTGCTGTAATGTGACCTTATCCTTGTAAAAGATAGTAGAAGAAGGATCCACTATTAATGCCACAAGTTCACTGACCCTCCTGGCGGATGTTATGGCGACAAGAAATACCATTTTCATAGAAAGGTATGATAAAGCACAAGTAGCCATCGGTTCAAAAGGGGGTTTGGTGATGGTTTTTAATACTAGTGATAGGTCCCAGTCAGGGGTAGGATGTTTTATTTCTGGGTATAAGTTTTGTACACCAAGAAGGAATCTTTTTATTACTGGATTGGAAGAGATGGAGGTGCCACTGAAGTCACTGGGAAAAGCATTAATTGCTGCAAGATTGACTTTTAGAGATGCTAATGATAGTCGTGTTTCTTTTAGCTGCAAGTAATAATCAAGAAGTTTATGGAGAGCTGCAGTGGTTGGGGTGATATTTGAATGGGTGCACTAGTGCACAACTCTGCCCCATTTATTAAGGTAAGTAGCTCTTGTGGAAGCCTTTCTGCTGTTGAGTAAGACATGTTTTACTCTTTCAGAGCACTGGAGTTCTTCCTTCTGAACCATGGAGCAACCATGCTCTACGATGAAGACTGTACAGCTTGGGATGCACAGTTCAAACTGCTGTTTTGGTGCAGGAGATTGCGGTAGCATGGGAGAACTATTAGAATCTTTATAGACATGGTGGTCAGTAGTGTGAACCACGGTTGTCTGAGCCAAGCTGGAGCAACCATGATGACTCAGGCTCTGTCTCTCCGTATTTCAAGGAGCGTTCTCATTATGAGCGGAAAAGGAGGGAATGCAGATAGTACAGCCACGTTTCAAGGGAGGAGAAAAGCATCTCCCAATAGTGTTTCCCTCTCCTGGCTCGAAAGCAATATCAGTTGCACTTGCAATTACATACAGCAACAAAAATATCAACTGATGGATGGCTCCAGAAATGAAAAATGTGTTTGATGGTATTTGAGTCGATCTCCCACTTGCGCTGCATAGGGAAAGATTTGCTCAGGCGATCTGCTGCCATATTTTGGAGGCCCAGCAAATACGTGGCAGAGATGGTAATGTGATTATTTATGCCCTAGTGCCAAGCTTCATAGTTTCTAGGCATAGGGCATTTGATCTTACTCCGCCCTGCCTGTTTATATAAAACAGGTGTTGTCGGTTAGAATCCATACATGATGATATTTTAGGAGTTTGCGGAGGTTGAGCAGCTTGATGTGAAGCGTGGTCTCATGAGAGGACCAGTCCCCCTGGGCTGATAGTCCTTGTAGATCTGCTCCACAGCCAAGAAGTGATGTGTCTGTGGACTTTATGACAGACGGTTGTTGCTGGATGAAGGATATACCTTGTAAAAGGTTTTCCTGTTTTTTCCACCACTTATGTGTCCCTTTGATCACAGATGGAATAGACACTATGTTGTGCACGGAATGCTTGCGTGGCCTGTAGACCTTTGCAACCCAAAACTGGAATGGGCGCATGTGGAGCCTTGCATAGAGAACTGCTTGTGTAGTAGCCACCATACTGCTTAGCAGTTGGAGACACTGAAGTACCTGCACCATGGGTGAACTGCAGAGAACCTGTACAAGCTGAAGTATTGCATCAAAAACTGTAGGCTAGAAGGAAAGCCCTGGTTTGGATAGCATCCAAGCAGGCGCCAATAAAATCTGTCGTTTGAGTTGGGAGTATGACAGATTCGTTTAGGTTTATTAGAAGGCTCAGGGCTTCAAAGAACCTCATTGTGAAGGTCAGGTCCAGTGTAGCCCAAACTTTGGAAGGTAATCTTATAAGGCAGTCATCCAGGTATGGGAGGAAGAAAATCCCATTTTTCCATAAATGAGCTCTTACGACTGCCAGAATTTTTGAGAATGCCCTTGGGGCTGTGGACAGACTGAATGGCAGGAGTGAATATTCAAAATGATATTGGACAATAATAAAGCGGAGAAAACGCTTGTGTGCTGGATGCATGGTGATATGAAAATAAGCATCTTGAAGGTCGGGAGTTGTAAACCAGCTGTTTGCCTCTAGAATGGGAATAATGGAAGCTAGTGTAACCATGCAAAATTTCTGGACTTTTATAAATGTGTTCAATTTTCTGAGGTTCAATATGGGTCTCCAATCACCTGACTTCTTCTCCGTGAGGAAGCAGGGGAAGTAAAACCTTTCCCTCTCTGATGTGGAACTCTTTCTACCCCTCCAATTTGGAGAAATCGTGAGACCTCTTCTTTAAGGAGATGTACATGAGTGTTGTCCCTGATGAGGGACAGAACAGGGTGATGTGGGAAAGGTCTTTTGGTGAATAGGAGGTTGTAACCCATATTTATGACTGAAAGGACACATTTATCCATTGTTATGGAAGCCCAAGGCATGGAGAAAAAGCTGTAAATTGTTCACATAGGTTGGAGATATTGCTTATTCTGGATGTCAAAGGACGCTTATCTGGCTCCCAACCAAAGCATCAAAATTCGGATTTTGCAAATGAGATGGTTGGGTCTGATGAGTATTACTGGAGTTCTTGTAGCAGTGTTGTCTTTGCCTGCTTGTTTGCTGGTGACTTTGATATCTGTTTTGCTGCCTAAACTGAGTGTTGTATTGGTAACATGCAACATATGGTTGAAATTTGTAAGATGGCTTTCGATAGGTTTGTAGATAAATGCCAAATGTGTGAAGGGTGGCTCTAGCGTCTTTATAGATGTGTGCATGAGCTGATCCTTTTTTTCTCCCCCCCCCCCAACCAATAGTTTGGATTTTTCAAATGGAAGGTCTTCCATGGCTGATGGCAAGGATTTAGGGAGGTCAGCAGCATAGAGCCAAAAAGACCAGAGAATGACTATGCCTGTGGCTATACTGCACGCAGCTGAGTCAGCGACGTCAAGCGCTGTGTGTAAACCATGTGGGATATTAACTGGTCCTCCTTAATAAGAGCGTAGGACTGCTTTTTCTTGGAGTCTGGGAGCTGATCTAGAAACTCTGCAAACTTTAGGTAGGTAGAGTAATCACAAGTGGCTAGCACAGCGGTATAATTTGCTTTTCTGAATTGTAGAGAAGAGGACATATAGACCTTGTGGCCCAGAAAAATCAATCTTTTTATCATCCTTATTGTGAAGAGTTGTTCTATTAAAAAGTTTGAACCTATGGTTTGCTGCAGCTACTACCAGTGAATTTTGGGCTGGATGTGTGAAGAGGTATTCTGAGTGTGATGGAGAAATGTACTTTTTTGTTTTGTTTTTGTTTGGTTGTTTTTTGTTTTTTGTTTTTAAATCAGCCTTTCTATATGTTAGCTGTATGGAAGCTGCAAGTAACCAGATTGTATGGGCTGGCTCCAGTAAGGCTTCATTAGTGGATAATGCCAGTCTGGTGGAAGAAGATGTCTAAGATTTTCAAGAGTTTATGTTGCGTGTGAGGTAAATCTTGTTTGGGAAACTCAAGAGAGTCAGCGATTCATCTAAAGAGTTCCTAGAACCTTTTAAAATCATCAGCATCGGCGGTTGTCATTGCCTATGTTATTTTGCCTGTAACAGGAGAAGTGTCATGATGAGGATAGGCGGTATCAAGTATTTCGCCTTCTTCCATGCGCTCCTGTAACCCTATGTGGGTTTCTATAAGGAGAAATGGCTCTGTACAGTCAGTTGTGTCAGCAAAATTGCCCCTAGTGGGGCATCTACAGTGAGCAATGTGGTGAGGAGACCGTATGTCAGGACGATATTTATAATGCTGATAATAACAAGAAGAACAGCTATAACATAGTTGAGATCACCTTGGATATGATCATTCTTGTTTGTAATAGAAATGATCTCTGTATTGAGAATGCGTATAGAGACAGCTTCCCCTTGATCAGAGAATTCTCCATCTGATTGAAAAAAATATATGGGTGAAAATAGGAAGAGGGAGATGGTGGGTGAGAGCCTCGTGTTGAATGTTAAGCCCTATAATTGTGTTTACAAGGGTGCAAGATTTGGCCTGGTGGATGACAGATCAGCTTGTGTAGCTGATGGCGTGGGGGCTGACAAGTCTGGCTCCTGTAATGAGGGCTGTTGTTGAGAAGCAGTTTGCAGCTGAATGTGAATCAGGTGCAGGCATATCAAGCGAGGCTGTAGGCAACTGTGTTTGAGATGCCTGAGCCTAGGCAGGAGCTTGTGACTGAAGATCCCTCGTTGGCTCGATCAGCTCCACTGCCTGTCTCTCAGCCAGCTGTCTGTGTCTGCAGTCATTAACAGGCAGTGGTCATTTAAGTGATTCAGCCATGCCTGAAGTTTTAATTCTGCCTGAGGACCCTGGAGCCCCTGGAGCAGTAGATGATGTCGGCGACGAGGCATTAGACTTGTTTTCCTTGCCCCCATTGATGTGGCAGGGGTGAAACGCCTCCATGTTTGTTTGTCAGCCGGCTGCCCCGGCCAGGTGGCCGCAGGGACCGCGCCATTAAGGAGAGCTGTGGATCCAGCTCTCTCTCTTCTCGCTCCAGAGCCCGAGAGGGCTGCCCCGGGGAGGCACACAGCTTTTAGCTTCACTCTGCCGCCAACTTTTTTTTTTTTTTTTTTTTTTTAAAGGCGGCGCGCAGGAGGGGAAGAGGCTGAGGTTTGGGAGGAAAAGCTGAGGTAACTTGAGGCAGGACCAGGCCGCTGGAGACTCTCTCCTCAGGCGCTGAGGGGAGCCGTTGGCTCCGACCGTTGGGGCGGTTGGGCGGGGGCGGGGCCGCGCGCTCTGACTCCGCGCGGGAACCGCCCCGGCGGTGACGTCACCCGCCCGCCCGCGCCTGGCGCCCCGCCCCCAATCCGGGCACCCGGGGACCCTCCGCGAGGAGAATGGCTATTTCCTTTTGCTGCCTGCCGAAGTGGTCTATGTATCTATATTTCCCGTGTGAAAACTCAGTGCTAGTATTCTGAGTAGTATTCGAGTCGATCAAGCTCATTAAGAAACTCTCTCCTTAACTAATAACCCCACTGCAATTCTGTGCAAGACTTGGACGTTCAATTGATCTCTTTTTAATCAGAAAAAAAGATCAAGAAAGGGAAATGCAGATCCCAATGATTACTATATGTTAGTCCAGGAACCAAAAATAAGTCAGAAAGCCATTGTGAGAATTTAAATCTCCTGCACTCTTGGTTCTGCTTTCAAACAGTAAATTACAATATAATTTTTTGTTGTGTGCATCTCCAGTTCAAAAGTACTAAGTAGAAGTAAACCAAATACAGTCCGTGGAGCAGTGAAGCACAAATTCTTCTCAAGAAGCACAAGAGCCAAAAAATATCAACTAACTATGCCCATCCTTCGTCCCAACTAGTCAACTCTGAAATGTGCATTTCTTCTACGTTTTCCACATGGCGAAATCGTGACATGGTGTTCACACCACACAAGGCCAAAAGAGTTTAAATGGCTAAGCAGGCCAATTAGCTGCCTATGCTGTCCCTGGAGAAGCAGCTGGGGAGCAAGGAACCGAGCAGAACAGGCTCAGCTGGGCAGGGGTCTAACAAGCCAGGAAGCTGGCAACAGACAGGGGCTGCAGCCGCTACCTGAGAATGGAGGGGAGAGCTTGGAGCTGGTACTCCCAGAGAAATGCGGGTAGGGGAAGGGGGGGAAGTATGTAAACCAGAGGAGGAGAAAGCAGTCCAGGAAAGGAGCAGCGAGGGCTCGAAGAGTAAAGCACCAAACTTGCTGGGTTGAGGGTCCCTTGACTGGCACTCAGAGTAGAGGGCAAGTCCATGTGCCCAACCAGACAGAAGGAGCAATGCCTTAGCCTTAGGCAGCAAATGGGAAGACTGCTATGGACTTGCAAAGACTCTGATGTATCTCAAAAAGGGGGAGATGCAGAGTTTCCTAGCCAGAGGGCTGAGTTATGAAGAGGACACTGTGGTTCCCAGAGTGAAAGAAGGGCCTGCAAATCAGGGAAAGGGAGACACAGTGATGGCACGCAACTGCGGCAAAGGGTGTTGAGCGCAGGAGCTAGTCTCCAGCAAGGCCAGGAGGCAGCACCATGTGCAGTGACTGGACTCTACAAAAATAATACAGACTTTTCTTCTGTTTTGCCAGACAGTCTCCAAACTCTTCAAATAAAAAGATGATTTACTGTACCTCTAGATCTAGAGCATATGGACAAGTCATTGCCAACTCTATGTCTGACCATTTTAGAAATCAAAAGTGAAAAGGTGCAGTGATTTGCAAATAGGAGTAACTGCCCTTCTTCCTCCTTATCTTTCAAAAAAAAAAAAACCCAACAAAAATCTCTCATATTTTCCTTTATAAGTAGAATAGCAGGAGCACCTATATTTAGGTTAACTAACACTTTCTACTATAAAGGAATAACTACAACCTTTAAAGAGAGTTCTAATAGTTCCTTGGTTTGCAGCAGAACTCTGAAACTGTCAGGGTGAAGTGGGGTCCACAATCTTGGGGTCAGAAAGAAACATTTTACTGGCTCCATTGAAATCAGTTAAGATTTGGCTGAGTCATAAAATAATGAAAAATATTACTGCTGTCTTTGTTTCAGACAGTATGAATATTTTTGGCAGTACACCAAAATCCCTCTATATTCCAGTGTATTCACTGTCATTGCACCTCACTCCAGCAATTCACACGCACAGCTAAAACACTACATAAGTTCCCCCTATCTTCAAAGTGTCTGACAAAGTGGGATTTCCTTACACACACCCACACACACACACCCACACACACACAGTTAAGTCTTGAAGTGCCACAGGTCTCCTTGTTTGTTTGTTTTAGCTAAAACACTTACCACCACTACTTCTTTCCCCCAAAACCACGATATGATCTATGGAGAAGGTGCCCTATGCTGGGAATCAGGAAACCATGTCTTTTCACCAATATGTGTTAATACTTCTGTACCCATCAACACCCATATTGTTGAGAAAGTCTTCGCTGGTTACATAAACTGCAAATAAAATTCAGTCTTCTAGTATGACCAATCCGAAAACAGACCACTTAGCTACACTGCCGTACTTTGTTCTCAGTCATGCCGTCTGTAAAATGGAACTACTCATGCATATTTAAACCACTGTTCTACTGTGCTGTGTGCTGGACCTAGAGGAGGACAGTATAAAATCATACCAAAGGAATTAAGATTTATGAGCTTACAAGAACTTTAGCCTACATTTAAAGCAACTGACTTTGCAACCTAAGTAACTTTTAACATGGATGGTTATTGGGTTTTGTCGTCTTATGCAGAAAGTTCTCTATACTACAATTCATCAAAGGATTCTTAGAAGTAAATCTGAAGACATTTCTCAGGACTTGCCATTTATCGTATGCTATTTATTTGGAAGCTTACATTCATAATAATTTGATTGTAAGAAGCTGAAGACATCACAGAAAAGAAAAGACAGACACATTCCAATAAAGGAGATCATATCTGGAGCCAATTCACTACTAAACAAGACTGACAACTCTCAAAGAAGAATTATTGATGAGTTGCTTATAAAAAGTAAATTTCATTTGGCAAGTTTATGGCTGACTCCATTATTTTTTCTGTGCTGACCGCAGATTAGTCAGTTGGAAAATATCTACAATGAGCACTGCAACTCATTTGCCATGTTCTTTCAACTATCCAAAATTGTTTGTTTAATTATACACTGCACCGCTTCTTCACTGATTAAGATCACAATATACCACACTACACACAACCAAAATAAGCAAAATGTAGAGATAATAATTAGCGCCATGAATACTGTATTAATTTGTTCAATGCCATGCTTTTAAAATCCTTCCCCTTTCAAACCAGATCACAGTACAGTTTAATAGGCTGATTCAGGGACCAAATAATCTTTTTATATTTAAATCAATCAGTGGCTCCTCTCCAAATAATGTATTTAACGTCCTTGGGGATTGAGCACAGTTAAACATGTGGCACATTAATCATGTTACATCAGAGAAAAAGTTCTGTGTTACCAGAGAAATCAAATACCAAATGGAAGCACAGGGTCAGAGTAACCATAATTCCTGTGAAGAACCAGTATAATTCTACCATTTTCTCCTGTCCTAGCTCTCAATACACATCATTGTGTATTTAAACCTAAATTTCCAATGTATTTTCTTCTTCCACCCTCACTAGCAGGTCACACTGCATTTATTCTTCATGCAGGTCCTAGTCCTACCTTATCTACGGTTTTTCTCCTATCAGAACACAGTTCTTCTACAAGCTTATCTGGTCTTCTGTTTTCTTACTTTTGGATTTTCTTTTGCTCCTCCTCCTTTTCTATCTTCCTCTTATCTAATACTGGCTTGGCATAAACAAGTTTTGAGAAGTGGCATGTGCTGTTTATCCTTCCATTTCTTGGCCTGTCATCCCCCAAAATCTAGTTCTGTCATGACCACCTTCACATTAGGATGGCTCATCCCCCTTTGACACCTCACTTTTTCTGGCCACAGGACTATGACATGACTAACCAGAATTTCCTTGACTGGCACTCTTTGAAACTCTTCACTGTGTGTTCAGAAGGGAATTGAGATCACTGCCATATCTTGACTAGATACTTGTGAGGGACGGGTGGAGGCTGGTGGACAAAGCTGCTTTTACTTGTTAGCCAGAAAGATGCTGTTACATATATAGATCAACAACATAAATAAGGTATGTGACAAGGACCAGAGGTCAAATCCTCGCACTACAGAAGTTATGGTAGGCCAAACTCCTACTGACCTCAGCAGAGCCAAATTTTGCTTTATATGCTGTGGTGCTCTGCTGAAACTAGTTCCAAAAGGGTAGCTGTGTTAATCTAGTTCAGTACATGTTATCAAAATCCCATGATCAACAGTACTGGAGGGGTCACCTAGTCTATTTTGAAGAAAAGTATATCTGGTAATCCTACAGCAGAAAGTTTATTCCTCAATTAAAACAGGCTTCACTCTTTTAAACACAGCAACCAGCAAACTTTGAGAAGGGCACTTTTACTAAAAACTTACATACACAGGGTCATGAAGGAAAGCTGTTTTCTTCAACCACTCTAAAATCTAACTATTCTACCTTGAAAATGCACACAGATGTAGAGGGGATACGCAAATTCTCCAAAACCTATGCTGCATATGTTTGAAGACGACAATTCAAGAAAGCAGCATCTGAAATATCAATTATCAATTATATTCTATTACGTCCAAGCATGTAGCATTCTATTTCCATAATTCTTACTGTAATAGCAGAAATAAGTTTCTCTGTCTCTCTTGTTTTATGTTAATGCAAGTAAATCTCCCATTCTAATAACTAATCAAAGGACAGGTGACAAACACTTTTGTGCTGAGTTTGGCACAAGCAAATGCTTGTGCTTTTTACCAAAATGAAACTATACCAGTATGAGGAATCAAGTACTTCCGATTCAACAAAAAGCTAGTTTCTTTTTTAATGATAAAAAATATCACTTCTTCAGAATGTGGCATTTAGAAACAAAATCCCCTTGTGAGAAGGGGAAACCTGCGCTATTTGCTCATATTTAATCTACAGCTAGTTGTATTGCTCCAAACCTGAACTCATTAAAGCAATTACTGAATCCTATAGTTCTGGAAAAACATTAAAACCCTTCAGCTGATCCTAAAGAGGCTCGTCCCCTGTAAAAACAGAATTGCATCTTGGCACGAGTGCATTGCTAACTCAGGATCTCTGCCGGTTCAAACAATTCCATAGGAAAGAATGTGCAGTTAATGTTAGCTGTGTAGTGAATTCTCACTCGCAGAGAAGTTAAATGGCGTAAGTTTAAGGTCAATCCTGTGACACTAGCTGCTGTGACAGTATGTGTGTGTGTTTGCTTGCAGGCGGGAATCTTAGGTCGTTTTAGCTGTCTGCAATCTAAAATCGAAACAAAACTGAAGATTAGACTTCTAACAACAGAGTATCAATTACCACACTGGAAGCACATTTATTTCCCTGCATACAAACAAACTTGCACAACCTTTGAGCTTAAGCCAAGATTATATTTATCCAGATTTTATCAGGAAGAGGAAAAAACAACAAACACTGCTTCTCTGAGATCCTAAAACTCATCACTAGCAAAACACTGAGACATTATCCAAATATAATCAAAAGTGAAACTTCATAAACCATATATTATAGTATAGGGCAGCAACTACTGAATTTAGGCCCTACAAGATTCATGAAACCTTTTATTAAGAACTCTAACACCTCAATTTTTTATGTCAGGCCTTTGAAATCGAGCAGGTGCCAGAGACGTGCCCTTTGTTCATCTAATGGAATTCTAAGATTTGGCTGAGATACAAGATGTTGAAAAAAATCACTATTTCCATATCTAGCTCCCACTGTTCAAAATCATTTGGCAGCACATCACAATCCCTGAACATTCAAAGGCTGAGCCCCTGCTACCACAACCAAGTCGGTCCCTGGAAACAGAGACAGACTGGTCACTGACGTAGTGGGGAAAGTAAGCCAGACTGACCTTCCACTGACCGTCCCCCAGATGCAGCACATGCCCCAACAACATTCAATCCTCCCCTCTTGGGAGCTAATGTGGGGCTACCTAAGACCCACAGAGTAGAGTCAATAAAAAATAGGACTCAGGAGAACATGAGTTCTAGATTCGTTTCCTCTGCCGAGTGCATAAGAGTGGCAAAAATTACAAAATTATTATTACTGATGCAGCTGGGCTACTGTTGCATATCTGCTGAAGATGCTGTATGTGACAGGAGAGCGCTCTCCAATAGGCATAATTATTCTACCTCCATGAAAGGCAGAGGCTACGTTGGCTGGAGATGTCTTTCACCGACCTAGCGCTTAGTTCACTGCAACTTACATAGCTCAAGAGGGTGTCTTTTTCACACCCCTAAGTGAAGTAACTTAGATAGATTTAAGTGGTGCTGTAGACCTCCTCCGAGTTCCTTTCTCTGTTTGTACTTATTCTTTGCTGGATGATGGAGTGAATCAGCAGGAGTGTCCTTAGTGTTTTGAGTTTTTTGTTTTTTGTTTTTTAATAAAACCCTCTGCATTTTCATTTTATTTCAGATTTTAGAAACTAAAATTAAAAACCACCAATTCTCATAGACACTTAGAAATGCATATATGATGATTTGAAAATCCCAAGAACTCAAGGAAACCAGGCAAATCTGCAACCATCACTGTCAATGAAAAAACCTGACCACAAAGAAGTGTTGATAAAGGTCTTCAAAGACATTAAAATAGCCAAAAATGAGAGAACAGCTGTTTGGCCCTTCTGAGTCAAAGAAGCAGCCATCTTCTAATAGGGGGTTACCATTATACTTTGAACAATGTATATATAGTAGTACAGCTCTGTTTGGGACCTTGTAAAGACATAACTGAAACCAACATTGAAAGATAGCTTAAACTGCTCATTCAGCACCAACCTCAGAATGGGTGGACAGGAACCCCACATGACTGAACTGGCAAACGGGTGAGGTATGGTCACACTACTGCTGCTTAAAAAACAGATTTGTAAATCACTTTGTTCACAACTCAAGGAGAAAAGAGAGAGAATGCTGTTCTAGTGACATCATGCCTGCATTTTTCCTACCTAAAGCTTGTTACCATAGCAACATCTAATGTCTCAATGTCACTCCACACATAATTACCGACTGAAAATGAAGAGTGCCACAACCAGAACACTAACATAGTCGGAGGCAGAAAAATAGCCTTATTTCACCTTGGCTTTAAACAAAACTCTTTAGTAGCCGGTATAAATCTAATGCTTTTATTTTCTTAACATACAGCAACAAGAGAGCACTATAAACCCAACAGGCTATAGAAATGCAGCGTTACTATTTACAGTCACATTTCTACTCTAGAATAGCAGAATATTCACCAACAAAAGAACCTTTATGTTCAATCAGGGAGTCTGCTGCTTCTTTTGGAAGAACTAAAGCTTTGAAAGTATTGTTACTGAGCAGCAGAAAAGATCTCTTCATAGGGAATGTTTTTAGATCTTCAGAAGATAAGAAATTATCGTAAAGCTCTGCATTCCTGGAGTTTCTTCATACGGAACTGTTCTTATCCTTCATATTTTTAGGACGAATGGAATGGGTACCAGTGCTCCCTGGAGCTACACATATCCAGGAACCTTAATGTGAGCTATTTTGGAAAAGAATATTTCACACTACAATCCCTGATCTCCAGTCAATAAAAGAGCTTAAGTATTCAAAACAAACTAACATCTTTTCATTTAAAAAACAGTCTGCTGTTGGATTGACACATGCAAGGACTACACCTGAGAGAGTTTTTTAAAAAATAACATTTTGTTAGTGAGGGGCCCATTCTAAAGGTTAGCTAAGGGACCTAAGATATATCCTAGGCTTCTATTTTTACATATGTCACTAATTTAGAGTATAAACATGGGCAAAGTCACAAATTTTCAAAAATGCTTTGACTCTTGCCTCCAGCCTAACCTAAAACAAATAGGACCTGACTGTCAGAGGTCACGTGTGGTTCCCAGTGACTTCAACTAGATACATGCGTCCTCAGTAGTGCTGTCGTCCAGGATAGGAATCTATCATTCGAATGTGTCTTTCTTTTTACCTATCTCCTTTTTCTAGGGAGTAAGGTGTGACGGGAGGGTCCTCTTCCTCATTTTATTGAGGTTTGTTTCCCACCACCCTTCCTTTCAATTTTCTCTGTGGGCAGAGTCTCTTCAAGGAAGTAGAAGCAGCATTCCCTGTAGAAAATATGCCAGACAGAAGAGGAAAGAAAAGAAAACACAAGAATTTAAGAAAGCATTCTCTACACTGTTCCTTTGGGATGGGTAGGTCCTCTTCCCGGTTAAGAATCCCTTTTGTTTTATTTACCCATCTGTTTCACAGCTCTTTGACCGGGACTGCAAATTCAACCAAACAGAGCACAAGGGCAAGCCAAAGTGGCTACGGCCAAGGCCTCACCCTACTTCAGAAAGTTCAACAACATGATCACATTACGTCTCTCAGGCATTTTGCTCTACAAGTGCAGTAAGGATGATCTACACCCATGCATGTAGGGCCAGAAAAAGGCCTACCAATCCATTTAAACCCTGAAGTATAGAACCTAAGTAGGGTTAAATGGTGTACAGGCCCCATATTGGCTCCGATTTCGCCTAAATTAAAATCAGGAGGATTTAATCTCACATGTCATGGAATGAAAGGGTGCAGAAAGGATCTGATAGGCTTAACAACTGTTTGTAAATGGCCCAGATGAAAATATCAAGGATTGTTCTTCTTTGTATAAAGTGCCCATTTTCCTTCCCTTGCTCAGAACAACACGCACAATTTCACTTTTGGCAGATTATGAGTTTTCCCTATAAATTAAAGATTTTGAGACCCTCTTACAAATTTGTAAGGAAAATCCATCCATATGTGAAGAAAAGCCCTGCAGATTGGTTGAGCTTCCTTATTTTTCTATCTCCTGAGGAGGAATCTTCCACAGGGGGAAATCATTCCTACTTCCAGTAGGCAGATGTGCTGGAATGCCATGGCCTCTCTTTTCCTTTGTCCCTAAACAACTGAATCCTTGAGTTCCATAGTCTGCTCAGTGTCACACATGTGAAGGCCTTTTATTCACGCTGCACTTGCCTGTGAGCAATGTGCCATGTATCAGGGGGGAAATGTAAAATTGGACAGAGCGGACTAAGTGATATACTTTACAAAGCGATCCTGCACCACCAGGAATAGAGACAAGACGATCTCTTGTATATGCACTTATTTAGATTTCTCACATATGATTAGTCCAGTATCAGCTATATACTCAAAAAGAGCATCTTGCCAGAAGCATCAATAATCTTGTTGTTGCTATAGCTGCAACTTTAAAGAAGAACTGCATTCCCCCCCCAGTTAGGGCGCCCATGCACCTGAATGGAACACAGAAGCCTCTCACTGACTGAGCAGAAACAGCAAAAGAATCAGAGCTTTTTATTCTCATTGCCAAAATGTTGTAATTCATGTGCTTGATATCACTCCTATGAGCTAAATGTGCTGGACGACATCACTGCTGAGAATTACTTTCTTGGACTTGCAGAAATACTTTTTCAAAAGTAACTGTTGATCTGGGGCATCAAAATTTTTGGGTGTCCCATTTCAAACATAAAAGAGACCAGATTTTCAACCAACCACAAGAGCTTCCTTTTTTTGGATTCTCAATTTGGTCATACAAAAATTGAGACATCCAACATTTCTATTTATTTTTCAAAAAGCAGACTGTAATTTTAAAACAGTTATACACGCAAGCTTAGCCAGCATGTTAATCATTCAGCTTTATTCAGTTCAAATGATTAAATGTGCCTATCTACAACCATCACTATGTGCTAGGAATTTCCAGCAAACCTGCTCCACAGCAGATAGCAGTTAATTTGTGCAAGGAGGACTCGGTTGTTCTCGCCATTGTGTTATCTTCTATACCTATGCAAAGTTATATGACAGGCTGATAAAAACACATGAAGTTTTAATTGTGTGGGACCTGTAGGAGTACAACAAAGGGAATATTTTAAAAGAATTGCTAGTACAGACGCTACTACAGCATCTTGTTGATTTATCACAGATGCAGTATATTCACACGCTTACTAGACAAGTATGTATTTTTCAACACAGAGGTATCCACAGTTGTACTCTAGATGTATGCTCAGAGTTAAAGACCTTAATTTTTGTCTGCAAGCCACATAAAATAGCTCAGAATATAAAACAAATACTATATAAGTGACTATGGGAAAGAAGTGGTTGCTTACCTGTAACCAGTGTTCTTCAAGACGTATTGCTCCTGGCCATTCCATAGTAGGTGTACGTGTGCCGCCTGCATGGATAGCCAGAGAATTTTGCCCCTAGGGTACGCATAGGGTCAGCGTGGAGCCCCCTGGAGTGGCGCCACAGCAGCTCACTATATAAGACAGAGCCAACCTTCCACTCCCCAGTTCTTTCTTCCACCTACTCCAAGAGGGGTAGGATGGAGGGAAGTAGAATAGACAGGAGCAACACATCTCAAAGAACACTGGTTACAGGCAATCTTCAAGTGCTCAGGAAGATGGAAGTGCTCAGCAACTGGTTTCTTTGTTCTTTGGTTTCTGATATCAGCTCTGTGCTCATTCGGTCTCTTACGGAGCGATCTTCCTGTTTGTCCAATATATAAGGTGTTGGGGCATTTCTTGCACATGATGGCACAGACCACATTATGGCTGATATCAGAAATCAAAGAACAAAGAAAACAGTTGCTGAGCACTTCCATCTTCCTAATCACTCGATGATGGATTTGTTAACGACTGTCGTTAGAGATGTACCTGGGACATCAAGACTTCAAAGAGAAACAGCTGAACTCGAATTAACATGCAAGCTAAATTCTGTGAAAGCAAGACTCAATCAAGAGTATGGGTTCTTTTCCCATTACAAAGGGTAATTTGACTTCAGGCTTCCCATTCTTTGAGCCTGTAAAGTGCTCTGATTTGCTGTTACTTTATGACCTGATCCTACGTTTTACACCCCCTTGCATTTAGTTTCATTCCTTTCTGTAAGTTCACCCATCTTCAAAGCATCTGAGGAAGTGGGATCTTCTCCCATGAAAACTCATGCAAAAAATAAATCTGTTAGTCTTAAAGTGCCACACAACTCCTTGTTGTTTTTTTTACTGGACTAGACTAACACAGCTATCCCTTTTGAAATTATAAATACATAATGTATCCATTCAAAATGAAGAATAATCTCACCTTCCTCTGTGTTCACACTACTCTTACATCCTTCTACAATTAAAAAATGCTTATATTCCTCCACCCTCTCTGCCACAATATGCTAATCTATAAGACTAGACAAGTTATGACTCCACACACATTCATCTATTAAGAATATAGCACCTTCTGCACCTCTCCCTAGAAATGGAGTGTAGCAGAGCAGTGGCCCTGCTACGGCACACGAGGGATTAAAACGGGTGTGTGCGCAGCAGCCAATCAGAAGGCAGCCTGCCAGTATAAAAGTAGGGCAGCAGAGCTAGCTGGGGTCAGTCTGTGAGGGGAAGGTGCTCTGCCTAGAACTGGACATGGGACAGGAGCTAGCATGTCAAGAGGTGGAGCGCAGACCACCTGGAGGGGACCACTTGAGCATAATTCCCCAGAAAAACCACCAGGAAGCAGCCTCCAGGTGGGTCGAGTGCTGCAGCTGCTTACATGGAGTCAATACTCAGCATTGAGAGATCAGAACACTTGTGACCAAGTGCTATGGGTTTCAGAAAACACTGAGGACAGGAGCTGTTTATCTGGCTCTGACACCAGCATGTAACATGCCGTAACACTTGGGGCTCTTGGTCAAACCGTCAAGAGCACTACCAGCATGCACAGTCAATGTTGTTGACCTTCTCCTCCAAAATAAATGTTTCTGAGTGCACCTGCAGGACAGAGTTAGTGTGGTCTACCATGAAGCTCTTTGTGAAAACCAACGCTTTTCAACCTGTACACAGAACCACCTTCCATCCCCCTAGTCTCAAATCCACACATGCAAATGATATTAGCTTAAACATCCAAGCACAGTTATTCCCAGAATTTGAAGAAACCATAAACACCAACAAGTAAGATGGATGAATGCTGCCTTGGTGGCATTTACAAGAAGTGCAACTAATATAGTTTTGGGCGTGTCTCTTCTTTACAACACCAGAGCGGACCAAGAAGTGAAAATTCTTCTCAGTGGACGTTGCTTGAAACAAGAATCCTCTTCAATCTACCCTGGATAGAGCTTCAACACATCACCACCACCTGAGGAAAACTGTGACTAACCTTCTAAGCAAGTTAGCCAGTACTTCTTGGAAAGCAAATGATCAAACTCTCTCTTCTCATTTAGCTGTCCATTACTCTGCAATAAAATAATGCACTCCAATAAAGCTCAATTTGTCTCATATGAAATTGGTTGACACACAACTACGCTCAAATATGCATATCAAAATTGGGATGATTCGATCCCTACCATTACCATGTATCCCCATGTTAAACATCACTCCTCCAAATACCCATCATAAGAATGCCATGGCTGAGAAGATCAGGGCAAACTGAAACATATTCACAGACCTCTTCAATGAGCCAAGAGCACGCACACCATCCAAGCACCTATTGTGGGCCCACTTGCTCTCACAAATTTCTCTGCAGTGTCAACATAGTATGAAAAACAATCCACAACTGACATTGCAAATCTGTCTTATAACTGACACAACCATGGGGCTACTCAGTTTTGATTTACCAGGACTCTCATGGGCCATTCCGAACCAATTTCAAACACAACTGGGTCAACAGCCTTCACAACTGGGCCACATGCAATTCTGATCAAAAGACAGAATACGTCACTTATTGATGACTCTGACCAGATCTGATGGTGGTCAGAAGACACTACATTTCACAATACAGCTACCACAAAACTGTTTAACAAGATCCATGTATAGTAAGAAGAGGATTAAGAATTTATTATTCAGTGTATATTCTCTATGACAAAAGCTTTGTTAATTAGTTAAGATATTTTTGAAACAATCACTTCACTTTAAGTCTCCCATATCCAATCACCTAGAAATTATAAAACGCTTCCTTCCCTAGAAACCAGGGGTCTCAAACTCAAATCATCACGGGGGCTACATGAGGACTAGGATATTAGCCCAAGGGCTGCATTATTGAAACCTTTTCATACAGCAAGGCTACCAAGTTATTTAATTAAAATTAAACTTAAAAATAATTAATTGAACTCAAAGTGACTGTAACTAGAATGAGGTGGGTCTAACTGATTGAATTTGCATGAATTTTAATTGAGATTTAATTTTTAGAAAGTGTTTTAATTAAAATAATTTTTGAAAGAAAGAAAGAAAAAGAAAAAGAAAAAGAAAAATGAAATGAAATGAAATGGGTTGCTTGCAATCACAGCCCCTGAGGGGAGGCAGTCAGCTGCACAGCGGGACCCAGACAAGGCTGTCGCTGCAGCTGCCGGCACCTCGGCCATGGCCAGGACTCCAAGCCATCTCCAGGAGCCTGCTGTGCACCACCACCAGTGTCCTGGCCAGCTGAGCTGCACTGTCAGCAGGGGCCAGCCCCAGCCAGGGCCTGACTTGTAGCGGGGCAGGCCAGTGCTGGCTTGGAGAGCCCTGGCTGCTCTGCACCGGAGGTGGGGAGCTCCAGCCCAGAGGCCGGGAGAACCCCCCCCGAGCAGGTTGAAACATGGCCATGGCCGTGGGTGGGGTGGAGGGGAGGTGCGGCCTGGCCCGGAAGCACTGTTACAGCACTTCCTGGTGGGAGGCAGGCGGCCACAGCCCAGTTGCCAGCTTGCAGCTGGCAGGGTGGGGACTGCAGGGATCGGGGCCCCCTCAATCCCAGCTCTATTGCTGGCTGCAGAAAGTAATTCCTAGGGCCGCACGTGGGCTGCGGGCCACGTGTTTGAGACCCTACTATAAACGGTGACAAGAAAAAGAAATGATAACGTATAGCTTTTAGAACCTTCCTCAGCATTCCCAGTCAGCACAACACAGATTATGCTCAAATAATTAACCGCAAGCTGACTCATTCAACATGCAACATTAAACATAAAGTAGAAAATAAATCCATGAACAGTTAAACAGATCTAAGTTCTAATAAATTATATTACTGAACAGACAAACTGGGGCGGAGGCTGCAGATACATGGAGATGAAAGAAACACATTTTAATGTGAAAACATACTTTTTGCCATTTCAGATTTTATCTATCCGGAATTTAGAGGCTCTGACAAGCACTCTCTCCTTTGCCTCCCCACCCCCCTAAAAAGGCGAGGAAGCACGAAGAACAGCCACTGATCCTATAGTACCAGTAGTTCTTTGAGGTAGCAGTGGGGGCCGATAGTGCGCCCTTTAGGAGGCCCCACAAAGTAGTTTGTGGCAGGGAAACAGCTCCCAGCCTGTCAGCCAGCCTGCAAACAGCCAAGGTAAGGGCTTTGGGGGGGGCTGCTGGAGGGCAGCGGGTATGTGTGTAGCAGAGGGTGTGTAGCTGATGTTGTGGGGTGGCTGTTTGGTTGGGGGTGTGTGCAACTGGGGGGGGGGAGTGAGCTGGGGCCTGGAGGGATACTTCTGGCCCCTGCAGTGATGGGAAGGTCCATCACAGGCAGCAGGGGGCTGAGGGAGGGAGGGAGGAATGGGACCCACTGGGGTGGGGGGGAGCAGCAGTGGGGTGAGGATTTGCCCTGAGTGGCAGGGAGCCACTGTGGAGAAAGGGGGAAGTGGCTACTGTGTCGTGCTCTCTTGCCCCACCTTCCCACTCCCCAGGTCCCCCCCGTCTCCCCCAAAGCCACTCCTGTTCTCCCTTCCCCTCTCCTCTCTTGGCACCTCTGTGCTGTTCCCCACATGGCTGCCCTTGTGCTCTTTGGCCACCGCTGCCCAGGAACAGTGCTACCATTTCTGGCATCCGCCCCGCAAGCAGAGCAGGCGCCAGCGCCCCCCTGCAATGCTTACCAGGCTTACTGGGTTGTGCCGGCCCTGCCCCTGCCCTGCTCTGCTCCCCACACTCACTCCTGCCACTGCAAATAACTCCTGACCTCCCGTCTTGCCATCCCTGCTCTGCTACCCCTACTACCCGACGTAGCAGCATTTCCAAACTGCTGTGCCATGGTTGATAAATATTCATGTTATTTTGATCTAATTTGAATATTCATGAGTTTTTAATGGTGGTGTGCCTCGAAAAAATTTGAAGGCATCAAGGTGCGCCACAGCAGAGAAAAGGTTGGGAACCACTGCTATAGACCACACATTAGTTTGAAATTTACTGCCTGTGTTTGGAGCTGTGGGGAGGAGCAATGCTCTAATATGAGCTCAAATGCACGGTGCCTAAGGTTTTAACAAAAACAGAGGGCACCTGAAAAAAACTGTACCATCTTGTAGCTATACCCCATCAGCACAAAGGTATATATAATTTTAAAACAATGCATTTCCCCATAGCTTTTCATAAAAAATTTCCAATGCACAAAAAACTTAGAAAGTCACAAATCGTTTTAAATATAGGTTTTCAGCATCTCCGTTCAATCAGCCTTGCATAACTGACATAAAAGGAGTTTACAACAAATTATTTTAAAAAGAAATTATTAATGATAGTAAATATAATTAACACTATTTGAAGTTCAACTCAAGAACGAACTAGGGACAAATGCACCATATTGAAGCAATATTGATAACAGATGTTACACTAGGACAGATTTTCTAAAAATGAAGACAATATCTTTATAAAGTTTCAATCATTTAGAAAAAACACTTTGAAAAAACCATTATTACTATTTGTCTTCTGATTCTACTGGCAGTTTGTTCAAGATGCGAATTCTAAACATGTGAAATGTAATTGGCAGCAATTTGTAATAATCTTATATTATGTGTGTATCCATAAGCACTGCTAATGAGTTAGTGTGGTTCCATTTTGAGTTATTACAAAGAAAATCATCATATCAAAGTTCTGCATTGCAAAGATACAACATTCATGTAGAAAATTATTTTTTCTAACTATTCCAACTCTTGTATTACAGTATTCTCATACTTTTCATTTTCGCTCTGCGCAAATCTTCCTGAAATATTATTTTTCTAGTATTTAACATATTAAATTAGAAAATAATTAATTCTAAGAGAACCTGTTAAAATATTGTCTCATTGTTTCCTTATGCTTCCTTCTCTGTCTGTGTCATCCATCTGTTGTCTCATGCTTCACACTTAGATTGTTATTTCTTTAAGGCAGAGACCATCTTTCTGTTACCTTTTCATTTATTTTTATATTTAAATAGTGTTCAGCAGACTGTGACCCTGAGTCTATAATAAAGGCACCTGTGCGCTAATTAAATATAAAGAAATAATAATCCTGTGAATACTTCTGTATTTACACATCTGTATTTGATGAGTAGTCCCATTTCAGTCTTTCAAGTAATAATCTTTTAACAGTGAAATAAAATTATTGTAATTTGTTTATTCAATTATATATTAGAGAATTAGCTTTCTTTGCTCATTTCAGTTTTCGACCGAACACGATCCACAAACCACCAGTTAGCCAAACATACAGCTGAAAGGAACAGTGTAGTAGTAACAGTTATCGTAGTAGTGTAACCTCTTATTTGCATTTGTTTCTACAGCAATGCTTGAGGAACCCACAAAAGACAGTCTGCACACATTAGATTTCTTTCGCTCACCCAATAATTTCTGTGCGCCCCTTATCCAAAGCTCAGCGTGAATTACAAGTGGTTGATATGACACTCAAGTTTAAAAAAAAAGTTTATATGGAATTTTCCCATCAACTTTGAGTGACATCTGCAGCACTTTAATATTATTTCTGTTGAGCACTATGCTTTACAAGACATTATTACATATCTAGATGAACCATCATTACATTCTTAGGAGACCACAGTGTCAAGAGTTTGCCTCAACGGGGTCAGGTTTGCATGGTCAGCAAAAAAGAAGCTCTCCACTATTCTGCTTCTCTAGGGAACAAAGGCTAGTATACTAAGCAGTCAGGTACATTATTTTACAGCTGGTGAAGCTCCTGGGTAATGAAGAATGAGCAAAAGTGCCACGGGCTGCTCTATGGAAAACGTAGAACTGTGCAGAACAATGACAGCTGCCCCACTGCTATTTCAGTGCTAATACAGCCGAGAAAAGCAGTACATCAATCGAGCTATTCCTGCTCATCAGCTGCAGCCTCTGCACATGACTGGAAACTGGTCACACACAAAATTAGATGTAAATACACACAGAGGAAAACTGTGTGACTGTCTCTGCACTTATATCTACATCTACCAATGTCTCAGAGACAGAGAGAAACTATTTAAAGCTGAGGAAGGAAGAGAATTAAAGGCTAAAGGTAACATTTCCAAAAATGCCTAGGTTTCCTCATCAAAAGTTAATGCCTAACTGCATTAAAAATCTGCCCCCAAGAGACGGAGGCCAAGTCTACACTGATTGCAGCAAATCTGTAGCTTGCGCATGTTCCTTCGACTGCTGCCAAATTCATGGACAAGGCTGCTTGCAGGATGTCTCTTCTGAAATGGAACTTTGGCTCTAATGTCATTTGGAGCCAGATTTTTAAAGGTATTTAGACACTCAGAAGGATTTTCAAAAAAAAGCACCCATGTCCTAACTCTATATCAATGGGAGTGGGGTATTTAGGTGTGTTTGGAAATCTCACAAGGTGCCTATCTGCACCTTAAAGCATCTAATGCCTTTTAACACCGGGCACAGGGCTTCCTCCATCATGTGGAGTTTCAGTCTCTGGATTCTGTCCTTTTGAGTCCACAGCTTGAAGCCTCGACAAATTTTGCACCTCTCAGCGAGGTGAGCTTCGCCCAAGCACAGTAAACAGCTGCTGTGTGGGTCATCCACGGGCATGGGCTTTTTACACTGCCCACAAGTTTTAAAGCCCGGCATAGCCCGACCCCGAGCCGGGCGCTATCTCTATCTAAAACTAACTCTATGAAAACAACTAACAAAACAAACTTCGGGTACTCCAAAAGAACAAGTGGCCACGTGCAAACCTGCTCGAAGCCAAAGGAAGGTTCCAGCGACCGACAGTGCGGTGAGATGGAACTGAGGAGGGAAGGGTCGACTGGTGGCTATATAGGGAGTGGCAAAAGCGCCACTCCAGGGGGCACTACAGCCGGCCCTATGGGTACTCTCGGGGAAAAGTTTCCGGCGTGCTGTGCACGGGGCGTGCAGACACCTACAAGGGAATGGACAGGAGCAGCACTCGAAGAAGAAGTGGGATTTTCTCCCACAAAAAGCTCATGCGATAAATAAATCTGTTAGTCTAAGTGCCACAGGACTCCTTGCTCTCCCCCCTCTCCCCCACTGGAGTTGATCTTCAAATGTGTGTGACAATTATCAGGAGCTGTCACTCTTTTTCTGCCAACTGGTTGGGCCAGCAACCATCACTCTTAACATTATACGTCATCTCCCATCAGCTCTGCTGGCCACATATGTCAACACCACATTCTCATTAATGCATTCGACAATTCCGTTAGTTAGCTGTTCTGCCTGAAAGGAGGGGAGCTAGACAAGGAGCCCAATTCAAGGACAGATATCAGAGGTAATGAGTCTCATTTTCACTTTTCATGAAAAGAATCATCCTCAAGCCTGTATCTACCTATGATACTCTCAAATACTATGATAGGAACATAAATAAATTATTTTGTTTTAGCCATCATGGAATAAATTTCATTATCTCTGTATCTTTGGCCTCCACATCTTCATTTTCCTTACCACCAATTCATCTTTACTAGGAGTACACTTAACAATACAAAATTCAGAACAGATTTTAAATAGTTGCCACTTAAAATCAAAAGAACCTAACACAAATAGATCTTCATTTCTTAAAAAAGAGATGTAAATATACACTTACCATTTGCAATCTTTTAAAACGTGCACACAAACTGGCAATTAGTGCAAGTGTTTATGTTACATGGGACCTCTACACTGTATTACCTAAGCTAAGTAGTTTTAGAAATGAAATGGATAGAAAGAGAACATCAATAAAAATAATTTAAATACCAGTTGAGGGTATTCAGTAATTCTAAAAATCAGACTGCTTACTCGGGTGACTAAAGATTGACTTAGGCATTGAACTTTAGGTGCCCAAATTTGAAAAATGTATACATAATTTAAGCATGGGAGAGCAATTAAGTTTTATTGTTTTGCAAAGGAATTTACACTGGCATATATAACAGATGCAAGAATACGTTCACTATTCACGTCACTTAAAAGTCTTCCATCAGCCCTTCATGAGATTTTCCTACCCTACAGAGTGAACTCACTTCTTTTAATTCTACTGAGTTCCTATAAGAAACTTACTCACCAAACTTCTTAAGCCACATGGAATGTATATGTATTAGTTTTCTACCAAAAAAAATTGTGTACATATTTAATTAGTCGGAATTCGATCACTGCTAAAGCATACTAATGTAAACTGGAGAACACTAAGTTACGCAAAGCAACTACTACTCTGCTTAGCTAGAGCTTTTTCAACACCAGCCTTAAAAAACTGCTGTATGAAAATTCATTGGTTTTTTTAATATGATATAGCACACTTGGGAGAAAGTATGAAAAAGGAGATTACCTACCTGTAACTGAAGGTTCTTCAAGATGTGTGTTGTCCCTGTCTTTATTCCTCTGACAGTTATGCGCACGCACTACCAACATGAAGCTGGAGCTTTTAAATATAGTAGCCTTCATTGGTCCATGCATGAGCCCTTGGTACACCTCATGGCTTCAAGCTGACAAAGGGCAGGGCAGACCACCCATACCCTCAGTTCTTTCTCTGCTGCAAATCAATCAAATCCACAGCAGAGAAGGAGCACGGGTTTGCCAAAAAGGGGACCACACATCTCAAAGAACCTCACATTACAAGTAAGTAACCCCTCCTCTTCTTGTTCAACTGATAGCCCCTATTGTATTCCACTGATTGAAGATGAACAAGGGCAGAAAGCATACATCTTGAACCCTGGCATTTTCAGCATAATCCAGTATCCAGGTATGGACAGAGGCTGCAGGATGGTAGGTGGGAAACAGTCAAAGAAGTGCCCCAAAGTCCTTAAATGCTACTAATACCAAAAAACCAGACCAAAAACTACTACAAAAGTAATAAAATGATACCTATATACAAGAATAAAACAGTCTTTCAGAGAAAGCCTGAAAGTGCTTCACAATGGAAGAGAACAGCAGACGTTCCATCCTGGATCATGCAGCTGTGAGAAGAAACTTAAGATGAGGTTGGTTTGCCTTCCCCTTTATTGCCTGGGTGGAAACAATCACACAGATCATGGGCATGTGCACAAACCAACTGACACTACTAACTTTTTAAAATTCCAGTTCCAAGCATATGGCACATATGCATAACTCTCAAGAGATTGTCACTCAAAGAATGAAATAAAATAAAATTTAAATAAGCCAACAAGGAGTCCTGTGGCACTTAAACACTAACAAATTTATTTATTGCATGAACTTCCATGGGAGAAAAATCCCACTTCAGACACTTCAAATATGGGGAACTTACAGAATGGGAGAAAATAAATGCAGGGAAGTGTAAGTCACGGGATCAGGTCACAACGTAACAGCAAATCAAAGCAGCTGTTAGGACTCAGACACTGGGGAGTGAACAAGCTCAAAACCAAAGCCAAAGTCAACAGCCAAGAAGAAAACCCAGCCTTCCAGCCACTGGGAAAATCGAAGGTGCTGCACCTGGCTCTCGCTTAGCCCTGCTCATTTTTTATGTCAGCCTCTAAGTAGTAGGCTGGTCTGATAAATCCAAAAGTCCTCTAAAGCTTTCTGCTTTTGGAAGTGAGAAGGAGAGCTCCCTCATTATTCTTGTCTTGGGAATTTTATCCTGCCGCTTCTCTTTACAAAAGCCGCCTGGAAGACTGTGGAAGACAGCACTGCACCAAATGACATTTTCAAGTTCCTTTTCAAAACCTTAAGACTAGAAACCTTTCTTTTTAAATATTACATTCAGCAGAAAGTAATAGCTTCCTAGTGTTAGGTAGTTTCCTACTGTTCAAATGATGACCTGATCTACCCTTTAGAATGTTTCTGAGACTTAGCTCAGATGAGGAGATGATGAAACGAAAAAATGAAACTGTACAGAAGATTAAGTTTAGCTCCATTCCCATCATCCTCTGTTAAAGACAGTTTATCCTCATTATTAATTACTCTGATGTTTTGGCAAATAATTTAGTTTCCCTTCTTTTTTTTCCACATCAGATGATAGAACGCTACCAAGAGGCGAAAGAAGAACAGGTTTCTCAATTTCAAAGATCAACCAAAGGGTTTCACATTGAGTAAATGCTAAACTATATTTGTTCAATAAATGAGGAAAATGAACTTTGCCACATGAATGACCATGCTAAAAAATTCACATTCACAGACTAGATTAGAACAAAAAGCCACACTAACACTCAGTAAATTGACTGTTTACTTAAACAGACGAGGGGCATCTCTAAACCAGAAAATTAAGCCAAATTAACTAAATGTGTGAATTTCAAATGTATTAGTTAAGGTGCATTAAACCCCTCTGTGGGACTCTATCATTCAGAAGTTAAGTGACCTTAGCTCATGTGAACTTAATTTTCTGTGAATTACATGTCCCATGCAGATGAGCTCTAATGTTAAAGTTTATCACAGGGAAACTGACTATACAGTTCTCTAAAAACAGACTATATCAAAATGAACCTTGCCTGGCACAATCAGATAAAAAAAATCCACTCTTTCAATAACTGATCACAGTAATGATAGAGTACAACTAATAGAAAACATATTGGCAAGTGGAAGCCAGTGTGCTCTCTAAAATAGAGCAACACTTCAAATAAATAAATAAATTGCTGGCAACATGTTTGAAATAGCTTCTAACGTAAGTACTGAGATTTAGTCAACAGTTTATTGGACCATCTGTTCTACGGGATTGCATTGGATTTCCTCTAGAATATTACACTACTGACAAAGCTCCAGTGCTTAAAACTGCTCTCTAAAAGCAAAAACATTTGGGCCATTGTCCAGAAGAATCTTCAACATTCTACTAAACAAAGCCACTACAGTCCAGTCTTGGAACAAAATGGTTTACACAGTGTTCATTTTAAACAAGACAATGAGATCACCAGTCCAGTACATATATTTTTTTGGCCTCTGATTTTAAATATTGGACATGGACAGACCATTTTATTTCTCACTCAAGGAAACTCAATTTTGCCTCCATTGAGGGGAAGAAGATGTCCAAACTACAAGCATTAAATACATATTTATGATCTGGAACTAGTAATTTATATTTAAACAAATTTTCTAATTCTATTATTAGTACACTAAGGTACAATGATAAACTACC
This sequence comes from Podocnemis expansa, assembly GCA_007922195.1. NCBI lineage: Eukaryota > Metazoa > Chordata > Testudines > Podocnemididae > Podocnemis > Podocnemis expansa. The sequence goes on along the minus strand of ML682206.1, from coordinate 546,357 downwards.
AAGTAGACTATATATGATATGATGAATACAAAGGCCATCATGAAGAGAATGTAACCTACACACGAAAGACTGCAGTACCACAACGTGTTAAATGCATGGTATCATGTATTCCAAATCATCTCCTGAACTTCCTTTGCATTCCCCAAGGAAACACAGAAATAATAATAAAAAGGGAAACAAATCCCATTACAAACATGTTAGAGTTATACTTATTCCACCACAAATAAGAAAAAATCAGTATGTCAGGGTCCACACCTGGGAGAGTTTACACTTTACCCGTGCCTGGAGGCCCTGGAGAGCCCAGAGGGATTGTGGTACGTGATCCATGTTACAAGTTTGTACTGGGCCCCAAAAAATTATGTTTGGGACCTGAAGATATATTAATATTTGACTGAAAGATTAAGCCAACTGGACAGTGAAATTAATTATCACAGCCTCAAAGATCTACCTATAATTTGCATTAAAATCACCTCTCATTTCTAGATATAAATTATCCATCATAACTCTCACAAAACTGAAATACTCATCCACCCCTTCGCAAATTTGAGGATTAGAACAACAAGACTCCTGCAGGTCCAGATTAAGCTGTATTAAAGAGAACTGAGTAAGAATCTTGCCCATTACCTAGGCATGTTTCACTCAGTTCTTACAGGCCTCTCATTCGTATGTGCAACAAAGTCACCTCTCCCAAGATCACTTAGCTAGCCTCATTTATTCACAATATTAAAATATGTACTGGTAATACCAGAATCTAGGCTTAAACTTTGCATCTGGGATAAATGCAGCAATTTTTTACTTGTGCTAACACACAGCTTCAGTAAGATGAAATCCTTTAAGGACAATACCTAGAAATTTCACCCAGAAGACATCTTTTTAATGAAGTCTGAGCATGTAACAGTGAATAGTTCAGTGAAGCAACCCAAGCGACTACAGTACATCATCTGTGCATCTTACTGTGTCACATGCAAAGTCAGAACTGAGGCTACCCAAGAAAACGTCAAATCTCATTTTGCCACAATTGTACCACACTTCAGGAGTCAGATCTGTCACATTCTAGGTAGCATCTGTCATTTCTAAATTAAGTTCTGATTTTCTTTTTCTAACAGCTGGGTAGGACAATAAATATTTCCATTCTATCCTCCACTGATTGTGATTTTTCTTAGAGAAAATAAGATAAAACATTTCTTGTTTTAACAGAAGTGAACACACACTCTCTCTCTCTCAGATTTTCTATACAATCACAAGAGATGAAGAAAGGTTATACCGAAATTTCCATAAATAGGGTACAAGCTTTGCTGATGTGTGGCGCAAGAGGGGAAAACTGAATTCATTAAATTAATGTTCTTTCCTCAACTTCTTCTATATCAGTCCACATATGGACTACAGTTTCTCCTGGTCAACAGGTATAGACCATGAAGAAGAACCTTTTGAAAATGTCATCTAAATATCACTAGCTGTTCACTGTGTCCTTAACAGTTAGTGTACGAAAAGATGATATCCCTCAAAACCAATCCTGGCAGCTTATCGTTCTCCAAAATTAGGCTGAACAGATCTTTAATTGGACAGAATTACCCTTTCTGCAACCAGAAATCCACACTGCCCATTTTCTAAATTGTCTTCCTCCTCCTTCCTGTGGAAGATTCTTCTACACACAACACTATCGCCCTTCTAATCCAATTAATAAGGGAAGTTTACTCACCTTGTACAGTAACTGGAGGTCTTTGAGATATGTGTTCCGTTTCAGGTGTGCATGCACCCCATGAGCCTTTGATCTGAAAATTTTTGGTAGCAGTGACTGTTCGGCCCATCCACGCGCTTCAGGAATCCTCATGCAACCTACAGAGCATACACAAAGCTGTGCAAACAAACCACCCTCAGTTTCTTCTTTACCGCAAAATCCTACAACATGCAACTCCAAAGCAGAGGGGAAAGAGGCCAAGTAGTAGAGCATCCACAGTGATAAACATCTGAAAGAACTCCAGTCACTGCAGAAAGTGAGCAAACAACTTCTGAGTTGCCTCCATATGGGTGCTCCACTTCAGGTGACTCCCAATGGAGATGGGAGCTTCAGAACTTGACCCTACACTGAAGAAGGAACATGTCAATGACAAAATCTGATCTAGAAGACTGTAGGAGCACGTCCTGTTTGGAAAAAATGTGAACATGCCTAAGATGCCACTTTCCAACCAATAACTGGTATACTTTTAGCAATGTCATGGAGAAACATTGCGATCTTGTAGAATAGGCTATTATTCTGACAGGGCACTGAGCACTAGCTGCCTGGTAACAAGGAAGAACATAACTGGAAACCCACTTTGAAAGACTGAGTGGAGAGTGTGGATCTTTGGGTCTGTCTGCAACTGAGATGAACAGCCTATAAAACACTGTAAACAGTTTGCTTCCATCCAAATAGAAGGCAAACACACTTCTCATGTCTGCAACATGGAGGACAACTTCATCTCTATTCTAACGTGGTTCTGAAAAAAACACAGGAAGACAGATAATCGGGTTAATGGAGAAATCTGAGGATATTTTAGATATGAATTTCAGACATGGGCATAACAAAGCTTATCCTCAAAGACATTGGTAGAGGGGAAGGGAATCAATCATCAATGCTTCTACTTCCCTGACTGCGCAAACAGAAGTGATGGCCACTAAGAATGCTGTTTTCCTAGGTAACTGAAGCAGATAATGGTTAGCCAGCAGCTCCAAGGAAGACTTGGCTGGTCAAGGGTTGCTGACGCAAAGAAATTTACTGGCATCGTTATACAGATAATAGTATTGTAATAGCTAATCCAGTACAACACCCTATGTATGCACTATTTTCAGTATTGAGAGTTCCTTGTTTTCATCTTGAACAACTTGCAAAGAGACACTAACTAAGCTGAAAAAGAGTAGACACACTAAATCCTTTAAAAGGCTGCCCCCTTTTGTCCATTTGGGGAGTTTTAGTAGCACGACAAAGCAGTACAATTATACCATTACAGCTACACCAGTGAATTTCACTGTGTAGATGCACCATGAGCAGATGTTCACCTGTCAGATGTCCACTGTCAGCGTCTGACATCAGTGGCAGACCCCAAGGCAGAATTCAGATTCTTGGTAAATCAGATTCTTGGTAAAGGAGAAGATCTGGTTGGCACACTTCAGAGCTGAGCTTTCTACCAAGAACAGAGAAGGCCCCAGGTTTGAGAACTAGAGCTCATCTCTACCATTTCTTTTTAGGATCACTCTGTTTCAACTCCTCATTGAATTCACACAAATGGAGCATGTGATAATTGCCTGGATGGGGTCCATCCAGTAAAAGCACTTACCAGCTCTGAAAACAGTTTAAGCCTGCCTTCATACATGAGCAATGATGTCAAAAGATTTAACTGTAACTTTTTGGCTGGGGGGGGTGAGGAGGAATTAAGCTAAAATACTACCTGAACAGTTCAAGAGAAAAAGATAATTAAATACTATTATTTTTGTAGATTAAGTCAAGTGCTTCTTTCATAATTGATCCCTTCCCAAATTTTAGATAAAGTTTCTGAAATTTTATCTTTGGACTACACACATAGTAATAAATGGGTTAGCATGTTTGCGAAGCAAGAGAAAGTGAATCCCAGATCCACTGAGGCAGTGAAGTTTCTAATGGTCACAATGTGCAACACAATGACAAATTTAGTGAATTTTATTTTATAAAATTATTTGATATACCAGTACTGATATTTTGCAATCTAAAAAAATTGTTCACATTATGAATTTCAATTTACTAGACACTGAAATGTAATGTTGCGAAGATCAGCAGCATAGATAATTAATTTAGGAGCAGACTGAATACTTCTTGCTCTTAATTAAAGATGAGATTTTTCTCAATATATTTGGTACCTCTGTGTAATAATTTTATGTGATATATTTTTAAAATGTTAACATTCCACATATTACTTTATAAAGTTTTGAAAAACTATGAACAATTTGTCAGATTACAAAAATAATTTTGAAGAAAAATAAGATGATTTAGAAACTAATTTTATCAATAAATATTTATTAAAGTAGTCCCACTGACTTCAGTTGTGCTGCTTGCATGGGTAATATTTGAAGGAACTGGCTCAAATTTGGGTAGCATCTTTTTTTCTTTGTTGTTGTTGTAGTAGTAGCTTATATGTTGGCGAAGGGAACTGGCCTTTAAAACTTACTCCTTTACTGTATATTCCCTTCAGCAATTTTTATTGATATGATTTGTTGTACATAATAACCAGTCATTTCCACCCTTAAGAAATATTTTCTAAATGAGGAATCTGTAATTCTTCTCCTTTGTCTGTTTTTCTTTTTATCGATTTATCTAGTTTCTCTTTGTATCTCAATTCACCTCTTTTCCTCCCTCCCCCTTACACTGTATCAGATCTCCCCTTCTCCTATGATTGGAACTATGTTGCTTCATTATCAACAACCCCCTATGGCCAGTTATTATGGTCTATTTGTGTTTGTACAGGGCTTAATTTAACAGGGACCCCGGATGCAACTTAAGCATAAATAAAAATAGCTACACAGATGTATATGGACTCCAGAATCAGGCTCCTGGCTTTAATTATAAATCTTAAACACACTGAAGTCAGTGGAAATTTTACCACTGCCTTCAATGGGGCCAAAGTATTTAATTATCAAACCGATACAGACAAAAACTGAGATATCACAAACAGTAATAACAAATAAATCCCTTAAAAGACAAAATGAATAATTTCTTTATACAATTAACAGTTACTGAAATAAACAATCATCTCTTCTAGCAAATTCAGGAAAATACAACTCATTAATTACAAATAAAATATGCAGATTCCCAAAATCACGTTTTTAGCAGCACTTGGACTATCTAAGCTGCAGCACCCAATGCAATACAAAAAATACATCTCAGCAGAAGACTTGGCTTTTAAAAGGTATTTGATTTATATTTCAGCTTTAGGAATGGAACAGAGAAAATTCAAGTATCAGTGCACTTTTAAATCATATTGCCAACGTACACTTAAAAGTGATTCCCCCTCAACGTGTAAAGTAAATCTCACACTAAAACTAACATCAATCAATGTCCCACTCATATAAACTCTTAAAATCTGACATTAGAACAAAACAACTCAATGAAGAAACGTATTGAAAGCACATCCTGGACAGTGCCTCTATTAGTGAAATTTTATCTTATCCTTTTTCTTTTTACCATTCTGTGATATTTAATTATCAGTGGATGACTACTTCTTTTAGTACTTAAAATAGTGTTGGAATTTCTACAATCACATTGTTATTTCCTAACAATCCAAATGAATTATACTTAGTGCCCCTGTATAAGAAAGTAGTAGTAAAAAATATATATATAGCCTGTGAAGAATAAATGATTTTTTAATTTACTTTTTATAAAACATAGCCCTTGCTAAATCAGACACTGAATGCAACTGAATGAGTAGTAAAAAATCAGCCCAGAATATTTACTTACATCTAAGTTTGTCTTTCCTAGATTTATTAACTGCCATAATTTGTGAAATGTGACACTCGGTTTAAGAACAACAACAACTTTGGATTGGGGGGGGGGGGGGAGATAAAGTGCTGGATTTTTCCTCCACAGGGCAGCTCCTTTAATTTCACCACGGAAATAAGCGTATTTTTCTCATGGCTCAATTGTTCAATCAGCAAGTCTGCTTGTTGTTTCTTGCCGGTGTCTGGAATAGAGGCAGAGACCTCTTCTACTGAATTATATACTAGAAACCCCTCTAATTCCATGAGGAGCCAACAGCCTCTTTAGTATGTGGTCTTGACAGGGATGGTGACCCCTTTCCTTGAGCCATGCTGTGTGGCAGTGTAAGGTGCCTATCCAAGGGGCGTCTCACGATGGCTGAAGTCTGTCCTGGGTCTGAGGAGGGACAAAGAGTGCTCCATTAGAAGCAGTTTGAGATGGAGGTCTCGGTCACAGCAGGCTTTGGTGCTTAGATTTTGGCAGTGGACACATTTTTGAGATATGCGTCCCTCGCTGAGACACTTTATACAGGCCAAGTGACCGTCTGATGCCAACACTGCGTTGCTGCATGAAGTAAAACACTGGAAGGCAGGGGAGCTCAGCATGACAGCAGAGTAAAGGCAAAAGCTTTTTTCCTCCCCAGGATGGTCTGAAGCAGGGGTCTCAAACTCAAATCACAAGGGCCACATGAGGACTAGTATGTTAGCCTAAGGGCCACGTCACTGAAACCTTTTCATACAACAATACTGCAAATACTGATAACAATAGTGTCATTGCAGGCCACGGGAAATAGCTTTAGGGGCTGCATGCAGCCCTCGGGCCATGTGTTTGAGACCCCTGGTCTGAAGGGTCTGGGAAAAAAGGAAGAAAAATGAAAAAAGGAGTGAAGAAAAAGTAAAAAGATGTTGTGAGGAGATGAGTGAGGTGAGGACAGATGTTGAACTCCATCCGATATCTGTACAGTAGAGAAGGAACTGAGGGGGGGGTCTCTCACACAAATGCCGAAATGGAGCCAAAAACTGGCATGAACCAACTTCGGCTTCAACTTCACGCGCCAGAGACGAGCACTGATATACAATCTCCGAGCCCTGTCGAGTGGCCGCTCAAACACCTCAGGTGGAGCACCCACAGGGACAGTACTCATAGGAGAACATGGACATTCACACTGAGATAACCATGCAAATACAAACTATCCAGAAGAATGGCTATGGAAATTTACAGCAATGCCTTCTTCCAAACCACTACTATTTAAATATCCTAGGTAGTTTTAAGAGTTTTTTTTAACGTTTAAAAAAGCTCCATATGTTAAAACATTCATAGTTTTACAATAATTGTAATCCTTCGGTTTATGGTTTATACATACTGGTAAGCACCCTTACTGTTATAAATGACTAAACTTTTTTTTACATACAAGCATAACTGGTGTCAACAACCAAAAAACACAAAATAACAAGAGGCTGTTTAACAACAACAGGGGAAAAACCAGAACCAGGACTTCATCATGTTCATTTAGATTTTTGGAAAATATCAAAAGGTGCCTATCCAAACACTCTAGAACCTCTGGCAGACATTAAAACTAACACAGATCAACAAAAGCAAATGCAGCCACTTCCCTATGGTAGAAATGTCAGATGACCTTCTATTCCAGACACAGATCGCAGCTCAAAATGCACCCATCCCAAACATCAGCTCCCCCCTGCCTTTACAAAAGCATGGAAATAGAGCAAATTTACAGAATTTCCTGATGATAGCTGGATTTAGACCAATTCAGAACAAGGCACCTCACATAGAACAACTAGCCAGCAGCTCTCTTTCTATTAAATCAACTCCATTAAACTTGAATGCCTCCATTGACTACAAATGCAGCAGTATGGCACAGAGAAAAGATGCAGTCTCTCAAACAACCATGTCTGTCTCAGTAGGTCAAACCTAGACCTTAAACTCCCCTTAGAAAACTACAGGTGACCTGCTCAACATTATGTAAAACATACTGAAGTCATTGCAAGAAATTACACAATCAAGTCACCAGCTTCCAAGTTTAAAGGTGTAGAATCAAGAAGAATGCATTGCAAGAGTCTAACATCAAAATTAAATCTGCTTGAATTATATTAGCCCGGTTTACATCCAAAATCTTATGTCCATTAGCAAACAGGGGGAGGGAGTGCACTAGCCACTGCTGCTGCTATTCTCATAGAACAGCGAGGATCCAAAAGTATGCCCAAGATCACTAAACGGATTAAGAAATGGAGGGTTTTCTGTACGTTCTGTACATTTCTGTTTTACCTGAATTGAGCTTTAGCCAGCTGCCATTTGCCCATACCCAAATCTCTACCTAATACTGCATAAGGAATTTGACAGCACAGCCTGAATCAGATGAAATGGGAACATACAGCATATTGAAAACACTGAAACCCTATGCCATCTTACCCCGCTAGTGACTCCATTTACACAAACATAAGGGGCAATAAAACAAAACATGGACTTCAAAGAGTAATTTCTCCAAAACTACCTTACAGTTAAGATCTTGTATGGGATTTTTCAGCTATACTTTTTCCCCATCCTCCAGGAAACAATGATTCATTGAAACCAAAAATTTTGTCAAGATGGTCTCTCAGATCTAAGATGGAATTAATGGCAAAAAAAACCCACACACACACACACACCACCACACCATGGATTCAAAGAGAGGCACCCACCCCAGGTAAGTCAACAGAGCAATAACAATCACCTGGGATTTAAACCTGTGATCTCCCACAGTCTAGGCGAGTTCCCTAACTATCAGGCTACAGTCAGTCGGTCTCTTTCTCTCACTGTTATCTTTATCAGAGCTGTTCCACTTTACATAAATAATTCAATACTGGGCATGAGAGAGCCTGCCTTTGCAGTCCAGTGGTCAAGGCACTCACCCGAGTTGCGGAAGAATTCAGATTCAAGTCCTTGCTCTACTGATTAGGCGGTTTTCTAGAGTGGGGCTCTTCCTCTCCCCTCCCCCATGCATTTTCATGAGAAATTTCAGAAGGTCTAGTTCCAGATGTGTAATAAAGACTTATGACAAAAGTTTGAAATTTTGAAAAAAACTGAAATCTTAAGTTTTCTGCCCACTGTGACTTAGGACCTCTTTGAAAGACAGAATCTAACTCATTGAATGGAAGCAGTTTTATACTCTATGGTTTAAAACAAACACACCCCCGTGATCAATCATACTAAAGGTTGCTGACAGATTTAACAATATCACCACAGGCATCTGAACAGCAGAAGATGACCTTGTACCTAAGGAAATGGGGAAACATCCGAGGCACACTCAGGACGGTAGCCAGATGGGTAAGGGTAAGAGAGACCTGTGACATCTCAGTATTGTTACAGTTGTCTTCCCACAATCTGCACAATACTCTTGACCAAATATTCACAGTGAAAGACCAGGTGATGTTCTCAATCTGACCAACTAATTATAATTACGTTTATTATTTTAAGCAATAAACTCAAACAGCCTTTTTTTTTTTTTAAAGAACAGATGAAAGCACCATGTGAAAGACGTGCTGACAATTTCTGCCAACAGTAGACTTAGCTCTTCTTCTCCCCTCCGCCTTCATCAGTGTGTCAGAACCAATTGAGATGCAGGCTGTTGCATGAAGCATTTGCAACACTTCTAGCACCTCAATGAAAGTCATTACCAGTTATTCCAACATAATTTCACTTGTTTCCATTGCAGCATGCCATCAATAAACCACAGTAACCTACACAGATGAAGCAAAGGAAAAGAGGTCTTAAGGATCATTGCATCAACCACTGAGGACAAAAGATCAGTCCTCCTAATTCACATGTCAACATGGGAGCATACTGATGAAAGTACACTAACGGAAAGTGCAACATAAAAGATATTTATATGATTATCTTAAACAGAACATACAACACTTTGTCACTAGGCTTCAAATACAAGTGCCTCTGGATGTTTCTGTTACCACTATTAATAGCATATCAGAAATTTAAGTATAATATCAAAAAGCATGGATGCTCCTTGGGGTTTTTCGGTTTTTAAATAAGTGGAAGTATTACAATAGGGTCTTTCTGCTATATAAACTTTTTTAAACAAGCTTTACATTTAACAAAATAATGTGTGGGGGAAAAGCTCGGGAAAGCTATTCTTTTCAATTTAATCAACCATTTTAAATAGAAAACTATACACTCCTATTAGCAAATTATTTACATCCATATTTCAGCATGATTTTTTGAACAAAACTCCTACCAACTTTGATTAGATTCTGTACAGAGACTCCTGAATCTAAATGTTTTCAAATTAACCAAAGATTTTTAGTTGGATGGATCAGAAACTGCCTGTGGGGGAAAGTACCTACTAAACCCTAAAGAGTACTTCCAAATAGAATCTCAAGAAAATTTCTTTCAACTTAGTATCTAAGATACCTGCCTTTGCTGATGTCTAAGTCTGATACACTTACACATGAAAATATCAACACCGACAGCATTCTTCTAGTCCTATGAGCCAATATTCCAGGGGCATGAATCTGCTCAGCAGTGCCTGAAACACTTCCCTGCCCATTAGGTGTAACCAAAAGGGAACTCTCTCCTCTTCCAGTATGACTTGTAAGGGGCACAAAATGTGTAGAAGTAGCAGCAGCTAGAAGAGTTGCAATTCATGATCCAATAGTGCAGGGAACTAACTGAAGTCTACTGGGTAAAGTGTAGGCTTTAAAGCAAGACAAACTATATACTAGGGGTGTTCAACCCTTCTGGGTGAGGAGCCACACGGCAATTTTTTTCTCAGTTAGTGGTGGCAGTGAGAAAATTTTTGAAAGACAGCACATACAAATTGATCTTTATTAATCAACTTTAAAAAAATAATGATTAATGTGATATTTGGCATTGCTTTTGCTTGCACAAATTGTCCATGTCTGCCTGCACACTTGATGTAGCAATACAGAAGTGCTCCAGATAGCCCCAGCCAGCCGCATCTCCCAGGTTCTTGCGGCAACACTCAGCTGGCCAGATAAAAGCTCTTGGCGGGCCGGACTCTGGTCCCCAGGCCCCATGTTGGACAGCCCTGCTATATACAGAGAAGGCCCTGCAACAGCAGAATTGCCAAAACGGAATAAATGTAAACCTCTTCATATCTGGGAACATCAGGAAAAGCACAAGATATGCAACATTAATCATTTCCCTCACGAAGCTGACCATGAAAAGCAGGATTCTGTTTAGATGAATTTTTTAAATTAAGACAACAATACATTTGAATAAAGCTAATAGTCTATAATATTTTTAAATACATTGTTCAAATAAAGTAAGTTTGAGTTATCTGTCACCATTGTTTTTAATATTCAATGTCCGCAAATTATAACTTTTGTCTGCAGTCAATTTTGTCTGTGCCCATTCAGCAAGGACAATTTCCCGCTATTTCTAATTGAACTCCAGATTGCCGATGTTAATGTAATCGATATAGTTCTATAAATAATGTGTTACCCAAGCATATTCTCAAACAGTTCAAAACAAGTTTTAGGGAAGGCCATATCTTGGGCCTAAACTATTCATGAAAAGTTGATATGCTAACTCCACGTCGGTATTCAAATACCAAATTAAATCAATCAAGATGACGGTAATTAAAAACAAAACAAAACATTTTGTAAGAAAACAAAGCCTTAGGAGACTGTATGGAGACATTATAAAACCAATTTGGCTTTTATTTTTGTTTTTTTCTACTGCCTCACAGTTTTGTAAGCTGCCTGGAATTACAAAAAGACAAGAGGTATCACAGTAAAGTAGGAAAATGTGACCCAACGGTGCATTACATATTTTAGTTCTGTTTCCATTTCTATTTTGCTGGAAATACATCTGCTCAAAAATTGTTCCTCATTTATAATTATATTTTGAGACCGCTCAGTAAGCTGACTTTTAACCCATTTAAAAGTATATCGTGCTATTATTATTTTTTTTTTTTTAATCAAGTGCCCTGTGGTACCAAGTCAAATGCCTTGATGAGGTCTAAACATGTTAAATCAACACTATTGCCTGTATCAATCAAATATGCAATCTCATCATAAGAAGGAATCAAGTTAGTTTGACAGCATCTATCTGCAGAAATCCATGCTGATTGGCAGTAATTATATTATCCTCCTTTAATTCTTTATTAATTGAGTCCCACATCAGCTGGTCCATTATCTTACCCAGGATCAATGTCAAACTGACAGACCTATAATTACCCAGGCCGTTCCATTTACCCTTTTAAAATATTGACACAGTGTTAGCTTCCTCACAGAATCACAGGAATGCAGGGCCGTAAAGGACCTCCAGAAAGACAAGCCCCCTGCCCTGACAAGTGTTTGTCCAGCAGGTTTGTAAAAACCAAAAGTGACAGATTCCACAACCCTCCTTTGGAAGCCTATTCCAGAATTGATCTGCCCTTGGAATTGGAAATTTTTTCCTAACATCTAACCAAAACCTCCCTGCTGCAGATTAAAGCCATTACTTTCTATCCTGCTTTAAGTGATGATGGAGAATGACTGATCACAGTCCTCTTTATAACAGCATTTAACATATCTGAAGGCAGTTCTCTCTTCAGGCCTCTCTTCTCAAGACTAAACAGGCCTGGTTTTTAAGCTTTTCTCATACATTAGATCTTCTACGGTGCTCAAAACTGGATACTCTGCTCAAGCTGAGATCTGACAAGGGCCAAAGAAGAGCAGAACAATTATCTCCTGTGTCTTGCATACAACACTCCCGTTAATAAATCTCAGAATTTTAGTTTTTGCAATACCACCACATCACTGAGTCATATTCAATTTATGATCCTGCTGTAATCGCCATGTCTTTTTCAGCACTTCTGATTTTTCCTTCCTAAATGACATACTTGGATTTACTGAATTTCATTTTCTTAATTTCAGACCAAGTTTCCAATCTGTCAAAGACATTTTGAATTCTAACACTGTTCTCCAAAATGATTTCAACCCCTCCCTTCTTTGTGTCATCTGCAAATTTTATAAGCTTATACTCCACTCTATTATCCAAGTCATTAATGAAAATATTAAACTTTGCCAGACCCAAGAGTGGCGCCTGAGGGATTCCACTAGACAAACATGCCTAGTGTGACAATGAACCCTTCTCTTCTCTTCCAAGTCTTTCAACCAGTTGTGCCACTCATCGTATAGTTATTACATCTAGATCACATTTCCCTGGTTTGCTTCTGAGAATGTCATGTGCAACTGTGTAGGGAGCTTTACTAAAATCAAGATATATCATGTCTACCACTTCCCCATCATCATTGGGCTACTAAGCCTGCCAATGATGGAAATTAGATTGGTTTGGCATGATCTGATCTTGACAGATCCACGTGTCTACGCCTAATACTTCTACTGTCCTCTAGGTACTTACAAACCAAATAATTTGTTCCATTATCTTTCCACGTACTGAGTAGTCTATATTTCCCTGGGTCCTCTTTGCCCCCCTTCCTCCAAGCTTCTGGAACTACCTCAGTGTTCTAAGATTTATTGACAAATATTAATGATCCAACAAGCTACCCACCCACCTTTTAAAAACTCTTCGGTGCAAGTTTTAAAGGCCTGCTGATTTAAAAATGTTTAACTTTAGGAGCTGCTACTAGGCTGTTTAATACCCTACTGAAATACTGGTGGAATGGAAAGCATATCATCATGTGATAAGACATCATCTGGTTTTATATTTGTCTGAATGCATCTTTTCTTTATTATTATTGAGAATCTTCCCTTTACATCTAATAGTGAACCAAAACTATTGTCAAGATTATTTTTGTTCCTAATATTCTTTTAAATATTTTTATTGTCCATAACTCTGCCACTTGGAGGCTTTTCCTTGTGTTCCTCTGCTTCCCTTATCAATATTCTACAATTCCTAGCTTCTGTTTATACTCATCACTAGCAATGCCCCCTTTCTTCCAGTTGTCAAATCATACCGATTTTTAACCAGTACAATCTTACTCTTTGGTTTTGACTCTTTGGGGCATATAGAAAAGTGTTCTTAAACAACATCCAATTATAACTCAATTTTTTCTGATGAAACCCTTTCTCCCAGGTCATTTGGCTCATAAGTGTTTTCAGCTTTGTGTAACTGGCCCTTTAAAAGCACCAAGTGTCTGATCTAAATTTAATTGGTTACACATCAAGACATAATCACTTCTCTCTAAGCCACCATGAATTTTTATTTCTGAGATCAGTTCCTCTTTGTTTGTCACAACAATACAGAACGTTCTGTTTCGGATGCTATATTTATGAGTCAGGAAAACTGTCATCTATAATATTAAGAAATGCTAAGAAATTTTTTGTTGGTGGCATAAGACTTCTACTATATGTCACTCGAATTGAAGTCCCTTATAATTGCGTAGCTCTTTTCCCAGACACATTATGAAGAGGCGTATAAAGAGGCAGCAATCCTGTTCCTTAATGTGATTTGGAAGCATAGAGCAGCCAACACGTAATAACTCAATAAGATGCTTTACCTGGTAGGACAGTGGTTTTCAAACTTTTTTCCTCTGGACCCAGTTTAGAGGAATCATTTATGCCCGCAACCAAAAATTACCTCTTTCAGCAATGAATTCCAGTCTTTTGGTGGCTGCAGAACAGGGCACCATGACCCAGCACAAGAGGGTCTGCGACCCAGTACAGCATCCCGACCCCTAGTTTGAAAACCACTGTGTTAAGACAGTGATCCGTAAATATTCAGGATCTCATTTTTCCAAATTCACAGCGACTCAGAAACAGGTAATACCATTTTTGACACAGAATGTCGTTCCCACTTCCACACTCAATTCTTCCTAAATAGGCTATAGCCATTGATTTTAACATTTCAAGCATGTGACTCATCCCATCAGGCTTCAGTAATACCAAATAGATTGAAATTTATGCTAAAAAATGAGAGACTCCTATTCCTCTCGTTTCCCAGGTTCCTGGCATTGGTGTATAGACGATAGGCTTCATTAATATGTTCCATACCCACAGGATCTCATCCAGAATCCCTGTGCATCTCCATCCTGACTCATAACATTTTGCATTCTACTCCTGATTCACTTTTTGTTAGACCGCTAGCTATGCCAGATACTTTAGTGATGTGGATCAGTGCTCACCAGGAAATAACATGAGACTCAAGCGTATTTCGTTTGGGCACCAAGTGAGAATTTTAAATTTGGTTCTCCAGAGGTGAAATGGTCATACATTAAACTACCCAAAAAACCCCCACATAATCCAAACACCATAGTTCGCAGGCCAGAACAACAACAAAGTATGTTCATTTTTGGGAAAGTAGATACATACATCTTTAATTGTTGGACTCACCTTACAAGTTGATACCAAATATTCTTGTTTTAAACTACCTTGTTAACACAAAGCCCTTTGCAAAAATAACCAGCTACAATAATATGCTATAACCAGCATGAAAAAAGATCACTGGTTCCAAAGTAATATTGAGACGGTGAAACACACCTCAAACATACATACATACATACCAGAAGATACAAATTAACCATATACTTCTGGTAAACCCTTGTCAAGAGCCTTTTACAGGTTAACCAAGAGGAAATCTAATGTCAAAAGGAGTTACAATCTACACTTTATTTCACTGCTATAACTTCGGGATTTGGCAAACTTTGGAAACTCAATTTATAGTTATGGCTACCTAAAAATCTGTTTAACAAGAAGCAACAAAACACAGACACAATTCAAAGTCTGTTACAGATAAAATCTGCAGAACTAAAAGAATATATAAATGCTCACCTTCCAGCCAAAATTAGCAGAACCAACAAGCAATCTACTGAAGTATTATCATGCATTACTTGAAAGAAAAAAGTTTCTTTTACCAAAAAGCAAAGACGACGACAATAAGATTGGGGGTGGAACAGGGGGAAGTAAAGACAACCTACAGAAAAGGAGCACACAATCAGGAGACCTTGAACAATACAACTGATATTATTCCAGAGACCTCACAGTACTTGCTTTAAGGGATTTAGCTTACCTTTTGTTAACAGGCTTCTCATCCTTCTCGTAAGGCCTGATGAACCATTTTCCAATCCTTATAAAATTTTTATCCATGAGGCATCTACAAAATAATTGAAACATCAATTACTTATTACAACTTAAATGTCAGTTCAGTAATTTCCTAGGACATTAAATTCACTAGAATACCCAGCAGAACTGCAGTCATAACCAAATTCAAGTTTGCACTATGCACCTTTAAAGCTCTTTACAATTCCACCCCTTCCAATTTACTTGCTCTGGTCTTTACATATCACAATCCACCCACTTTGTGCCACCAGTAACACTAGTTGGGATCTATATTTAACTGCTTCTCTTGGAACATCCTCCCTGAACGGATCCACCATTCTCTTCTTCAAGTCCCTCTTGTACCTAATGCTTATAGTCAAAGAATAATGACTACATTCACATGAAGTCAGAGATATCGGATATTTCCAAAAAAGGTATAGGATTTCAATCTTCTCCAAAATCCTTTTTATATTATTTCTCTCATTAAATTGTAAACTCTTCAAGGTAGGCACTGTCTCTTCCAGTGCGTTGACAGTTGTGACAATTAGTAATCTACTAATGCATTGATTTTTCTTCACATGACTCATGTTGCTATGTATTACAGTGTTAAAACTTCTTGAAATTCAGGGAATTAAAAGCAAAAGATATTAAATATCTAATATACAATACTGTTAATTGCTAGTAATATTTACGTTTCTAAAAATGTAATAATTATTGTTTTGATCAATACAGGTGGGCCACACAATGGTCCCTCTCATTAACACTTACTCTTTCTTTCCACAATGGAAGGTTTCTCCAGGAATTTTCCTAGCTCACTAAACAGAGCAGCTCCCTGAATTACCTGTTCTTTTCGGCTCACAACAGACGAACTCTATCTCCCTACAGAATCCACAGAGCGGCTGTAAAATGCAGGAAACATGCCAAGTGATCCCTAAAAAATCAGAAGATTGGGAGGGCTTAGATAGTAGATCCATTTGTTCTTGAGTCCGCACTGGTGTTGTACTCAAATAATTCTCCCTCCCTGATATTTATCCTTCTGATGTATTTAGAGAAAGCAATCACATCACATCACCCTTCAAACTCCTGTTGGTTAGCTCATAAAGCCAAGTTCCTTGAGTCTCTTCTCATAAGGAAGGTTTTCCATTCCACAGCCCATCCTTGAAGCTCTTTTCTGCACCTGTTCCAGTTTGATGAATCTTTTTTAAACATCAGGGACAAGAACCACACACAATATTCCAGATGGGCTCTCACCAGTGCCTTGTACAGCAGCATTAACACCCACCTGTCTATTCTTGAGATACCTTTCCTTATGCATCCTAGGACTGTTTTCACAGACACATCACATTGGTGGCTCATAGTCATCCCGTGATCAACTAGTACTCCTGGGTCCTTCTCCTCCACAGTGCCTTCTGACTGATGCATCCCCAACTTATAGGAAAAATCCTTACTTGTCCCTAAATGCATAGCCTTGCACTTCCCATCGTTAAATTTCATCCTGCTCTTCACACTCCAGTTTACAAGGTCATCCACAGCTTTCTGTATGATACCCCAATCCTTCTCTGTACTGGCAATACCTTCCAACTTGGTGTCATCTGCAAACTTAATTAGCACATTCCCACTTCTTCTGCCAAGGTCAGTTTAAAAAAAGGTTTAATAAGATTGATCCCAAGATCAATCCCTCAGGGACTCCACTGGTAACCATCCTCCAGCCTGACAGTTCACCCTTCAGCATGATGTGCAATAGCCTCCCCTTTAACCATTTCCTTATCCACTTTCCTATGTTCAGAGTAATCCCCATCTTTTGTAACTTAACTAATAATTCCCTATGTAGAACTATTTTCAAATGCCTTGCTGAAATCTAAGTAAATTAGATCCACTACATTCCCTTTAGCTAAAAAAATCTGTTGTCCTCTCAAAAAAGGAGATCAAGTTGGTCTGGTACAATCTGCCTTTTCTAAAGCCATGTTGTATTTTATCCCAGCTACCATTATCCTCAAAATCCTTAAGTACTTTCTCCTTCAAAAATTTTCTCCAAGACCTTGCATACTACTGAGGTTGAACTAAAACAGGCCTGTAGTTAACTGGATCACCTTTATTCCATTTCTTTAACACAGGAACTGTATTTGTGAATCTCCAGTCACACGATACAACCCTGAGTTTACAGACTCATTAAAAGTCCTTGCTAATGGGTTGGAAATTTCGTGTGCCACTTCCTTTAATATCCTTGCACGGAGATTATCTGGGTCCCCTGATTTAGTCCTATCAAGCAGCTTGAGTTTGGCTTTGGCCTCAGGTAAGGTAATTTCCACTTTCATGTCCTCATTTCCCTTGGCTACCCTAACTCTGTTCCCTATCCCCTGGGAAACCTGTTAATTTACTACCACCTCTCTGGGAGTGTCTGCAGCTTTATTATGCTGCTCAAGCATGGCTTGCAGGAGGGAAAAAAGAAGCAATTGTGATAGACATCTGATATCAATATTTATTTTTAAAGGAAGAAAACAAGAGAAAATGGTTACGCCTTTTCTGAAGAAACTTGTCTAAACACATCTTACTACTGTAGTTCAAACTGTAGTACAGAGAAGGCTGAAGAACAAAAGAAGTTGAGAGAAAATCTTATAGAAGACTGGTGAAATTCCAGAGGTCTTTAAAAGGGCAAATATAGTGCTAATCTCTTAAAGGCGAAACAAGGACAACCCAAGGAATTACAAACCAGTTAGCTAAAATTCAATACCTGGTTTCATAAAATACTGCCGTAAGAGAATACACACTGCAAAGCCTCTGTGGCACAAAGAAATAATCAAGGAAAACAAAAAATTGCAGAAAGTCTAAAATTTCGAAGAGCTGCAGGATCCACATGTTGCAAGTCCATCTCCTGCAGAAAAGAGTGAGAGGCAGGCAAGCAGCGCTCTACTCCTGCTGCTCTCCACTAGTTCTCTATTTAACGGTGGAAGGGGGGATTCCAAAATCAGGCCTCTGCCCGGAGAACATAGTGACAACAGCTCCTCTTTAAACCAAGGAGATTTTGGCTCAAGCAGTGTGAGATGGAGAGAAGGGCTGTTTCACAAACAGGGACGTTATCAAGTCTACATTAACACCTTACACTTAACTTGGGAAGGCTCAGACTGAGGAACACTTCTGTCACACGCGTGGCAAAAAGCTATGCCCAGCACAGTGACAACAGCTACAGTAGCAAAAGCACTTTTGGACTAGTAATAACTGTCTACACCACTGCTTTTATTGGTATGGAAAATAAATACAAAAAGCATATCCCAACCATTATTACTACACCAGCAAAAATGTCTCATGTAGACTTGGTCGTACGCTAAGCGAGCTACCACCACGTACACAACTAGCCTTACTCTCCAGGATGATTTAATACTTAAGGCAAAGCCTTATGCAGAACACAGCACAGTAATCTAATTAAGCAGTTAGAAAGACACTGATCCTAACAGAAAGAGGGACATCTTGGAAAAATGGTCCCTTCTTCTCAATCAAAAGTAGATGAAAAAGAAGGCTGTGCTGATTATAACTGCTGTATAATCATCCAGTGGCAACCGGGGAAACTAATTTTGACATAGGGACTGCATGGAAAAGAGTCTCTGTTCTTTGCAAAGAACTCACATGTCAAACCTGACTCACTCAACCTAACAAACATGACTTACAAGAGATTTATCCATAAAGACTAATGTAAACTATGTACAGAGAGCTAGTAGCTGTCAAGATTCATAATCATCTTCAATGTACATACAGGTAACATTTGAGGAATAATATATTATATTGAAAGCATCCTTTACGGACATGGAGTAAAAAGTAACCACCAGGGTACTAACATGTCTCTAAGAGATCCCTAATTCAGGCAGGAAAGAGCTGTCACCCCACTCTGTTTAGCCAGTGATGCAGTGCAAAACTCATTTGCTTGGCCTTGCTCAATCCCAAGACTTTCAAAGGAAAACCATCAAATACAACTTCAAACACCTGAAACCTCTTGAAGGTTTAAAAAAAAGGAACATTGCAGCAACACAGGGGCTTCATCCTGTCTATGAAGAGAAACAAAAGGTTGTTTCAATGCAACACTGAGGAAGGAAAATCCTTTCATAGAGGAGGCAATAGTGAGGAGTGAAGTGTTCACATGAGTAACTGGGTCTTAGCTCCTGTGAAGCCGATCAGCTCTGCAACAGACTGAACCTGGCAGCTAGGGGTTGGGGAGAACTAGTTTATTATACAGGAAGAAGTAATACTGCTATCTGTAGATCCGGGTCTCCATCTTATTATTTTGTTTTTTGTTGTAACCATTTGTTTCCACCACTCTCTCATGTTTCTAGCGGAATCTCTGTCCTTTCTTAAATAAACTTGCTTCTGGTTTATTACAAGTGGTACATGGTACACAAGAGTGGTGGTTTAAGGAAAAACTAGTGCACAATGCACCTCTGGAGGCATAAGAGCTGAGATCCTTATGAGTAACCAGTATCAGGGCCTGGATATCCCAGATGGATCAGTCCAAGGGGACATGGGGACTGAGACACATCCACTGTTAACCTTCAAGGCAAAGAGAGGACTGACAGAGCTCCAAGGAGAGTGCTTGTCCAAGGAAGAGCTCAGCAAGGCACAGAGAAAACTCCCTTCTATTGGAGGCAGGGAGAAACAAGATGGCTCATGGTCCTGGGTACCCTGAGAACCTTCACGGGAACAGTAAATTCAAATTGCAAATCTGAACAACAGATGGTGGGAACACATCTGCAAATGAAAGAGTAGGCATACAGTCCCCTTCATATCTTCTCTTTGCCTGCCCCCTCATACCAGCATCACTTCCATGTTATCTGAATTGCGATTCAGCCAGCTAATTCTCACCGTGCCTCACTCTTCCACAGACTAGAAAGCACTCAACCCTAGTAATTCTTTCAGGTAAAATGGAGACGGGCAGCTGAGTACTTTGAACGCTATAGCTCAGTTTCTCAACCAGCCCTCCAAGGAACGCTGCTGCTCCTCAGACATGGTGGGGAGGGGAGAGGAGCAATTTGCTGCCCCAGCCACGGCAAAGCTTCCACATGCTGATGCACACCTGGAAGCTTTGCTGCAACTGGGGATTTCTCTCTCTCCCACCAACTGTTACCTGCTTTTTCTAGAATATTTTCATCAGGTGTTCCACGTAAAATAATTATACCTCAGGTGGTTCCCAGTCCACTAAAGGCTGAGCAACACTGCTATAGCCCAAGTCTCCAGAAACCATCGAGCTGCATTTCCTACTTACCAGTGGAACTGCTATAAAACTTCCATTATGATTTTTTTTGCCAGTCTTAACAAAAACAAATCTCTATTTCTGCTGTATGTTTTTTGAGATAAGGTGACCAGAACTGAATGCAGTATGTGAGATGACAGTATACTAATAATTGCACAATGGTATTATATTTCCCATCTCACTCTCACACAATGCCACACATTTACAAGAACTATGTGCCACCACCAAAATGCATGTAACTAGAATATCATGGAGAGTACACAGTGCATCCCTAATTTTCTCAACTCTGTGTTCATCATGACTCAAGAGGGATGAACTACAGGGCAAAGGTTGCTTAAAATGCTTTCATTATTTCCAAGCCAGCCAATGGCCAATTTTACCCCCAGTAGGAGTCACAGCATCCTTAATTATGTTGGCTGATAGTGATCTGTTGGGTCCAGGGACCACTGGAGCACCACATGGCTGCAAAAGCTCTATAACAGCCAGGGATTCCTTTGCGCAGTGAATGCCTAAATGCTCTAATAAGGAAATATTATGCTCACATCCATATTGCTTCAAGATGCAAAGTGGATTTAGCAGTGACCAGAGATTAAGGCTCATCCTGACAATTCAGAAGTCTTTCCCAACAAAACTGTACCAATTTTAAAAGAGGTATAAAATACAGGGTGAGAACTTGAACAATGCCCCCATAACTTATTACTTTAAAAAAAAAAAACATTAAATGTTTTCCTTTTATAGAACAAAAACAAATCTCTGAAATTATCTTTCTCCAACCTTATTTCATTGTCCTAATGTAAAACTGACAGACATTTTCCCACTGATTTTCTTTTTCCAGAAAATAATTATGGTCATTGCAGTGAAACTTCATATGCCAAAATAAAGTATGACAGACAATGTAGGTGACATAGTATCTTTTATCAGACCATCTTCAACTGGTGGAAGGTATATGCTTTTGAGGTAAACAGTCTTCTTCAGCTCTGTGTAGCCTTAAAGCTTATATCTTCAATCAGCAGAAGCTGGTCCGATAAAAGTTACATCATCTACTTTGTCTCTCTCTCTCACATCCCGGGACAAATATGGCTACTACACTGCAAACAAAATTCACAATTTGTAAGAGCTGAATTATAAACTTGTAGAAACAGCATGTCTAGCTTGCTGGGCCTTCAGTAAAGCAGCACTAGATCGTGAATCGAGGGGCCCTTACAGTCTAACTTGTCAAAGACCCATAGATTATGGACTCCATAACAAGAGATATGGCCTTGAAAAAGCTGTTACATTGTATCAACAAACTGTACTTTAAGGACCTTTGGGGTGGTGGTGGGGGGGGAATGTCCCAAGAGAAGTCATCACAGTCCTAGTTAAACAGATGTGGTAGTCTTTAAAGGTGCCACAGGACTCCTTGTTTGTCTTGCTGAACTAGACTCACATGGATACCCCTTTGGAACCCAACTTTTCACTCACTCATTTTAATGTCAGTCATGTTACACATGCAGCCTTAGCTCACATACAGGATAGTCTTTTTGTGTATCAGTGGTATTTTGTTCCAACCAGTTTCTATCATCCTCTTATCCTTCTGTGCATGGTAGTCATATTTGATTTTATCTATTCAGGCATTTTAGTTGTGTTTTGTAGTAAGATCCAGAATAGTCTAGCAAAGACGATTTTAATCAACATACTTTTTTAAATCATATTTTACCTGTGTGAAATCTTCTTAGTGTTTGTCAACAAACTTACGAATTATTTGTGCATCTGATTTAAATACTCACAAGGATCTGTTTAATTAAAAAGGAACCTTATTTACCATTCTGAAGTGTTTCTTTGTGTAACTAAAGCATGGGAGATGTATCAATCTGTCTTATTTCCAACAGGCTGCATTTGCTGGTGCATGCAGAATAAGGCACCGCAGTGATTTATCAAAAATAATTCTTACTACAGAGCGTCCAGAATTTTCAACACAAAAAGTTAATTTAATACAGAATAAAATCGTTCCATTCTGTTTCCCTTATTGATTGGTATTATAGTAATTTTGCAGCATGTGGCTATGCAGAAAATTTTAATTTCTTTTAGAGAGCAACCTGGGACAAAATGTTTTTATCATCTGTCATTTAGTCATCTTTTTCTCCTGTGTAGCACACCGAATACTAATTTCGTTTGCATAACACTCTTGAGGTAAGTTCCAGAGGGATAGCCATGCTAGTCTAGTCCAGCAAAAAAACAAAGTAGTCCTGTGGCACTTGAAGCAGATTTATTTATCACATGAGCTTTTGTGGGAGAAAATCCCTGATGAAGTGGCATTTTCTACCATGAAAGCTAATGAGATAAATAAATGTGTTAGTCCTTAAGTGCCATAGGACTCCTCGCTTTTTTCACTCTTGAGGTAGTGTCTGAATGCGTGCATCTAGCCCTTCAGTTAGTATACAAATGCTAGCATTAGCTAGAGAGCCAGTTGAAAGATCATATACCAATAAGATATATAAACAGATCTGTACTAAGATTTTTTTTTTAATTGGCATTATCTATTCTATCCTTCTGCTTACAATAATTTTACCACAGAATATAAAAGGGAAAAAAAAATCAAAACTGGATTCCCTTCAGACAAGAGCTAGAAAATTCAAATGTAAAACTTTTCAAAGTACCCTCCACTAGCTATTTTGTCAGTGGATAACAACAAATTTGATGATGCACAGGATCCTGCACTATTTTGAGGTAATCTGTAACATCTATCTGGATTCGTTAGCTAAGTAAATTGGCTAACTTGGCTTCTTTATGCCTGAGTCTCCTGAATGGTTCGCAAAAAAGATCCGACACAGTAGCTGTTACTTAAGAGTTTCATGGAACTTCTGCTCCTCAATGAACCAAGAGACGCTACATCATTAAGAGAACTCTGGTCATCATGAATTTTAGTCTCTGGCAGCTAGCCATAGTGTATAAGGATTCACTTATGACTAAGAACACACTTTTTTTTGTTATTCAACAAAATTATTACATTATGCCAGGCAGCACTAATT
This sequence comes from Podocnemis expansa, assembly GCA_007922195.1. Taxonomy (NCBI): domain Eukaryota; kingdom Metazoa; phylum Chordata; order Testudines; family Podocnemididae; genus Podocnemis; species Podocnemis expansa. The sequence continues at coordinate 522,618 of ML682206.1, read as the reverse complement.
CTTACTAGTTTTACTTTTTTTTTAAATTTTCAACTGTGTACAGTTTTTTAACCCAGAGGGGGAGTGAAAATTCATCAACTCAGAGTGTGCACTTTATTGGGTGAAAATTTTTAATTGATTAGAACCTGGAAACTAGTTAACCACTTTTTTCACCCAATTCAAACTTTATTCAGAGATATGATGAAAATTTAGGGCAGGCACACAGCGTTTTTAATACAAAACAATGAGGCTGAACATCAAAACAGAACACTTCCTTAAGTCTGGCGTCTTAATACCTCTGCTTTAATGTACTATCTGAAGAAGTCTATCTTGTACAAAGTTTTATAAATAAACAACAAATAAGGCAAGTTGCTTTGTGCAATCAAGTCTTCCTTCAGACATTACTTTCTCATGTACTCAAACATGGCTTCCATTATTGGGCATCTTTTACCCTTTGCCTCCACAAATATGTGTATGAACACCACCAATTTGCTTGGTGGAACCGGCATAACTGATCTTAGAGTAACTTATCTGTCAATTTACCAGAAGGAAAAAAAATCTTCTCATTTTCGTAGTCACAAAACTTATAGCAATGCTGCATCTCAACGTGTAGACCCAAATTAAAGGGGAAGCAGCAAGTGAAAAAGGAAGAGAGCTGAAGTACAAGGGACAGTCCAGAGATGCAGATTTAAGATCAACGAAAAACAGAGAGCTTAGAGAGCAAATGATATTAAAAAAAAGGGGGAAATTAAGTTTGTATGTAACAAGCTGTTAAAGATCCACAGAGATGCATCAGTAAACAGCTGGTAACATTTGGACTGTATGAATTTTAATAAATGAACAGAACAAACTAGCCATCTAATCTGGCATGCATGCAAGAGAGTTTTGAGGAACACTGAGGTAAAAGGGAAATGAGCAGAGAGTAAAGCTGAGCCTACACTAGGGAATTTCTAAAATCAGTTTCCGCTGCCGCTATCGACGGTTCAGCCACACCTGTGTTAGTACCATTAGGAGCCCACGTGTGGACAGCTCTCTTGCTCTGGCAACTATTTTCAGCAGTGCATTAATTAAACTTGGTCAGAGCAAGTCTGAAAACAGCTGAGTGTACGGGAGAATTGCCTACATCAGGATTGCACATTGCCAACAGCTGTACAACTGAACTGATGTAGAAATTTTTGTAAAACTTTACTAGTGTTGCAAGATTTACGATGGTAGCTGTAACCATATGTACAAATTATTAAAGGGACAATGTCAAATTTAAAGGAAAGCTTCCAGCACTAACAACTTCAAGGTATGAACAATCATGAGACGGTCAAGAAACCCTGACCAGAAATTAATCCTTTCCCCAACCATCCACCTACCCACCCACCTCAATTCAGCCCCTTATAATCAGTCCCCCAAGCCTACATCATCACCATCCCATCAACTCCCATCACCCACAACAAAGCCAGTGGTGCGGCCCTCGGGCTAATGTACTAGTCCTCATGCGGCCCTTTTGGTGATTTGAGTTTGAGACCCCTGACCTACAGTAATCCTAGATGTTACTTGCAACGACAGATTTAAAAAAATAAAATCAGGAGAAAGTATGATTTTTCTCCCCCAACTGACAGTACACCCTTAACTTTGACACTATTACATCTTCGTAAAATAGGACAACATTTATGTGCAAGTCTGAAATACAAGCCTGAGGGCATAGCTAAACAAAATGCTGCAGGTGAAGAGCTGTAAGTTTTCAGGGAAGACGTTACGCCTTTCAAAGAACTCTTCTGTTAACCTAACATGGTCCACACCGGGGTTCTTTCACACTCCTGAGTGATGTAGTTGGGTCAGACTAACTTCTACTATAGAGCCAGTTCTAAGCGTACCCAAGCAGTGGAGTTTTATTTTAGTGGCTTTGTAGAAAATCAAATCCCTAGGACTACTTCAGTAAAAAATGTTAGGGTCTCATTCTATGAATGCTTACATGGAGGCTAAACTCTTCTCCCACATTAAATTAAGCAAGTGCATAAACATTTAAAGGAAGGGAAGTCAGGTCTAACTGTGCCCAAAATTTAGATTTTATATTAAAAAGGGTGGGAGAGATCTCCCCTTTTAATTCCAATAAAACATTTAAAAAAGGGGGGGGGTAAACACTCCCCTGCAGCGTTAACTATTTAAATACAGCAACATTGTACAAGAACATGAGAAACTGACTACAAATGGGTTACAAACAGAAGTGAAACTACACTAATTACTCTATATTCATTGTCCAGGTGTAGGGAAGTTTTAAAAAGTAAGCAAACAAACAATTAAAAATTAACTGGATTTTTAAAAACTGTTTCAAAGTGACAAAATGTATTTTTGTTATCACAGGTAATGAGATCAGTCCTTTTAATTTAGTGGAGCACCATGGAAATCCAGTGATTTGTATGTCAGTCCATCAATCAAGAAAAGACTGCATTTAGACTGCTAGGCCTCCACATAAATCCTCTCTCCAGAAAGAAGAGAGGCAGAAAAACAGATGCAATTATAGTTATTTCAACTGCAGCTTTTACCAGGACAGAGCCCTCTAGAGAAATGAAAGCAGCAGCGAAGAGACTGGCAAAAAAAACAGAGACAGAGTGCTTGTTTGCACTTCTAAATATTGCTAGCAACAGGAAAGGACCACACTTATATTGCTGCTGCTGGCACAGAACTGTTTCCCCTGCCCCCAACATGGGCTCCTTCTCTGTATACTATGGCTGTGTAAGGAGGTTTTTGTGAAACCCAAATCAGTTCAAAGTGATGTGAGGATAAACTTGAATAAAGTCAGGTACCTTACGATCAGTATTTATGGGGTTTGTTTTCTTTATGCACCTTTTGATGGTTAAAGGAACCCTTATGGGGCCGAAGTAATGTAGTGTTAGGACAGAGCATCTTATGGTATTTCCATTATCTAGGAACTTAGGCATCATCAGATGAGAGATGGAGCATTTCAGATCACTGAAGATCATCCTGAATAATTCTGATACATATAAAAGGTAACCAAAGATAAAAATAACTCAAAACACCAACACAAAGACTATGTCCTGCACATAACTTTCCCATATATTATCACACCTTTCTTTCCACAGCTTCAGAAGAGCTCTGTGTAAGCATGAAAGCTCTTCTCTTTGCCCAACAGATGTTGGTCTAATAAAAGCTATTATCTCATCCATCCTGTCTCCCTGCAGCTAAACTGTTTTGGTCTACTGTTCTGATGTGGCTTCTCTGCTATGAAATGTACCAGATTAAGTTTTAAGAGCTAGATTTTAAAAGAAATAGAATACATCCTACAAATACTTAGGCCTGGCCTATACCTAAAACTCAGATGAAACTACCTCGTCAAAATTCTCACCCCTGAGAGACAGCTTAAGCCCCAGTATAGACAATGGTAGATCAATAGAAGCCCTAGCTACTGCCCCTCAAGGAAGTAATTTACTTCGGCACAGAAAAAACCCTTTCACCACTGCACCAAGTGTCCACGCTGCAGTAATGAAGCTATGTTACTTTGGCACTTATAGTGTAGACTTATCTTTAGCTCTTGCTGTCCTAATACTGAAAGATTTACGTGCCCAAGGTTTCTACAGTAATAGGAAAATCCTGCCCTCCCCACCACCCACTACCAACACAGCTGTGACAAGAAGGCAGGCTTCCAAAAACTCAGGTTCATAGGAGTTCTCTGTTCCACAGTCTCTCTTTAAGGGTGAGTAGGGGACAGGACAAGTGACTCCACCTCTGTAGATCCCCAAGCCACTCCCACCTTGCCTCCCCTTTCAGAGTTGCACAGGTAGTAAGATCACATAACCAAGACTGAAGTAGTAGTCAGCGAATGGATCCCCTACCATTCCATAGCCCTAAACTGATTATGCTTATCTATGCAGAGTTCCCTAGTGCTCAGCTCCGTTATGATTTGGCCCATAAAAAAATTCTTTAAGGAAAGATTTTTTGCAAAATTTTTAAATGGTTCCTTAGCATCCTTAGTGTTACTTTACACAGCTAAATCAAACACTTGAATGGAAGACAGTTTTTCTTACCTTTCCAGAAGGTTGTGGATCGCTTTGAAGAGCAATGTCCTGCACTCATAGGAAAGGCCATTCTCCCACAGTCCTTCCTCCACCACTGTAACAATATGCAAAATGTCAGATTATCATCCAAGATGCAGGAGATTTAAACGATTAAAACAAACAAATTCAATTTTTTAAAGAGCAATTAACTTCTTGAAACTTTTCATTGCCATATACATTAATAAACAAAACACAGACTCAATCTTTACAGGTTTGTACACAACTAACAGAGAAGAAGAAGCCAAGAAAAATGTACAAGTTCGAACATATGTTTATCAACTATACTGAAGACTCATTTCCACTGACACTTTTTCATTCATTTCTCCTCCCTGCCATCTCTTTTCCATACATCCTTCCAATAGGTGTAGACCAAGTGTGTCCCTGCACCAAATGGCTACAGACGCTATAACTTAGCATTTATAATTGGCAATACATTCAAATTAATTACCAACCAATTAACCTACATTCCAAAAAAAGCTTTTAGCTAGTGGATTCTTGTTCTACAGTTCACCCCCCTGCTTCTATGGCTTAGCAATACTGCTACTAACTACCCACCCACATGACAGAACAACATAACTAGACTATCACTCCACAGCTAGAAAATGACAAAGTTAATCCATAAGACACCACAGGAAACAGGTGTCTCCATTCTGTTTCAAAAACCAGCACGGTAATCAAGCAACACCGAAAGTTTTGCATGCTTCCTGCTGGTCTCTGGGCAGCTAAAAATACTTTCAATTCACTTTTAATAGACTTGATACAGTCTCAAATGGATGTGCTTTTCCATATTCTTCCTTTCTGGAAGTGAAATACCACCTAAATATTTTTAATTCCAAACATTAAACTGAAAATACAAAGATTTAAAACTGAACCTGTATAACCTAAGTTTCCTCATTAGCTAAGTAAGGATATGTGTAGGCTGACGGTGGCAAATTCACCGCCATCAGCTCAGCATTCTGGTAGCGGTTTGCAGCAAGTCTGAACTCGCTGCACCGCTCCCAGAAGTTGGCCTCAGAAGTCCTGGCGGTGAGAGCACGTAGGGGAAAGCCAACACCAAGGGATTTACAGTCAGCCTTTCCCTGATGCGTACCAGTGGCTTACAAAGTCACCACCAATTACGCAGGGAATTCTACATTCCTTGCATAACTGGCAGTCGAGTGCTGCTGAAGAGCCATCTAGCGTAGACTAGGGCTAAGATTTTTTGCATTTAGGAGCAAAGGTTTTGCAACTGAAAGATTTATTTATTTCTATGCCCAAAAGGTTTACATTTGTAATAAAAAACAGAGGGATTTTAATACATAACCATTAGCATTAAACCTAAAATTTCTTCCCTTGAAAGTGACTAAAGAACCACCAATGACTAATAACTGCCTGCTACAGAGTATAAGCCAGCTGATCTTCTTTGAAGTCTACCCATTGTTCCAAGCCAAATTTCACAGAAATCTACTCTGCATACATGTTTTGATATACAATGAGGTTTAAAAACTACAGCTGATTAATCAATTAACACATAAGCCATTTTTGAAATGATAGAGGCTATACACTTTGGACAATAGCAAGCTGTATATCATACAGACAGTAAATAATGTGGTTTAATCTATATCTGAAATGTTTAAAAAAAACTTCTTTGGAATTGCTGCCGTATGGAGAAGACATCTTCAGACATGTTTCCATACAGTTTCATATTAATAAAAGTTCAAATTCTAACATTGATTTTATTTCTGCTTTGATACCTTAACACCCAAAATACACTAAACATCAAGAGAATGCACCAGTATTCTGTAAAAGCAAAGACTAAGGCCATGACTACACTTACATGCTTCCAGCGGCAAAGCTGTTCTGATACAAGGGGCAGCCATGTTAGTCTAGTTCAGCAAAACAAAGAAGGGGTCTGGTGGCACTTAAACTAAGAAATTTATTTATTGCATGAGCTTTCATGGGAAAAATCTCTCACTTTGTCAGATGCTTGAAACATCTGATGAAGTTGGATTTTCTCCCACGAAAGCTCATGCGATAAATAAATCTGTTAGTCCTTAAAGTGCCACCAGATTCCTTGCTTGATACAGCAGTGCCACTATAAGAGCCCCTAATGTAACTGTGTTATGCTGATGGGAGCAAGCTCTTCGGAGTGAAACTTTCTTCTGGTATCTTTTGCTTATGAGTAGGAACAAAATGGGATGTTAACTTTGGATGACAGCATAGGTTTCATTATAGTAGCAATCATTTGGTTTGGTTTGGTTTATCCATTCAATATTCCACCCAAAAGAACAGTCTTCTGGAAATTTTGTATCCATGACTTGCTTCTATTATGTATTACCCAAGGCTTAAGTCAGCATTAGTGCCTAGCTACTGAGTCTGGCTCTTGGTGGCAGCCTCATGAAGTCCACAGATATTCTTGTGAAAACATTAAGTAAGGACACTATCTTTATTATCTGTTTGAATATCAGTGTAAACACTGAATTCTTATATTTTTGAGCAGTATATTCTTCAGGTCCTTGTAGCTGCAGACATTGTGGTTTACAACACTGGCTGTCAGCGAAACTAATCAGGGCACCAAAGAAGCTTAAAAGTCTTAAGTGATGGCACCCTTAATCTTCCCATCTGGACAATATTTTGGGAATAAATCACCCACCAGGAACTGCATGTCCTTTGCCAGTTGGGACTTCATTATTGCATCAACCTTAGAAAGGGAGAATTTTTAGATTCTAGCATCCTGTAGGAATTCAGATTTAACTGAGAAATTCCTTATGAAAGGTTCCACACTCTTGTCACTTCAGCGAGAGAGTGGAAGAATAATTCACATAAACAATCTCCCTCTTTGAAGGTTACCTCGGAAGTCTGATCATTCATGCATTCCTTATCTGAGACCCCAGAAGTACTTAGGATCAGAGTGCAGCCTGATTCGCAGAAAGTTCTTAGAGGACAGGTGTATTTATCAAGCCTCTCCTTCCCCAAATTACTTTACATAAATAAACAAAATTCTAGTCTAATTTACCCTGTGCAACTTTTAAAGTACATACCACTTTTGAGAGAAAATGACTGAATTGTTCCTGTTAGAGAGTTCTTATTTTATGTTCATCTTTAATTTTCAGATCAATTTTAAGTGCTACAGTGGAGCTTGAAAAGAGTCTCAATCAACAAAATGACTATACAGTCTTGCAAATTGTGGACACTTGTTAACACTATTTTTCTAACATCAATGTGATGCTATAATAAATTAAGGAGCTAAGAAATAAATCACGTGAATAAAAAAATCAAAATGAACCTAACTAATGCAGACGCAACAGTACAATGCAATACGTTACGAATTAACTGAACACATTTACAATGCTATAGCATGGAGTTATATTGCTGTCTTTTGATATAGCCAAGATTACTAGTGTTTTGTTAAATGCTCCAGGTGACTCTCATCGGAAATCATATTTTACTGTTATCTACCATAATTGTAACTCAGAGAGGAAGGGGGGGCCAGTGATCAGGTCACTAGCGCAGAATTTGGAACATCCAGGTTCAAATGCTGCTCCAATACAAATTTACTTTAAGACTTTGTGCAAGGCACCTCGCTTCTCTGTCACCCAGCTCCCTACCCACAAAATGGAATACCACTTTCCTAGATCACATAGCTACTGTAAAGATAAATACATAAAAGACTGTGAAGCATTTTGGTTTGACATATATTAAAACTAGCAATCAACAGGAGATATGAAAGGTCCATAAATTGGATATTACCTGTCTTAGCTGGGGTTCTTCTAGATGTGCAAGGATGGATGGATGGCCTGCTCCTGGTGCACATGCACCTCATACAGGCATATCATGATATTTTGGCCAACAGCATTTGTCGGGATTGTGCATGCACATTGAGTGTTCTCAATGTAAAGCAGATTGTGTATCTCCCATCGACTTCCTTATGGTGCCATACCACATCACCTTCAGTGCACTAAGCTGACCAGAGATGCTCTCTGGTCAATACAGCCTTACTCCTTTCAAAGAGATAGTTTAATCACATCGACTGGAAAGCACTTCCATGACCAATCCCCAAGTGGCCAGTAATGTACACACACCCCTTTGAGATCAACTGATGAAAAAAGGGCTACATGAGAGCTATGTATGGTGATGATGATGATGATTATTATTATTCACTTCTTCCAGAAAGACAAGATTACTGGCACATTAGAACCTACATTTAAATAAAAGCACCAATTCAAAATTTTAGGAACAAATTCAAAATTTCAGACAGAATTCAGAGAGAAATTAACACCTGGAGAAACTTAATACAGTGCCATTATGGTTTAATATAATGCCTCTATGGTTTCGTAATTAAGTCCAGGTCCTATCAGAACATCTTTTCATATGATGGACATAGTACATTCCTTTGGCTAATCACCAAAATGGTAATTTTCGACTGCATTTTCTGATGACAAAACATTCATAACCTGTTCTGATAGGTTCTGCTCCAACTACCTACTGAAGCCAACTGAAGTTTTGTCAATTATTTCAGGGAGAGGTAGTACCACGACCTACTGTTTCAATCACTGATTTATTTCTTAATATAATTCTAACTCTCCTTGAAGTTACTACAATAATATAAAAAAAACATGTAAAAAAACCCCATTCTTCAGCTCTGAATCCTTCACCCTTAAAACTTTTCTCTAAGACTGCATTTTCTGTTTCAACTACATTAAATGCCACTGTAATTACCTTGTTCTAGTATCCATTTATACTACTCAAAAATCTTCATCTTCACTGGAGATAACAGTAAAAGGAAAAAGAACACATGGATGCAATTATGGACAGTTCAAATCCTACAGAACAATTTTATTTCCGACACCCTGCTCTATAACCATCATAACAAACGTTTTAATCGAAATCCGTGGCATGTACACCTCGAAGTTATAACAGCATGCCAGCATTATGCAGCTCCTTGGCAAACTGTGCAGCTCATGAAGCCCAGCAAGGTTTAAACTATAAAGTATTGTTTGCTATAACATGATACACAAGATTTTAGGTATAGACTCACAGACTAAAAGGTCAGAAGGGACCAATATGATCATCTAGTCTAGGTGTGGCCAAACTGGCTCACGAGCTGCATGCAGCTCTTCCAAGAAAACCTGTGGCTCCCCGAGGAGCACAGCAGAGAAGGGCGGCATGGTGGGAGACAGGGGCGAGAAGCGTGCAATCGTCAGGGACCGCAGAGAGCTGGCGGTGTGGTAAGAGCCAGCAGGGAAAGGCAGCATGATCAGGGACTGCAAGGAAGGGCAGCATGGTCAGGGTGCGGTGGGCAGAAGCGTGACATGGTCAGGGAGAGCAGAGAAGGAGCAGCGTGGTAAGAGACTGCAAGGAAGTGGCAACAGAGGTGGCGGGAGGGATGTGCAGCATGGTTGGACAAGCCCCAGCATGTTTTTATTTTCTCAGAGGGCCTAAAGCAACTTACTTGTTGTTAAAATAAAATCATGTTTTACAAGTCCTAAACATGCTGTGGAATACTGAGAAATGAAAATACAAAGGAGAAAAGTTTGAAACTGAATGCAGATTACTTTCAATTGTTGGCACAACTGACTGCTGTGATGCACTGTATTCCACAATGACATTCAAAACATTGTGCAGTACTTCGAGACCACATCTGAGAGAACTTTTACCTACTGCATTGACAAGTTACTGCCCAGATTTTAAAAAACTTGCCACAAGCCTGCAGTGTTCTACATCTAGTTTTCATGGTAACCTTAAGTAATTATTAGAATCTGATGTTAGTAGGATCAATATTTGTCCTGTCTTTAAGGTAAAGTTAAAGTACACAATGAATTTTAAGCTTAGTAATTTTGGAGTAGGTAACAAGATGTGGTTATATGCCTCAGTACAGCTCTTGAAGGTTTAATAATCAACTTGTGCAGCTCTTCAGTTCCATAAGTTTGGCCACCCCTGATCTAGTCTGAACTTCCGCACAGTGCAGGCCATAAAACCTCACCGACCCATTCTTACAATGAACCTCAAACCCATAACTGAGCTATTAAAGTCCTCAAATCATGATTTAAAGACTTTAATACAGATAACCAACCAACAAGTGAGCCATGCCCCATGCTACAGAGAAAGGCAAAAACCCCCCAGCACCCAAGCAAATCTGCCGTGGGGGAAAATTCCTTCCCGACCCCAAATATAGCGGTCAGTCAAACCCTGAGCATGAGGGCAAGTCCACAACAGCCAGTCAAGAAGAACTTCATGGCAATAACTCAGAACCCACTCCATCTATTGCCCCTTCCCAGGTCACTAACATACCCATCACCAGCCGTAAAAGACACACAGTGTAGCTTGGCCATTGTCTATCACATCATTCCCTACAGAAACTTATCAAGCTCGGTTCAAAGCTTGGCACCTAAGGTTTTGTCCCCCACCACTTCCCTTGGTAGACTATTCCGGAACTTTACTCCTCTGATGGTAAGGAATCTGCATCTAATTTCAAGCCTAAATTTTCTGAAGGACAGTTTGTATCCATTTGTTCTTGTGTCCACATTGGTGCTGTATTCTAATAATTCCTCTCCCTCCCTTGTATTTATCCCTCTAATGTATTTATGAAAACCAATCATATCTCCTCTCAATCTTCTTTTGCTCAGACTAAACAAACCAAGCTCTTTAAGTCATCTCTCATAGGGAAGATTTCCGTTCCACAAATCATTCTTGTAGCCCTTCTTTGCACCTGTTCCAGTTTGACTTCATTTTTCTTAAACACAGGTGACCAGAACTGTACACAATATTCCAAGTGAGGTCGCACCAGTGCCTTGTATAACGGTACTAACACCTCCCAGAAATAAATTCATTCAGAATTTAAAACAATGATTCCTCATGTATGTGATATTTTATAAGTCTGGAGACTTGAAAACAATCATTATGTTATTCTGCCTACACAACTGTGTGCAATAAATTTAGTATTCAAGCCTCCATCTGCCTTCCAACACTGCTTGGCAATAATAGCCATTGCCAGGAATACCACAGAAAGCAGGTGCTGCAGAAGCATACATACGCAGTCCTGCCAATCACCTAAACCTGACCTGCTTTGTCCCCTGAAATTGCAGCACGCTGCCTTTCTTCTGCTGACAGTCAACTGAACCTTCACAATAGCAGTGGAAGCCAAAGCCTAACAAAAGTTGCTAGGCCAAAGAAACATCACTGTTTGAACGTTTAAATAAAGGTCCACTAATAAGTGGGCAAAGATTGCAATGAGCCCATCAGCCTCCCCACCCCGGGTTGGTGAAAAGAGAGGTCTGGGAAGAAGAAAACTGACAAACTGATCCTGTCAAAAGGTAACTCTACAGATCGGCCTTCACACATGTTGCACATGTTCATTTATGGAGAGGAAAGGGCCCTCAGAAAACACAGAATTGTCACAGGTTTAAACAGAGGACTAAGAAAGGTGGGTTTATCACTGCATAAATCTGGTTCTCATTCAACCCAGATTAGGACTACAACACCTGAAATACGACTAGGGCCAGAGGCCACACAATGCAGGCAACTGGGTAACAGAATTCATATGTTCCCAGGAAACAGACCTACATCCAGGCAGAGAATGACAGCTGTATTTTCAATTTCAGAATCACTCAAACACACCAAATGGGCATCAGTGTGTACCCACAAGCACAATACATATACTGGACTCACAAACAGGTCACTGGGTAGTCCAGTGGTTTATAGCTAGCTACAGTTGCTTAGCTGTCATAGGAAGAGAGGCATGTGCACTCTTCCACCAATTTCAGCTCTTCTCACTCTTTCCGGTTCTGGGGAGTTTTAAGGTAAAACCTGTTAACTGCGAACCCATCCCCTACACATTTGGTAAAAATCTCATAGGGTTCATTAGGTCTGTTACTACTCACATTGTTAATGTGTCCATGAGAATGAGCAAGGGTTCATCATTTGTTAAATAAGAAACTGCTTGATCCTTGTTTAAGAAATCTCTTGATGAGGGCAATTTCATCAATCATCCTTCTGTTTCCAAACATTTTTGGAGTAATATAATTGGGAAGACTGAGTAGGGTTATCCTGGAACTACTTGGAGCCCAGTCAATGAAGATCAGTTGTGATGATTAGTCTAACAGCCCCTACTATATATGAGGGCACTGTATTGTCCTCACTTGTTGAATTCACTTCCCCCCTTCATTGGAGAGATCCAGAGTTCAATGACCTCCTAAACCGAAGCAGCAGCTTTACAGGCGATCTTTAGTGGCTTTTAAAAAAAATGTTTAATATATCAATGTAGATAATTTTGTTCACAAACTTCAAGAGATGCTGAACAGTACAATGTATACATTTTAAACTAAAATATCTCCTCTAAAAAAAGTTCACTATACATTAAAATTAATTTTTAAAAGGTCACCTTTCAAAATGACAATAAAAAAATCCATCCAAGCTGTCATGCAGTGACAATCAAGTGAAAAGAATCATTCCCAGAGCCAACCACATATCTGCTAACATTATCCCAAATAATTGCATATAGTCAAAAGTAAAAATAAAAACATATTGTTTCCAGTGTCCTAAAAGAGGCACAATGCAATGTTTGTTAAATGGAGAAAAAAAAAACAACTCTGCATCAGAAAATGAATTAATTTTTCACACTTTTAAGAGATTAGCATAAACGCAGGACGAGTGGAGCGGATGTGATTTAGGTTCTGATCCTGTAAGAAGAATAGTTTGCGCCTCTGCCATGTGATCCTCAGTGCAGAATCAAGGCATTAATTGGTAATATCCCCATAAACAAATATTTATTTAAAAATGTATATAATTCTGCATTCAACAGCTTGGAAAATGCATGAAAATGTGCACTGTTTTTTAATTCTCTTTGTTAGATCAGAACTTAGTTTCACCACTTAAATAAATAATTTAAAGCATCAGACTGACGGGATATGGATTTAAATGGCAAGGTTTTATGTAGTAACCTCATATGTTTTATTTTTTAACCTGAAATACTAACTCTTCAAGTTTGTATATCTCAGTAATTCTCATGAAAAGCTACCCCTTTTTAAAATAAAATGATATAAAAGCTTTAGGGAAAAAATCAACATGGGAAAATATTAAAAAAACCAAATATTTCAATTATTCTAGGCTTCTCAGCACAGATCTTGGAAAGACAACATATCTTTTCTTTCTAAACAACAAACTGACATACCTTACTAAAAAGAAAAGGAGCAAGTAGTAATGGAAAAAGAAATTTGTGCTTGTGTATGAATAGCCAGGGTAGTGCTACATTTAAGAAATTCAGCCACCCATGTTTCAATAATTCAGATCATACTGCTTATGCAGTTTAAAAGTCGAATTACTTTCAAAGAACACACATTTCCTCAGAGCTATGTTACATATTTCCTTTTAATGTACTGCAGCAACAGCTCAAATGAACGCCTAGACATCAAAAACAGTCTTTATTCCCACCTACTGCTTTTTCTCCTCAGGCATCAAAACTAATGAAACCTATTATCCAGAACACTGAGTTCAGTAACCACATTGGCCACTGCAAATATGAAAAAACTCTCTGGGACAGGACTAGTTATTCAGCCATTAAAATTACTGAAAATCAATTTCTTGCTGCACACTGCAGAAATACTGATAGATTAAAGCAAGGCACATGGGACAAGGAGATTACTTCCAGGGAAGATTACTATATCAAACTGCTAAAGAGTTGGAAATACTGCAGCTAGGGTTCATACAGTATATGCTATAGTATATATTCCCTTTCACCATTTGATAGCAAACCTCCTCTTTTACCATGTATTATTTTAAACTGTTGCTAGGTTTTAAGAAAAAAAAGTCAGATACACAGAAAAAATGCATCACAGAACAAAAAAAAAAATTCAATTACTAACAGAAACTTAATTTTCTCATTTTCTTTTTTTTATGAAATGTGCCTACTGAACAATACTTCAAAGACAAAAGTTGCATTTTGAATTATCAACTTCTTTAAAAAATTGACTTACAATGACAAAGCAGCAGAATGTTACATAAATTCTGGAAAGCTCCATCTTATCCATAAAATGCACTGGTACTGATCGATTAGTGTTACGCTGCAAGCGATCGCCTTGTTAAAATCTGTGTCTGAAGTCACTGGTGACTAAATGGACTTATTACTTATAAGAAGATTCAATTCAGTTAGCGAGCTAATCTCCTTCCACTACTTGCGGCTATAAGAAAATTTTGTTTTGCTTATCTTCATAGCACTAAGAGCATATTTCAACTCTCCTTCCCTCCAGTCAGCTCATGAGTCAAGTAGGAGCCATAACAGGAAAAAAATACTTACTAAAATGCTCTATTTGTTTTGACCTATTTGCAAATAGAGGTGATGTCAAGCACTGAGAATATACAGTGCACACATAGAACCATTTCACAATGTTAACAGCGTAATGTCTTCCTAAGGTATCTTTAACAGCATGAGCCCTGCACCAATTCCAGGGAAATCGGAATTTTAATGAAGTCTTCCGCGCAGTATTGCTGTTCACACATGACCTGAGTTAGCATTTCAATAGAGTACAATTTTCTACATAAAGCCTGTAAACTTTCCAGCAAAGGAGACTATAAAAGCAAAGGGGTCACACTGCTGGATAAATCAAATAAGAACGTCAAACAGCAACAGCTGCTGAAAACAGCGAGGCTGGAATGCTACCTTAATTGTTGTGCATTGACACAGAAATTACCATAATAGCTGTTGACTTGAGAACAGACCATCCTAAAGTATTTGCACTTAACTAGCATTTTTATTATACTGTGTAAAATAAAACTGTTATAGTGCCTTCATTATTATATATACACTAAATGTAATGGCACTTAAAGACTAACATTTATTTTTCACATGAGCTTTCGTAGGAGAAAAGTTCATGCAAAAAATAAATCTGTTAGTCTTTAAGTGCCACAAGACCCCTTGTTGTTGTTGGTGGTTTTGGTTTGGTTTGGTTTTTTTTGCTGGACTAAACTAACACGGCTATCCCTTTGGAAACTGACTAAACGTAATGCTGATGAAATTCTGCCTGGCATGCCTATCTATGCACGCATGCAAACACCTTTTTTCCATAAACAAATAAATCAATATTAGAGATGTATATTAAATTTCTAAAACATTTTAATGGCTACGATTAAACTAAAGAATGCTTACATATGCTAGCAATGATTCAGTCAAACACATCTCCTTAACTTTTAACTTGAATTTTTACTTTGAAAAATCCCTAGGATCAGAGGATAACTTGTGTAAATCTCCTACAAAAACAAAGTACCTACAAAATCAGTGTAAACAGAAGTTTTGTGAAAAAGTTAGAACTGTCTTTCCATGGAGTTGCACAATATCAGGAAATCTGGAACAATGAGTGATTTATTAGCATATGTAACTTACTCAAGCTATTTATGTTGCAGAATGTGTTGCATTTGTGCCAAACACCTTTTATAATTAAAATGTTTCCACACAGAAGAGCAAGAGTATGAAGAAGAAGAAATGTGAGGTTTCGAGTTGATAATCACTTAAAGTTATTTTATGATCAACCAGAATATCTCACATGGTGAGGAACATACTATCAGACACCAAAAATGTTCTGTTTTTATGTTGTGGAGACTGAAATTTCCTAATTTATTATCCACTTTTGTCTGTCTCCGTATTTTACTTACAACAGCTTTCATTTTAAGAGTTATTTTACGCTTATTGACTGAGGCAATACCTGTCACGAATACCCAGAGTCTGCATGCCCTATGGCAGTCTGGGCTGCACCATTTAAAAGTAAGGGAGACAGAGTTAAAATCTACAAGGTGTGGAAACAGAGATGCCCCTCTCCTCTGAAAACAGCGCTTTTTTATGAGTTTACTCTTTTCTCTAGAGAATTTTGGGCACAGCAAGCTTTCCTTAAATAACTGAGTGTTAGTCTCTCTACCTCACCTGGTTTAGCCCCCTTCAAGTAGCTAATATAAACAGGATACAACCTACAAAACAGAATGTGGAAAACAGAAGAGAAGAAAGTAAAAGAAAACAGAAAAATTCGGAAGGAAAAAACATTCTGTTCTTTGAAAGTTTATTTCTTTTCCCCCAGTCTTTTGTGGTCTTTTTTTCTTGATATTTTCAGTGAACTGGCTTCAGGCTCTGCCTAACCGAAGCCTCTGAGTAGACCAGAAACGTCTGCCCCCTTCCCACCGTCACCACCAGGGAATCCTGCAGAGGTGGCGGACTCTGCAGGCAGCTGGCACCAGGCTTCAGGCTCCCCCACCACCTGGGGACCCTACAGGGGGCCTGGTTCTGGGCTCCCCCCAGACAGGAGAGCCTGCAGCAGGTACCCTGGCCCAGCTGCCCCCCTCCAGGAGGCTACACTTACTGCGGCTCTCTAAACACTTGGTTGAAGTCATTTTTTAAAACGGCTCAACCAACTGGCTTCAGCAAAATCCCCACTCTTAACTCTTGTATTTTCCTCATCCCTAAGAGAAAATCAATTACTCAGTCACATCCCCTTTATTACAATTCTGATAGGGAAATGCACAGTAACTAAATAAAGAGTGAAAATTTTGAATGTCAGATTTTCACAGAGATGTTTCATATTTTTCCATAAAAATCTGAGAGACATATAAGCTTTTAACAGCAAATCTGTGACATTATGTACTATGGAACCATATCCCTCTACCTGCAATTTCAGATACCAAGGAAGCATTATTCTTAGAAAAAATGGTGTTCCCATTCACCATATTAGGAAAGCAAAAGAAACTGTAAGCAGTTATAGTTAGTGTTGTTATAGTCACCACGGTCCAAAGGTAAGAGCAAGACAAGGCAGTTGAAGTCGTCTTTTACTGAACCAACTTCTTTTAGTGGAAGGTACAGGAACTTTCAAGCTACACAAAGCTCTTCTTCATGTCTGGGGAAAACAGCACTCTTTCCCTTCCCACTGAAAGACATTCGTCCAATAAAAGGTGTCGCTTCATCTATTTTGCATCTCTGATTTCGTACGTAATGGACACCGTGGGTAAAGTAATAGCTTTTTTTGGACCAACTTCTTTTGGTGAGGGAAACTTTCAAGTCACACAGAGTTCTTCTTCCAGTCTAACTCTCCAAAAGAGAATAACCTGGGACCAATGCTCCCTCTAACTTTTCGTAGGCCGTGCGTGTAAAAAATTTCTTTTGTGCAAATTTTTGGAACCAGGGTTCGAATCACACGCCAATGATTGTGGTCAAACTTGTGAGTGCAATGAAGTAAATGTGTATGATGCAAATAATATCTAAATTTTATTTTGACATGGTGATGGAAATGATTTTATAAATTACAAAACCTTATTTGAAACATGCTATTTGAAATTACCTACTTAAAGTAGCATAAAAATATTAGCACTGTTGATTTTTTTTGTGCACACTTTATTTTGTTGTGTGTGCAGGTTTCACAACTTGTGTGCGCATGCACAGCTTAGAGGGAACACAGCCTGGGACTGACACAGCTACAACTACACTGTATAGGCAGCATATAAGACTTTTTTGTTAATTTTAAAACAAACAGGTTATTTTGGCTGCCTATAAGGATATATTCTCTCTCTTTTCTTCTCATGCTAGACACAAGTTTGTTTTAAAACACTCACTTTGTCAAGAAAACACAATCAATTCTGAACTGTAATTCTGACAAGCCAAGCCCCTGAAAAGCCTTATACTCTCAATTCACAGTTTCTGTCCCAATTCCTTGAAGCTGTACTGGTTGAAATGCAGCTGTCTCATTAGCATCTCCCCCACCTCTACCCCACCCCCCCAAGCATTTCTATGCTTGCTACAATAATTGTGAACTGCATTTTACAGGAGGCTTAGCCCTAGCTAAGGGCACTCTATGGCGTGACCAAGAGAACATGGAAACATGATTCATTAGACACGCCTGGAGTGGTAACAATAGAGCTGCTTCTTGCTGCCTTTCCTTTCTTACGTTTCACTGACACTAATGCATTCTCGTTACACAATGAGCACATCTGTAGACAGGAAAAAACTGTAATCACCTTTGACTGAGGGAGCGTTTTCGTTCTCTAGGACATTTGTGGGTCATCATTTTTTTAATTAACATGTTAAAATTGTACAGATAACATATACCTAAAATCCTCTAATCGCAAATCTTTACCTATACTCATTTCACCTAACGATTTTGTTATGTAATTGTTAGTAGTTTTCATCTAGCTAAATATTGTGAGGGGCGAGTTTGTTTGGTTTGGTTTTGTCACCATAGCAAACCTTGCTTCTTTTATTTCCCCTCCTTTCACTTGACTTTTCCCATTGTACCCATCTGCAATCTACATCGTTAGTGTTCATTTCCTCTTCTCCTTCATCAATTTTTACTGAAAAATATATTTTGAGCTTTTTAAAACCAATAGTTTTTGACCTAAAAAACCTGGTTTCTATTTTAAATTATTTAAAATTGTATACCCTGAGAAAATGTGATTTTGATTAAAAACAGAAAAGTAGAAAAATAAGTAATATACCAGACTCCCATCTCAACAAATTCCCATTACCTACTACAATTGGCAAAGTTCAGGCTTTTCTCAAATATAGAGGGTTTCAATTTGAATCCAAGCCATAAATCTGACCATACAGACAGCATTCCAGGTCAGTTTTCTTCTCATTACTCTTTTGAAATGCTGCCATTTCAGAAGAGAACTGGAAAGATAACTGTTTAGGTTACCAATACCTTCAATTCATACATAAATAAAACAAAACTCCAAAAAGTTACTGTTTTCACTAGAACAATACATTCTTACAATGGAAGAACCACAATGTCCACATAATTAGCACAAAAATTAACATTATATTGTTTTCTTTGCTCGTTTGAATCACTCTGTAGGAATGTACTGTAGTAGTTAATGTAAGGAATGAGTTACAACAGTAGTTGCAGCAGTCTGCTCACAGCAAGATTTACACAAGTATTAAGAACAACTCCAGATAGAAGCACAACATAAAAGTAGAAAGGTTAACTAAAAGTTGACTCAAACCATGTTGTTAAACGTCAACTGTTTTGACTGAAAAGATTAAGCAATCAACTTCACTGGATAACGTTTTAATGTCATGTTTTTAAAACATGATTATGATCAACTATTATGGTACTGCCTCCCTGAACTTTTCTGAAGATCAAACTGATAGCTTGCACCTCAAGCATACTAAACCAACAGTATATTTTAGACTTGAAGTTTTGTCCGTGAGTAATGAAAGCTTCAAATGTACATCCATTTATTTGTTTACAAATATCTGAAATTAAAAACTGATTTTACAAAAACAGTTATTGTTTAAAAATGTGACAATTAGATCACAATGCTGTCCTCCCTGTCTTTGCATACAAAAAGAGTGTAGCCAGCATTCACTTTTTTCTTTTTCTTTTTTTTGCCCACACCTCCCAACACACACACACTTGTTTTCTGATTAAACAGGATTTTGTGTGAAAAATATCTGTTTCTCTGGATTTTTTTTGTTCTTTTTTATTATTGAAAACCAAAAAAAGTCAGCCTTCTATGAAAACTAAAGAAGTCCATAAAAAACTTCAATGAAAACTAACAAGACTTTTTTTTATAATTTCAGCAGAAAATAAAACACATTTTTTAAATCAGCTCTGCATTCGTTTCTCTAGCTCAAATGCCTCAGCCAGCAATGATATTGATGCTCCATCTGCTGGAGACAGAAACCACTGAGTTCTGAGAGTCAGCAAACCCCTATATACATGGGGACCATGTAAAAATACTTGAGTTGTTTTGTACTCATGCCCTCCCTGAGAAGAGATATACCCAAATTTCTGATTGGTTAAAAAAAAAAAAAAAAAAAGACTAGAGAGAGAAAGAAAAGATCTTATTACTAAATATTGTGGATCCATTCGCAACACATAAATCTTCAGAATTGTGTAATATATTATTGGGTGTGGAGCATTAAAGAACTGTAATGTTCCACAGAACACTTCTTCACTAAGACTCTTCTGGTCAAAACTATGCACTGAGAGAAGCCACCAGAAAAGGAACAGAATTGCAGTGAATGAAAGCTTGCCTGATGTAACTCCTTACTCACATTTTGGTACTTAGAGCCAATTTTAATGTGAGAATTGCACATGAACAAGTACAAGAGAAAAATTTCTGTAAAAACAATTTTTTTGGAAGTGCACTTCCTATAATAACCAATGGCACTTTCGCACTTCTCTGTGTTTCAGTAAGAGCTTCTGATTCTGCATTGCAAATGTAATATTGTTTATTCACTTCATAATGTTTTGCCAGGTCATTTATGTGATGTTATAAATTCCTCCAAGGAACAAGGTGAAAGGAGATACATGCTGAAAAAGAAAACTTTTTTTTTAAACAACTGCATCTTTAAAAATAAAAAAAAATATGGCAAGAAAGGGCCTGAATAATACAAAGGTACATGGATTTGCATTAAATCTAATATTGCTCACAATTCCACCAATTAAACAGTGCTTTAAAAATTAAACTTTATCCCAATCAATTTAAATATTACCATTTCATTTTTATTGGATAGCTTCTTGAATAAGGATCCCTTAATACCACATCTGGATAACAGTTTGTTTGTGGCTTATATACCAGTTCAGCACTTTAAAACAACCCACTGCTACGAGTGGGAATAACAATCATTTGTAACCCACCATCCCTTAAGAATGAAGTTTTCATTATTCCTGTGCTTGTCCTCTCCTTTAATACCAGTAACACTCTAGACAACTTTTCCCATTTTTGTTTCATTATTTCTAGAGAATGAAGCTCACTGCCAAAAATTGTACACTGGATGCTGTATAAGAAACTTGGTAATTATAAGAACAATGAGAGTCACGTGACACCTTAAAGACTAACACATTTCTTCCAGCATAAGTTTTGCGGCAATTTTAAGCATTTTATTTTTGGAAAATCAGGTTTGACCAGTGTTTGTTTTTCATCTTTCTCCCACCAAAGAAATATAAACAGCACACAAGAACAAGTCAAAACATTAGTTTTATTTTTAAAAAATAATCTTGAAAGACAATGTGTAAGATTTAATAGCAATGCTCCATTTTCATACACGTATAATGGGGAAATGGGAAAAAAACTTAAAATACAGTACTATCTTCATAGTCACAATATTCTCTCCCAATCCGCACTTTGAACTGAAAAAATTCAGAACTTCACTGGCTCATTTCATTTTTATTTCTGATCAGTTTCACCTTTTTGAAGATGAACTTCATTAATTCAAAATACAAGTAGCATACAAATAGCAATGTACCTACCCAAGGCAGACATTATGACCTACCAAAGGACAAAGAATATATAAATAAAGCCAGTCACACCTGAGAAATCAGCAAATGCCTTTTTACCTGGAGGGCAGTCACCAAAACATCAAAGAGTCAAGTGGGATCTTCTCCCACGAAAGCTCATGCAAAAAATAAATCTGTTAGTCTTAAAGTGCCACACAACTGCTTGTTGTTTTTTTACTGGACTAAACTAACACGGCTATCCCTTTGAAAATCATCTAAGTGGCCAATCCTTTTGCCGACAAGTTCCTAGAGAGCTCAAGTGAATCTGTTATAGTGATCCTCCCTGACTTGTCACGAAACTGCACTAAACTAACACTGCTGCCCCTTTGGAACTGAGTAATTTCTGCTTACACTTGGGAGCATGCCTTTGATCAGCCTAAAACAAAACAAAACTCTAGGTACTAGCCTTGTTCTCTAAAGATAAATGTTATTTTTATTCAATTCTATAGGTTTGGTGGTAAACGTCTGTCCTTTTCAGAATAACAGGTACAACAATTTCATCTTTTTCACATTGATTTTAATTATTTATGAACTGAACACTCCATGCCAAACAGTTTAAACCATTGGCCCAGCTAACACTAAGTTCTTTACAAATAGACTCCATGCAACATATCTGAGCAATCAAATTCCTGCAGTTAACTCACAGACGTCCAGCAGAAGGGGGACATCTCCTCCTTTCTGCCTTCATGTCCGCCATTATCCAGGCATTTTAAAAACATCCAAAGGGCATCTGAGGAAGCGGGATTTTCTCCCATGAAAGCTCACACAAAAAATAAATCTGTTAGTCTTAAAGTGCCACACAGCTCCTTGTTTTTTTATTTTAAAAATAGGTGCTCGTCTGGCTTTTTACTGCTCAGGAACAGCATGTTAAATACTCTTCTAACAGGCAAGTTACAGAGTGATGGACGTTCCCCTGGCAGCTGGAGATCGGAGCTGGTCTCATGCACACACTGCTCACAGCTCAGCACAAACCAGGCCTTTTCACTAAGAGCGTAGGTATCCCCTGACTGTGGAGACTGATTTTATTAAGGTGCCTGCACAGCTCAATTGATGGGCAGGGTGTCTTTTAACCTTGGGGTTGTGAGTTCAAGACCTGCCAAGGGCACTTTTATTTCTGGTCCTTGCTTCCTACAAAATGGCTAAATTGGGGGGGGGGGGGGATAGGATATTAATAAAATGAAGGAAAATAAAGTCTACCTGAAATAAAATTACTAACAAGGACCAATTAAATAAAACCACTAAAGGGGCAGGTTTGAACTGAACAAACAATTCAGGACTTTTTGTTTTTTAAACTGTAAAAATGGGCTGCTGTGGAAAATGAAAGGAGAAGTGAGTTAACTGGTTTTTTGGGTTTTTTTAAACTTTTTAGATACTTTTCAAGCTAATATTTGAAAATTTGTCTCAAACATTAATGAAAGGGTCATGAAAAACTCATTTAATGAAAAACCCAGTTTTTGGTAAAAGAAAACATTTTGGTGATTTTCTTTATTTTGAAATAATTTTAAAAAACACATGATATTGTGCAGTTTTAATGCTGCATTCATTAATCATTACCCATTTTCCATGATGTAATGTGGTAACAACAGTTATATTAATACTACATTTTCTCCACTTCCTCCAATGTCCTCCTTTTTGGACGTCCCAGTCCTCCTTTCCATGCTTTGGTATCTGGTAACCCTAGCCAGAGGAGCTCTCCTGTCACCACAGTGCTCTCTACACTATAGATTAGGTCTGTGTAACTACATCACTCAGGTGTGAACATTTTTTTTTTTTTTACAGCCCTAAGTCACACAGTTATACCAAAATACATTAAAAAAAAAAAAAAGAAAGGAGTCTTGCGGCACTTAAAGACTAACAGACACAAGACTCCTTGCTATTTTTGCTTTACTAAACTAACACAGCTGCCCCTTTGGAACTTGACCGAAATACAGTTGTACTTTAGACCTGGCCTTGCTCTGGAATAAGTGTGACCATACAGAGTTAATCAGGAACAGCTATTCTGTTTTAAATTCACACCCTGAATTAATCTGAATTAATTTCCCAGTCCTGACCAGCCCTAAAACCAGGGGCATCGCTAGGGCCTGGCACATGGGGTTCGCGCCCCGAATCCCAGCACCAGTGCCCCAAGTCCTGGCGCGGCCCCTGCCCTTCCCGGTCTCCGGCTGGAGATCCGGGGCCCAGCTGCCCGTGGTGGCGGCGGCAGCCGCTTCCAGCCCTGTCCTAGGCTGGGCCGCCTGCAGCTGCCGCTCCCTGCCTTATCCCCGGCCAGGGATCCAGGGCCAGCCTGGCGGCAGCAGGTGCCTGAGGCCAGGTCGGGCCCCAGTGCAGAATCAGGGCCAATGGTGTGGCCCACAGCCAGGGGGCGTGGCCCAGGCTGGTGCCCCAGGTCCTTCCCCGGGGCAGCAACGCTCCCGCCAAAAACAGAACAAAGTCAGTTAATAGTGAGGCTTGGTTTACACTACCAACTTACATCAGTATAACTACACTGCTCAGGAGCATGCTAAATCCACATCCCTGAGCAACATGTTACACTGAACCAAACCCCAATGCAGACATTGCTATGCTGATGGGAAAGCTTCTGCTCTGGAGGAGGCTGACTACCTATGCCGACAGTCTCCCATAGCTCAAGTACCATTTTCAGAAAGCGCTACACAGGCACAGCTGAACTGATGCTAATATCCTTCTTCAGCACTAGAACTGTAGACAAGTCTTGGAGCACAAGCAGTGAGTAAACTTAACTGTGAAAGGATCAGGAAAGTGAAAAAAACCAACCAACCAATGTGCTCTAAACAGATACAAAACTGAGATGAGAATGCTACACAAATTTTGTAGTGAGAGAGACTCTACAGGGGTTCACTGGCACACCACTGTTTGTAATTACTGCCCATATTAGCCATGGATCCAAACATGGATGAAAAAGCCTTTCAGCAGTCTCTGATACAGCAGGACACTGAATATTAAGATCTTGGATTAGCTTACCTTTTCAGGTACTCTTGTTATTGGAAAGTGCCATACGCACCATAGAAAGAAAGAAAAAGATGCAAATTCAGCTGAATCTCTACCATGCACACCTGTTACATTCATGTCAAACAACAAAAGAATCTCAAAACAGTGGATTAAAAGCTCGCCACTCAGTGAACACAGCCTCAATCATGTGACTTCATTAACAGTAGGAGTCGTGGGTCTGACTCCTAACATGCCTCAAAGAATTGATCCTACTGCAGCAACAAGATGCAGAAAGATAAAGATCACTTGCTCATGATTTTTAAATTAAACAAAATCCTAAAGCAATCTATTCACTGGACAAAAATCTAATGGATGCATTTTATTTTGATCCCTACCAAAGAGGCACAGAAAAGATTTTTGCTTTGTCCAACTAAGTGTGTATATTAATGCTCAAGTTTTCAAATATATAAAAATAATCCCACTTCAAAATATACGGTTGCAGAATTCTGCCATCTTTGCTGAGCCATATTGTTCCAATTACCTGCAGTGTTCAGCATTATTATTAAAAAGTTGACTGGGGGGAAGGGGCGCATTAGGTCTAGGAATACAAAGATAGCCTTAAATGTTTTTGTTGCTGCAGAAAAGTGGATGAATGTGATTTCAGAGATGCTGTTTGTTTACTGTAATATAGATTCAAACCTTGCCTGCCTTCAAGGACTCTGTGGAGTCTGCATAGCTACTGAAAACACTGTGTCACAGAAAAAAAAAAGACAGAAAAAGACAAAGGAGGGATTGAATTTTTAGTCAGACTGTGTGAAACTTTTTATTTGCTTTTATTAACATATGCTAGACTCCAATATTTAAAATACTTTTGGTAGAAAGGATGTCTGTTAAATGCTTGCACTCCCAAGCCCTATAATAAAAATGCAAGAATTCACTACACACATCCTAAGAGACATTCAACTAAAGAAAATCAGAGTTCACATTCCTGATATTTCTAAGGTGAAAGAAAAAGACAAAAAATAAGACATCTTTTAGGCCTTTTTTATACGTCCTAAAGAAATAAAAATAAAGTCATTTAAAAAATAATCCTTTCCAGTTCATATACAAGTCTGAAGTGAAACTCTAAATGCACCTTCTTATGCCCCGGGGGGTGGGGGTGGGTGGAGGAATCTTATTAAACCAGTGAGAAAAAAAGCTGAGACAGGTCAGGGCATTGGTGGAGGCAGATAGTGTTACTACTTCTATGGAGATTTTGAATGTTTTGAAATCTCTACTTGCGAAGAGATGCTCACGCAGTGGTGGAACCTAGTTGAGCTCCGATGTATTCCAGAGTCTGTGATGGAGTCAATCTGGATTTTTCAAAATTTATGAGGAAGCCTGGATTTTGTAATAGGGTGATCACTGAGTGTTGACAATGGGTCCGTTCCTTGATCGATTTTGTATGAGACAGTCATTGAGGTAGGGATATAGTATGATCGACGAGTGTCACAGATGTGCTGCTATGATTGAGAATATTTTTGTAAACACTCGGGGGGACAGTGCGGTGGCGAGGCCGAATGGTTGGACTGAACATTAAA
This sequence comes from Podocnemis expansa, assembly GCA_007922195.1. Classification (NCBI taxonomy): domain Eukaryota; kingdom Metazoa; phylum Chordata; order Testudines; family Podocnemididae; genus Podocnemis; species Podocnemis expansa. The sequence goes on along the minus strand of ML682206.1, from coordinate 496,821 downwards.
GTGTCTTTCACCAAGTGTGAATCGAAGAAGTTGCCTGTGGGCTGGGTGGATTGTTATATGGAAATAGGCATCTTTCAGGTTGAGGGAAGAGAACCAGTCCTAGTGATTTAGTGCAGGGATTAGCACTGATAGAGTCACCATCTTGAACCTCTGGATATGTACATATTTGTTTAGACATCTGAGGTGTCCGGCTGGGTTAGGAAGTAGCTGAAATAGAACCCTCTTCTCTGGAACGGAGGTGGGACCTCTACTGCTCTTATCTCTAGCAGGTGTGCAAGCTTGAGTTCCAGAAGTTGTATGTGAAGGGGGCCGCTGAAGAGGGGGACATGGAGGAAGGATGGAACTGAAAGGAATTAGCTAACCTGTGTCTATGATGTCTAAAGCCCATCTGTTGGTGGTAACAGAGGCCCATCTATCAAAGAAAGGTCTTAATATGGGGCCAAAGGTTGTGGATCTCTCTGTTGTGAGGGAGGCTCTCAAACCGTCAAACTGAGCTTGAAAATGATTGTTTTGGCTGCAATGGTTGTGCTGAGGTAGACTGGTTAGATAATTGCCTCCTTCTCTGGGAGCAATGCTGTTGTTGCAGACGTTGTCTAAATGAGCCGAAAGGTCATTGCGGCCTAGATGATTGGTACTCCTTACCATTGGCAAGGTTGGAAAGTTTTGGTTTTTTTTGTGTGTGGAAGTAAAGTGTGTATACTCCTAGAGTTCTCAGAGTTGCTCTGGAATCCTTCATTGAATGGAGGATCTCGTCCATCTTTTTGAAAAAGGTTTGTCTTTTTCAAAAGCTAAGTTCTCTGCCTTTGTTTATAGGTCTTTAGGAATACCGGACACCTGAAGCCAGGATGCCCTTCTCACTGTAATGGCCAATGCTGTTAATGGGGCTGTTGTGTCTGCCACATCTAAAGCAGCCTGTAGTGCAGTGCGAGCGATTAGTTGAGCTTCTTCCATGAAGGACTTCAGAAGACGTTGTTTGTCTGTTGGTAAGTACTTGTTCCGGTTCCTGGATTTTCTCATAACTGTCATGGTTATAGTTAAATAGAAGAGCAATAAAGTTAGCTATACAGAATTGTAACGTGTCACAAGTAAACCTGGCTCCCGAGTAGGTCTTTTTTTTTTTTGTTGCCTTTATCAGTCAGAGTTGACCTCAGGGTGTGTTGTTTATTTTTTTATATTTATGGGCTGCATCGACCACAAGGGAATTCAATGGTGGATGAGTGAATAAAACGTCCATGCCTTTGGCTGTAACATAGTATCTTCTATGGACCCTTTTACAAAGAGAAGGGAGAGATAACAGCACCCAAATGAGCTCTGCAGGCTCCAATATAGCCCTGTTGATCAGGAGGGCTATTTTCATGTTCAGAGAAGGATGGAGTATGAGTAATAGTTTATGTTGTGACTCGGACTTCCTGAAGTGTGATGTCTTGACATACGGTAACTCTAGATCTTGAAATTGTTTGGTATCATCAAAGACTGGAGGTGGCTGGAGTAACCACTTCACCCGGGGACAAGGAGGAATATATTCAACTCTCTCTCCTTGCAAGGCTTCTTCCAGATCACTAATGCATGAGTGATTCATAAGGTCTGCATGTGAAGCAGAAGGAATAGGTTGATTGGACTCCTTCACAGTGCTCGTAGGCATATCTTCTTTCAAGTGGTGTGCTTGGTGAGTGGAGGAACGGTGTCAAAAAGACTTCTCAGTGACCACTTTCGTTTGTCAGATCCATTCTTCCATCATTTTCTCCATATAGGCCATTGATATCATTTATAAGATGCCGTGGAGGCAGCCCTAGCAAGAGATGAAAAGGTTGGTGAAAAGAAAACATGAGTAACGCCCATCAAAGCTAGATAGGGATGACAAAGCAGGAGATTGAGAATCCTGAATGGAAGGGGAGATGTCGGTGACAAAGAGATAGGCAGTGTGTATCAATTTCTCTATGAGATCTCTCAAGGGTTAAAGGTGATTTGTCAGCTCCACATGTTGGCGGTACTGAAGATTTTATTATTGAAGGTCTTTGCTTTGGTGATGGTACTGATGGTGGTGCTGATGGAGTGCAAAGAGAATGCCAATCAAATATCAGCACTGCATCTCTGCAGCCATCACAACATTTGAACCCTGGTGATCGGGCATGGTGGATGTTGAAGTTTGCAATTTTTTTGTTTGTTTAATGTGGGAAGGGGAAGGGAAGTTGAAACTAATTATGAAGAAAAAAGAGGGTAGAAATAACTAAGTAATTTTATGTTCTTTTCTAAAAAAAGAAGAGGAGTGCTGCTGAGCTCTGTCTCAGGCCAGGGGTGGTTGAGAAGGAACTGAGGGGAGTGAGCCAACCAGCGACAGTCTGGCACGTTCTAACCAGTGCAAGCCACATGCAGTGCACACACAGCTCCCCGACTCACTGCTGCCTTAAATCTCCGACCTGAGGTGCCCGGGCAAGCCGATTCATGGGTGGAGCATCAAACCCTGTTGACTGAACTGTAGGAATAAAAATCCCTAAATCTGCCTTTCTGCACATTCTGTACCCAAGGAGCTGCTTCTCTCTCTGTGCCATGCCCACGATCCCTGCCCTCACTTGTGTGTGCGCACGTGTTCAGACAAAATTTTACAAACTATATATATATATGCTAGAAAGCTTCTCATCAGTGAAATGCAGACACCTATGGGATTAGAATGTACTAGTTTTTAAAGGAAGATCCTACTCTTAAACCTGGATATCTGAAAATGGTTTCTTCTTATTATACTGAAGAATTCTTTAAGAAGTCCAAATGAGAATTGATGGGTGGAAGAAGGGACTGTTCTCTTAAGCACCTGCATGGTTAAGAAATGGATTTTAAGTTATGTAAATAACTGACTCAGAACAAGTAGCTCTATCTTTGAAGAAAATAACAATGCTTCTGCAATTTTCACCGTAGCCGTAAGAACACTCACACTGAGTCAGACCAATGGTGCATCGAGTACCCTGTTTTCCAACAGCAGCCAATGCCAAATACTTCAAAGGAAATGAACAGAACAAGAAATCATTAAGTGACCCATCCTGCCAGCCATTCTCATCCTCTAAGTAAACAGCAATCCCTGCCTATCCTGGCTACAAGCCACTGATAGACCTAACCTCCATGAACTTACCCAGTTCTTTTTTAGGCTTTTTTGAATTAAGCTTTCCTCAGACACAAATCTAATAGGTTGGTCTGAACAGACACGATATTCATTCATTCATTCCATTTCACTTTTGTCAAAGACAGCATTGGTAAACTAAAATTGTTGGTTATACAAAAACCTGAACTTTTATATGGAACCAAATGACAATCAGTGCTGACTGCTTAATTCTGAACTATAAGCCAAACACTGGCCAGAACTCTCAATTTTTAAAAAACTTCATTCACTTTTCTGAAGTACAGACATCTAATTGAATAATTCAGGTGCCTACTACATATTTGAGAAAGTTTCAAAAACACTCATTTGAATTGCTTATCAAACCTCCTTCTACACAACTACATTGCTGCAGAAAATGGAAAAACTGTGAAGCAGGCATGTTTCAATGTCAGTTATAGAGACACACCGTTGTGCTACAACAAGCACTACATACTTTTCCAATGTACAAAGAAGCAGCAGCCATTTAAATGAATAATAATATTTACTGATGTTCTAATTCAACATAGTATTTAAGCATATACCTACCTTTAACCATATGAAGAGTCCCATTAATACCAAATGGTAATTACAGTGGGACTACTCACATCCATAAACATCATGGTTCTGAAGCACTATGTAGCTATCATACCACCAGGTCAGAGCATCTCCATTGTCAAACAGTTGTTCAGTTACTCCTTTAAGAAAGCATATGACAGGCTAACAGTGAAGTAGAAGTTAGATACAGGACACTAATTTCTATTCACCTCATTTTCTTTTAAGGAGGAAAAATCTCTTCTCAGAACCGCTTGTCCCTGATCCCTCAATAGATCTCTGAAACTAGACTGCTTTAGATTCCTAAAACTAAACCAAGCTCCCTAAAAACATTAAGCTGCATGTCTTGAACCTTTGCTGGCTAAGAATCTATGTTACCTGTGTTTTGTTTCACTGAATGTTATTCCCAAACAAATGTGATTCAACTAACAATTGTCTCCATGAAAAAGCAGCATGAATGATGACTGGATTATTAAACGCATGAAAATAAATTACTGTGACACTGGCAGACCAGATACCAACTCATGCAAGGGTGTCCATGTTTCAACTGAACACTGAGAAATTCATAGCTGCAATCAGTCTGCTTCACATGCATGTTGGCACTGTTAAACAGGTAAGAATCACAAGTCTGCATTCAGTATTGACTTTATAGACAACCTGTGAATTGCTGCACACATTACTGTCATGCGTAAGATGTGTATCCTTTATTTTAATATACTATTTGAGTGTTGTATCGCGAATCTCCCAACTGGGTAAGTCACCAGACAAAAGACAGATATTAATTACTGCTATGGGCTGATCTTCAACAGATGTTAAATCCTCCACAAAAGGAAAGGTTCATTGACAATGCATGGACTAGTGTGAGATACTGAAGAGGACAGAAGATGTTTGTTATTTTGCTGTCCCTCTCCAGTGAAGATGAGTCACGCAAGTGGACTAGGCCCATCAGCTCACTGTGCAGCTCAGAGCACAGAGCAGGAGAAGAATAAAAATCCCAAACCAAAGGAACTTGGTATCTTTATGCTGCTTAGACTTGGAGGAACAAGATTTTCTAGACATAAGCAAGAGATCGTGCAAGTGTTTAGCCTGGGTTAACCCCTAAAGCAGTGTTTTTCAAACTTAGGGTCAGGACCCAGTACTGCGTTGTGCATCCTCAAGCACTGGGTTGCAGCACCCCTGCTGCCACCACCAAAAGACTGTAATGCATTGCTCAAAGATGTAATTGTTGGTCATGGGTATAAATGATTTTTTTCAAGTGGGTCCTAAGAAAAAAAGTTTGAAGACCACTGCCCTAAAGGAAATACAGAGCCTGCTTGTTACAGAAGCCTTTATTACTTGCTAAAAAGATTGTAATTCATTTGTGTCCTAATGTCTACCTGGCTTAATCTTGTAAATAACCCTAATTTTCTTTTGTTATTTATGATATTTTTACATAAATTATAGACTTACTACAAGCATTACATGTGATGAGAGACCTAAAGTGTAACTAATCTGGGATAAGCAACTGGCCCCTTAAACACTGCTGTGATTCTTATTGTAGTGGGCCACCTCTCACATCGGTGTGCTTATCTGGGTGACCAGGCTGATCAAGGACTTGCCCATGCTTTCATGTTCAGGATCCTATAGTGCCTGAAGGATTTACACTTGGTAACTGGTTGGTGAAATCGAACGATAGAATTCACAGCCCTTTCGTGGGTTTTGTCCTAGTTCTCCAAAGTCTGCTCTGAGTTGGAATACATGATCGAGTCACCACAGACCCTGCTGTGACTATCAACCATTATGCCAATGAACAAATATACAGTAACTTTCAGCAAAATCAAACTGAAAACCTTGGGAACAAAACAGAGTAGAAAACATCCGTTTGGAGATGAGCAGTATGTTTTATCCACACAACATATACAAAGTGGTTGCTGGAAATATTTCACTTGATTTTTCTCTCTGCAACATGTTATTGTGGAATGAATCTCTGAGAAGGCCTATTTGGCAGCGCCCTACCCAGCAGCTGCAAAATCTGAAACACTTGTCAGAAAGAATGAATTTTTTTAAACTGGAACATAACCCCAAGTCTCACTTATACATTCAAAATAATTGTGTGAGTACATCCATATTCTGCTTCAGTATTAAAAAGACTTGTTCAACAGAGACCCCAAAAAGGAGGCCTAGATTTGATTCTCATGCTTCAAGTTGCCCTAGGGATGCCACATTTAGTTTTATCCTTCTTTCAAAGATGTTGATGAGTTCTGGGAATATGAAGGGAACTGAAGACAATCCAAACATTTTACAAAATGTTTAGTCCCAAAGAGGCAGCTGTGTTAATCCAGTTCAGTCAAACAAACAAAGAGTCCTGTGGCACTTAAAAGACTAACAAATTTATATTTGAAGAAGAATCGTCATAGTGTCTGATGAAGTGGGATTTTCTCCCACAAAAGCTCATGCAATAAATAAATTTGTTAGCCTTTAAAGTAGCATAGGACTCCTCGTTTATTTAAAAAATGTCCACAAGCTCTAAATATAGATGAATCTTTTCCCCTTCTCTAGATACTACATTGGTTTCCTTTCTGTCTTTAAAATATGCTGACTCAGGCTTTGTCTACACGGTGGAATAATATGTATTGCATAGGAGCAATTTCTAAAGCACACTAACATGTTGTGTGTTAACTGGTCTGTAGACCTTACTGCTGTGCATTAAAGATACTCTAGTGTGCTTTAACATAGTACAGTTTCACTAAATTAAAGTGCACTAAAACATTTATACACATCAACAGTGTCTATACAGATCAACTGATGCACAACACGTGCGGCTGTGATTTCTAGAACACACTTATAGTGCGCCTTAACTCACTGTGTAGACAATCCGTTTGCTTCATGTGAGCTATATCTCCTTATATGCATACATGAGTATCTACTGTCTACTGCTGCAATTAGTATTTCTCAAATCAGCTGCTCACACTAAAGACTCAGGGTTATTTTAATCAAACAGTGCTTTATATAATAGCTTGTGTATTTTTAGATTGTACAGTTTCACATGAGCTAATAAAAAAAGAAAGAAGAGCAAGAAATAAAGCTAAGAGCTTTTCACCTATGACTGGCAGAAGCCTGATTCTCCAGTGTTTTAATAAGAAGGATAAACTTATTCACACTCTGTAATTCCAGACACTTACCACAAGTCCACAAGTAAATGGTACTGGCACATACCTCGACGCATTTATTCTTCCTGAAAGTCATCTATTTCAGAGCAGAACACTAACCCCCATCTCAAAACGTCTCATTTTAAAAAAAAAAAAAGTAAAAAATTCCCATGAAAAATACCTAGCTGTCATTTTCAGAATATTTAAAAAGCCATTTTCAGTTTAAACTCTGCAGGGAAATTGTCAAATGCGCCAAGGGTCAATTCAAGAGATTTGGGAGCAGAGTGGACCATGGAAAGAAATTAAGAAACCTTAAGCATTACAACATTGTGCTAATGCACAAGAAATAAAAATTAAACCAACTAGTAACAAAACAAACTTATTAGGTCTCTTCATTATCCAAGACAGAGTAAAAGAGTACATAGAATAAACTTGAGGAAAAAAAAAAAAAGGTAGATCTTTAAACTGGCTTCTGCTGTAATAAAAGCAGCAGTGGTTACTCAGATTAAGAAACAAAATGATAATTATATATGATTTTAACCTATTTAATTACACAAATCTTGCACAACATTTAAAATGGGATAACTGTATACTAATGTATACAACCTGTATGTATAGGAAAGAAAGACCTTAGCTGTCAAGGAGAAGGACCTATCTGTAGAAATCTTTGCAAAGACTTAATTGAAACCAGAGCTGACATTGTGATCCCTGCATTCTTACTACGGCCCCAAGCTGAAACTCTTGTTTTGGCTGACCGTGCAGCCCACGTCACCATACATTAACGCCACATACCAGTCTCCAGCAGTGAAGTGTCTTGTCCTTTTGTGCTTGCCTAAGGACAGAGCCTACTTTCACATACAGTCAAGCCAACTTCACTGGGAACACCTAAACTTTTCCAACAAGCTTCAGAAACCGACAGACTCTGACAGGGATTCTTGGGATCTTTATCAACCACCCAGAAAACTCAGCTGTCTGTACCTGCCTACTGGCATCTAGATGATATACTGGTCACCACAACTTTTGTTCCCCCAAGATTTTACTGTTAAACACATACAATTAGTATCCCAAAAGACATTTGCACAGGTTGCTGCTCTTCTTCACCTTATAGAACAAATGAGCTCATCCTTTTAAAAATATTCCATACTTAGCTACACATTAGAATATATATCTACAAGTACGTTAAGAATTATACAGAACTCTAAGTCTTAAAACGAGAGAGCTAAAGAGTCTTGCTGAACAAATATTTTCTCTCACAGATGTTAAGAGAAGAGTCTGATTACCCATTGCAAATCACATATTTTGCTAAACAATCAAAAATGTCACTTAGTTTTTCACTATAAATTAACAAAAATCCACTGTTCAAATGACAGTCTATTTGTCAAGTATATTAGTCTATTTCTCCTGACCATTCCTGACAGAAGAAATTAATCATTCTATAATATTTTCTGAGACTTCTGATTTAATCAAAATCTTGTTGAGAGACTGCCAAAACCATAAGGTCCTATAATACAAAATTCCTTTTAATGGAACCTTCTGAAATGGTATATCTAAAAAAATTAAAATTATATCCCATTACTTAGAATTTTAATATTCAATTTACAGCTTTATCAAAAGTAGCTAGCATATATAATTAGTAGAAAGGTAATTTTTAACAACAAATATTTTAATTGTAATTTATTTTTGGTTGGACTGAGGGGGAAGAGCCCTTCAATGAATTTACCATCCGTAAAAGCCATTTGCTTCGACATAGAACTCAAATGGTCAAATTATGCCCCTTATAAATCCAACTGACACTAAAAACGCAATCATAAAAGAAATTAGTTTACCACAAAATACCAACATATAAAACAAGAATTTAAAAAAAAGCCTAAAACATAAAAATTATCCCAATTTAGTAACTCTAAGCCTATCGAGATAGTTCTGTTAAGCTAGTATTGTGTTCCCTACCAGAAGAAGACTTGGCCAATACTGTAATCACTGTGGACAGAACTGGAGAAAATTATACTACCTAGCTAAGGCACATAGCCCAGGATAACAGACTCATGGATGAAATACTAGTGCACATTCAGAATAAGGAGGCCTTAAATTTCCTCTCTTTAAAGTTCCAGGTTTAAGGAAGCATTTAAGTGTGACAGCAGACAACATCTGAAAATTAACAGAAAAGAACAAGTCTTTTCAGCAATTAAGTACTCACTCACTGTAGCTCTTGAAAAGGATTACCTAAACCAGGGGGGTAATAAATGATTTAAGTGTCTATCACCACACCGTTCCAAATACTCTCTTTATTCTAAATATTCTGAGGATGGCAAGAAAAGCAATAAAGTCAAATAAGTAAGGATTCAACATTTTAAAATAGGACATTTAAATTTAATTTGTAGAATTTGGTTTATAACAGCAACATTTCTAGAGTCTATGGAATTCTGATGTCACAACCTGGAAATTCTGTCAGTTTCATTCCCCTTGTAAAAAGCAGGGTTTTAATTAATTAAAGATGAAATTGAATAATTAGGGCTACCAAGAACAACATTCTGTATGGTAAGCATAGATTTGGTAGATCCATCCACACTCCCACGCCCCAGCAAGACTGTTCCCCATCCAGCTGAGCTTCCAGAAGGCCACAGTCATACCTTCTGCCCACCACAAAATGCTGCGGTTACTGCTGAGCAGTCAGCCAGGCACACCCTCACTATAGCCCTGCTGGTACAGGGCCAGGATCAACCAACTGGTAGTCACCAGTGCTTGGGTTGGGAGCAGAAGGAGCTGAGGAGCACAAAATGTGCTGCAAACTCCCCCTCCCCCCCACCCTCAGGTAATATTCTGTAGCCAGGTCACGAGACTCTCCATAGCCACACGACCATCTCCCAGCCCCTAAGAAACCCAGTCGGCACCACTTATCCCCAAGCACCTGCCACCCCACATAAAAGCTCTCTGCCATCCAGCACCCACTAACTCACTAGGAGCTCTCTGCTGCCATAACCTCAGCAGCCCCAGTCCCAATTCAGTTATCAGCAACTTCGCACATAGCTATTTCCCTCTTCACAGAAGAAACAACTGCATCACAAAGCACAATCAGGTGAAGTGCTGAACAGACCAGTCAGTAATAAGTGCATGTTAAAAGCATTTATGGCCAGAGTATGAGAAATACTTAAATCTTGTCTTGACTTCTACACCACGTTTCAATATCAAAAAGCCTGCTGCTGCATCTGAATCCTGTGTGTGCCATCTGTCAAACATCGCTTAGGGAACAACAAGATTCTGTTGCTCCTGTTTATCAGGGCTGCTCTATTTTGTCAAGTCCTGTAAGTTTTCACTCTTGGAATAGGATTCACTGAAGGAATCTTTAAGTCAATACTTCTATATCTTCTTCCAGCTGCACATCTGCCATTTCAGAGGCTCTGATTTTGTTCTTAAAATGTTCAAAATATTTCCATTATCTTTTTCTGGATAGCTTTAGAGAAACAGGGCTCTTGAACTTTCTGACTTTCTCTCAGTTAACACCTCCTATTTTCAATGGCATTTAAATTTCTCTACCTTTTGTGAATTTCCACCTTTCACATCCATCTGTTAAGACAAATGACATGGCAATCTGGAAATCCAAAGTTTGCTCTTTAAACTGACTTTTGGTGATCAATCTGCATGTAAGATAGTAAGTACAGCTTTTGTACAGTCAATTTGTAACACTTCTTCCTGGAGAATCCTATTGGCTTGAATAGCCCTGTCAAGGCATATGAACTGACTTGTTTCTCGTACTCCTTGACCTTCAAAAGTGATGCCTGAGTTGGGAGTTGCAGGGGTTCTCACCAGGTTCGGTCATTCATAAGTGATTATTAAAGCCCATCTTTTTTGTGATGCCAAACATCTTTTGGACTTTACTCACATCTTGGTTGACCTGTCATTTAGAAGAGCTACGCTGTCAGCAAAATCTAAATTTTTGAGGGTATTGTTGCTGAGCCAAGCAATGCCTCATAATAAACAATTCTTCACAATTTTACTATCAGGCTATGAAACTACTTCAAAAGTTGTCGTCTTCAATATAAAATTCATTATTAAAATATAAGTTTACATTAACAAACAAACAAGTCACTAATATTTTCATTCAAAATATAATTTAGAAGCGCCCATTCCTGCCCACTGGAAATAAAGGGGTCCATACGGAAAGATACTAAGGGTCTCATCAGATGCTGAGCACCCTCAGCTTCCACCGGCTTCAAAGAAGTTGAGATTGCGTGGTTTGATACAGAATTAGTTCCTAAGACTATAAACATAAAATAAAAATGTGGACTATTTTGTTAAAAATAAATTACACATTCAGAACTAATGGGTATATAGGGACAACGCCAGTGGTTTAGAACAGCGGTTTGCAACTTTAGGGTCGGGACCCAGTACTGTGTCGTGGACACTCAGGCACTGCGTCACGGTACCCTGTGCTGTCACTGCCAAAAGACTGAAATGCATTGTTCAAAGATGTAATTTTTCGGTCACTGGCATACATGAATTTTTTTCTTGAACCGGGTCCAAAGAAAAAAAGTTTGAAAACCACTGATCTAGAATCACATACCCTATGAAGGTGATCAGAAATGTGCTAATAAAATTTTGTCCTTTGCACTCACAGAAACAAGGGAGTAACAATGCCTTTCAGGGGGTATGCTCAACACTTAGGCACAGAAAATCTCCCTAATATTTCTAGACACAGCAGAGAAGATAACTAATACAAGGACCTTTGAGAAGAGAGGACACAGGAAAAAAAGAATACAAGAAATGGCTACACATAAAAGTGTGATTATCAAGTAAGCATGAGTTTTGCAAAGTGTGTGTGAAAGAAGGGTAAATACAATTTAAGTGTAAATAAACTGCTATAATCAACACACTACAGCTATTAAATCAAGTTGTTGTTATTAAAAAGGTTAGGAAGAAAACAGAAAAAGTTGTGTTCTGATATCTAACCTAATAGATGAAGGACTTCTCAACCAAAAGATAGAAGCCAAAAGGGAGTACTGACAATTTTCAGATAACTTTAGGGAAATGTTGAGATAAGAAACATTGTCTGCAGCCCACAGTCTATTTTTCTTTGGTTCTCTTTTTAAAAGAAAAAAAAAACATTTTTAAAAGCACTAACATAAAAATATGACAATTTGAGATCATCTGCTTTTGTCGTTTCAACTGCTCCTGAAGACACACATGTTCCTGGAATACAACCTCATAATCATTGCTACAGCAACTATAGATGATCCCACCAACAGAGGCCTCTAACTTCACGAGTCACCACTGAAAAAGTTGATACCACCTGCAACTTTAACCCTGTGTAATTTGTTACATCATTGTGTTTTCTCAGCTAAGGATATGGAAATGTTGTTGTATTTCCAATAACAGTGTGATATTGATTGGTTTGGGCTTTTCATTTGGGAAGCCACAATGAAACAAATGAAATCTTAAAGAAAGAGCCAATTTTTATGTGCATGTCCTTCCTAACGATAAAAAAAGCATGAAAAATATTAAAATAAAAACCAAAGCTACAACACAGTAATGTCTAAACAGACCTTCCTCCCCCAAGAAAGTTTTGGATGAAATGTCAGCAAGTCTGTAAGGTTGTGGGAAAAATGACAAAAGCCAAGAAATTGAAAATTAAGGATGACATTCTGCCACTACTGTCCTGTGCTGTGCCTGTCAGCTTCAGGTCTGAATTTCTTAGCTTTTGTTGAGCTGCCACAACTGGACCATCATTTTTATTCTATACAAATATAACTTGTCACCGGTTTCTGTACATTTTTAACTACTTTTTTTTTTTTTTTTTTTTTTTAGTGTCACACAACCACATTTCACATAGCCAAAGACCCATCGCCTGAAAAAGACTATCAGCGACTCGTGTGAGTTGTGTATCATAAATGTGTGTTACAACCCAGTAAACAGCATGGACCCCTGACCTGAACACATCGAACAACCTAGGCCCCTGCACAGCCGATTTAAACTGGTGCAGCCAGCAGCTCGCCACATAAAGCTTAAGGATTATTTCTTAGCATATACAGATGAACAGAATCAAGATAAGTACCATCATAAAGTTCCCATTTATACAAATTTTATAACTTTTAGTTCCTTGTTTTCATTATATTACTTGATTCTTCTTCCCTTCTCCAGCCACTAGAGAAAAAAAACCAAATTATCAGCTAAGTGTGTTCTCCTATTCTCTCCATCCTTCCATCACCCGAAGAATACGTCAATCTAAAAAGCTTCCAGACTAAGCTACTGAAAGGAATCTGTACTGAAAAGAAGCAAAAATTTAAATTGATATCAGCATACACTAGAAATTGTTTCATTCTGAGGAAGCATTTTAACTCAATTTTTAAATACATGTAATGTAAACAGCATTTTTGAAGAGCACATTAAGGAAAAGAAGTTCATGAATGTGGTTATACAATAAATACAGGCTTTGCACTTTTTAATGAAACAGCATCCATTTATTCTGGGTTTAGTGCACACTAAGCAGAAAATTAAGTTATCATTCAGCACAGTAGTTCACTTCGCATTCAGGCAATGTCCGCTAGCAATGATCAATTATCCCAGATTACAACTGGTTATTAAAAACACACTGAAGGAAAAATCCTTACAAATGATAAGCAAGTTATTTTTTCACACTTTCTTTACTCTTAATTTAATCCTGTGCACCTCCATTTTCAAAGGCTGCTGATAAAAACAGTATAAAGTGTTCTAGAAAGCTAATAGCTATTATAATTAAACATTGTCTGCATTACAGTAGATGCAATTTTCTGCCACACTGTTTCCTTTACAAAATATGAAATTCTCAGCACTGTGACCCCAAATAAGCAAACTATTTCACCATGAGTAATCGCATGCCTAGCCATCATAGCATTAAATCAGACATTTCATTTTAAGCACATGCTTAAGTATTATGTTGGCCGGGGACAGAATTCCTCACATGCTTAAGTGCTTGGCTGAACCGTGCCACTCAGCAGAAAGATACACTTGGGAAGAGGGAAAGAAAAGTTGTGAATGGTGCTAGAAGGTGTGCACAGAAGCAGATATTGGTGTTTATAACATCTAGGTCACAAGTGAATGAAAATAACTCCAAATTTATCTAACGGCCAAAAAAAAAAAAAATGCAGGAAAGCGTTCTAGATTTTTTTCCCCCCTACACTAACAGAGAAAAACCACAACAACCACAAAGCACAAAAAACCAGGAATCCTCAAGAGAGTACATCCATGAAAGAGGCATTTGCAAATGAGAGGCAATTTCTACTACTGACAAGATATCAAGCTTTAATGCCATCCATGCTACTAGGCAGGGGAGGAGCGGTCAGTAAGGCTCATCTGTACAGCACTTTATAGACTTTTTTATCCTTTAAAATATTTATAGCCAACTATAAACCAGGAATGAGTCACAAAAATGACAGGTATCAGCCTGCAGTTTTGTTTTTTTTTTTTTTTAAATATTCTCTTGATACGAGAAAACGAGTACACTGTCAAATCACTTCAGAGGGGAAAAAAAGCAGCTCTCCAAACCCAGCAGAAATTTTTTTTTCACATTTTAAAAATAAAAAATAAAATTTCAAACAAACAGACATGCTGCCTAAGAAATGCTTTATGAAAGTCAAACACTATTCATTTACTTGGAGAACAGTAATTTCAGATACCATAAAAATAACTAACGCAGTCTAATTTTTAGGCTTGGTACCTTCGGAACTGAATTGATGGGAGATGGTTGTGTCCACTACACATTGGCTGAAATCTCAGAACACATGCTGGCATTACAGAAACTATTTCCGTGGAAGTTGTTAATTTAGTGTTGGCTTTCTGCCCAGTGGATGCCAGAGTACATTTTAACTCAAAGAACAGAAAATGGAAGGAGGCTCAAAAGCAATTTTAAATCTCTCGAGGTTGAAATATTACCACAATACACTAACCTTCACGCAGCTCGCTTAAGGTAGACTAGAAAAAGAACAGTTCCCTACGGTAACTGTAATTTTTCAAAGGGCAGAGCTCTCTTTCTTGCCTTGCAAATCATACCCCTTGGTAGCTGGGGACTCCAAAAAGCAGCGATAGAAGGCAGGTAGATGGATCAACAGTGACACCATCTTGAAGAACCACAGTAACTGTGGGGAAAGTAACCATTCCTTCTTCCACTATGTATCAGTGCAGATTTTAACACAGGTAACTGCAAGCAGGAACCTCTCAAGACAGTGGAGATGAAGAATGCCAGCTACATCCATCCATCACTGACTGTAATACTGCTCTCCCAAAGAGGGCACCAGATCTACAAAGGGCGTTGAAGGAAGAGTGTTTAACAAAGGGGTTGACAAAATTGGCTCACAGCTAGGCGCCAACAATTTTAATTTTGGTCACCAGTAGGCATTCCTCCATTACATTTCTGCAGTGGATACAGGCACCAGGCTACTAAAACTGATCGCCATGGTGACCAGAAACATACCTTTGTTAAGGCCTGGTTTAACCAAGTTTGGTGAGTTACTTTATGTTGCGGGGCGGGGGGGGGGGGGGGGACCACCACAAGGAGTCCTGCGGCACTTAAAGACCAACATATTAAATTTTTTTTGCATGAGCTTTCATGAGAGAAAATCCCACTTCGTCAGATGCTTCAAAGATGGGAGAAGCTTACAGAATGGGAGTGTAGGGTGAAGGAAGAAGTCCTTTTGGTGCAAGAAAGATGAGAGAAGGTAGCTCCTTCCTAGGGCATGCTACTGCAGCAGGCCACAGAAAAACTGGTGGGTCTGCCCCTGTTTCCCCTTCCTTCTGGAGTTCCCAGTAACTTCATATCATAGCTTTCAAATATAAACAGCCTTTTTGCAGGGTTAATTTATTAGAAAAAGTTCAACCATCATTAACTACCCAGAACAGTCCAAACAGCAAATTAATTCTTTCAAACTGTAGTAAATCATGGATAGGCAGAGTACAGCTCCAGCTTCTCTGACCAAACCACACCCTAGCCCCTCTCCCTGGGACGCTTCTCCACCATTTCCTTGCCAGGTATGGATCCACCTCTGGCCTGGAGTTATCAGCAAGCTGCTACTCCGTGTTACTCCAGCTTTCAGCCTTTGGCACGCCCGCTCAGACAGTCAGGAGGCACCTCCCTCCACAATTCTGTAAGTTCCCCATCTTCAAGCATCTGATAAAGTAGGATTCTCTCTCACAAAAACTCATGCAATACATACATTTGTTAGTCTTTAAAAGTGTCATCAGACTCCTTGTTTGTTTTGCTGGAGTAGATGAACACAGCACCCCCTTTGGAACTATCATGTCTACTTTTACAATATATTTTTCTTAACTGTCTCTCAAGTTTGGTTGGTTGGTTGGTTTTTTAACTATTTTTAAGACAAACTGCACAGTACTAAGGTTCCATTTAACAATCACAAAACATTTAATACAGTTTTACTCTAAAAATGTGCATGTCTCTTTCGGAAGGGATCACAAAGGTGGTGCTCTGTCTGCAACAGTACTTATACACCTGGGCAGCATCCACATATTTAATTCCATAACAACAGCTTCCCTGGCTTTTTAAATTAAATTGTGAACTTTACACTAACTGATTCTCAAGAGGAAAGCATTATAAATGTGCCACATCCTGTTCTTTATTTCAGAGCAGCAGTGTGAAATAATAATAAAGAGCTACCACAGCTATGATGATTAGTGCATATTTGATTAAGATTCTCTCTCTTTGTCCCACTTAAAAAGCTGACTACATGCTTTTGGCCATATGGTGTCAGTTAAGTGGGCCCTGTTATTACTTCTTAGTAAACACTACAGCACATATAGAGTACCAGCCATCATCTGAAATGATTTACTTCATACTACAAAGGTTGTGTTTTTCCACATTTAATTTAAAAGCCTGACAATTATAAAACATACCTGGCACCTCAAAAAAAAAAAAAAAAAATCACATCCTTCATTTTTATAGATGCTCAAAACAAATCATGATCATCAGCTGGAGTCAGAGTGAACAGAACACTAACTGATATGACTGTATTTTATTTTATTTACCTTTTAAATTCATTTCCAAATAAATGTCATGAGTTTCTGGTGCCTTCAAATGGGCGACAAGAAGTCTTGACTAGAACCCAAAACATTACTGTGCATAGTTCCTCACTGTTCCTACCAAATCATCTTAAGTATCACCTTCAACATGCTTGCTATTCCATTTGTTACCTTGCTCTTGTGCAAAACTAATCAGCTGAATTTTACCAGATTACATGGTAGCTTCGTAGAATGGACAAATGTGAAATTTAAGACTAATTTGTGCCCAACCTAATTTCACTTGTGGACTTGAAGCAGGTCATTTAATAACTAGCCCCATGTAGGTTAGATTCATCTTCACCATTCCACAAAATTTCACCATTTCCTTATTTGATTTTAAAGTAACTTTAATTGAAAAATTTCAAAGTAGGTTGTTTAAATATAAAAGACACTGAAAAAATTCTCTGAAAAATTAACATAGTTAGTTCCATTAGCAGTGTAGGACTATGCACTTTCTGGTTGCTAAAAACCAACCAACCAACCAACCAACCAACCAACCAACCAACCATTTCCCAAAAAAACTGCTGCCTGAGCTGCTCTTATAAATGACAAAAAGCTTCATGTGGCTAACATGTGAACGAAACTTAAGGGTATGAATGTGAAACTGACAGTAATCCACTTTTTTCCCCCCCATTTCAACATTGGGCAAGCCATAAAAATCATACTTGTGATGGATTTTCAAACTGATACAGGGATAAAACATACTACCCAAAAATGTGAATTTTGTCACACAGACATGCATCAGCATGAACACCAGTTTCAGAGACAAGTATTCTCCCAAAGGCTCCACAAGCACATATCACTGTAGGATTGTTTGACTGTCCAAATATATCTGATTAATTAATGAAAGGTTTGTACAGCATGCCAGAAGCGTGGGGGGGGATATAAAGCATTATTAATACTTCTGTAAACGTTTACATTTACATTAAGCCTTTAAAAATGATGATCTGGTCTTATTCAGAGGCTGCAAAGTAAACAAATGGGGGGGGGGGGGATTCCTCACAGTGTAGACCTTCCCCCATGCTTTTTGCCACAAAAGAACAGCTTTAATTAATAGTCAGTTCCCCAAAAATGATGGTGCACTGAATCAAACAATCTTCCTCAGTCTCTGGCCCCACTCACATCACAGCCAGCCCTGGCACACCCATGAAAACAGGTAACCAATTTCATGCTGCCTCCAGCAGACACAGTAAGCTATCCTCTAGCCTGCGATACTCAGATCTCAGTGATGCAGGAGCCACATCAGCCATCAACATTATGCACAAAAGCCATAGTAATAAGAATTCATTGTTTCGTTTACTACAGTATTATACATATATTCATATTAAACAGTATGATGGGAAATTGTGTGCGAGTGCACGTGTACACATCCTCATGGCAAAATGACTGAGCAAGTATTATTTATCAACTACAGATGGTTAACATAGTAAAAGCTTCTTAATCAGTTAATAATCGAATCACACTGTCTTAATATCACATGTTGCTGCAGAGAGTCTCAGGAGATGCATTAAAGGGCCACTTGCAGCTCATGAACTTTAGTCTAAGGCCATGCGGCAGCAAACTCACTGTTGTTAGATGGATCTTTCTGAATCAACTTAGCTGTCAGTTAAGACCTGGTAGGTCAATCCAGAAATCAACTTACTAAAACCAACCACTCAAGTAGAATAGTGCTGCATCAACAGGATTGCATTTCTCATCTGAAGATGCTGCACTGTTAAAAAGTCAACGGGAGTTAAACTAGCTACCCCGCGCAGCTTACGTAACTTCAGCCAACTGCCGCAGAATTTCCTTGCCAGAGTAGACATGGCGTGAGTACCATTGCTCCAGACCAGTGCTTCACTCCCATTGGTCTTTGGCGTACTGGTGCTCTGCCGACACAGCCCAAGCATTTCATGACCCACCCCAGCTCCTCCTTTAGGGGGGTGGAGTGTGGAGGAAAGGAGCACTTTAAAATGCCCAGTCACAGGAAAGGTTGCAGGCACAGGCACATGGAAACAGACGTTGATGCATGCCTGGAAGCTTTGCTATGGCTGAGGCATTTTATATCTCCTGCTAACATTACTGGCTTTTTTCAAGCACATTTTCATCTGGTGCCACATAAAGTAGTAATACCTTTAAGTGTTCCTCCGTCCACTAAAGGTTAAGAAACACTGCTCAAGACAGATTTTCTGCCACTAGGAGACCACAGCAAATCAAGCCCACTGTGTACGCATATGATGCAAGTATGTGATACAACAGTAAATCTATGCTGTGGCTGGCAAAGGATCCTCACACAGCTTTTCCCATGTGCATACAGATTTGGTCTGCCCAGTGGAGTTACCATCTGCTAGAGGAAGATGTATACATAAAGCCTGCTTCCAAGAGCATCTTTCCACACTCCAGCTTCTCCTTGGATTTTCAACACAACGCTCCTCTCTGTGTGCTATTTTTCTTGCCCGTCTAGAATGTGCAATGTTCACTTATATTCCATATTAAGACTCTTTCAAGAATAGAATGTCAAAGCTGATGGCTTGAGCTATTATTACCCACAAGTGAGCAATCTGTCAATCCACGGTGTAATATTTAACTCTCTGAAAAGTCTGAAAATGTGAGATCCCTCAGGCAATTATTTCCTCAGTGTTTGTTTTTTGCTTGCTTGCTTTCATGGTATGTTTCTGCTGTTCCCTCCTTCTTCCAACCATGATTATTATTCTGTGCTGACTGGTTAGTAAACTTACAGCAGGAGAAGTTTTACATCTCCTTGCCCCTCTGCTGCCTCCTAGTGCCACTACAGGTGGTATGTGTCTTGGAGAGGGCCTAACATTTGCTCTACCCTTTCACATCCAATAGTCTCCACTTCCTCTGCAGACTACACAAGCATAATTAAATTGCCTCAAGTTCATTTAAGCTCCCCGTTTTTGCATTAGTTCTAAAATTGGAGATCGAATTAAAGAAACCTGTTTTGTTTGTTTGTTTTTAATTTTTAAGTTCAGTTAATGATCCTCATAATGCTCAAAGAATACTGACAGTTACTACTCAACCACATCAAGCTCTAATCGTCCTATGTGCTTCACAGATGCATCTCGGAGAAAAGGGATTAATAAATCCAGGTAGGGGTTCTGATATCGTTTGGGTTGTGGGGTTTGTTTGTTTTTTGTTAAACTTTTTAGTATGTTAAAAAAAATGCCCAGGGGAACAAAGAAAAGACCCAAACAAGAAGAAAGGAACAAAGTAATAGCCCACAACTCAGATAAGTAACTGTGAGCATTCAAGTAGCATACAAGACTTTTTCTTTATCACGCTTTGTGTAATTTTCAGAAGTGCAATTTAGGAAAAAATAAATCCTACAACCCTTAGAAAAACCTTTAAACATCCCATCAGTTACACAAAAAGTGCATTTATACAAGATCATATAAATGCTCATTCTGTAATGCAATATGCTTGGCTTTGATAATATATTACTCTAACCCTGTTCATGCGTAACTCCACACCAACTATGTTTCCCAAACTGCAAAATTAAGTAGGAAGCTCTCTCATTTTCTATGAATGCTCATCTGTTATTCTCTCTCCCCCCCCCCCCCCCATTTCATATTTGGAAAAGAAAATGTTAATTGCCATCCACTTAAATCACACTGGATTTAGTATTAGGAGAATACATTTGCTAATATCCAGCAAAAGATGAATTTTATAGTTTAATCTCTGCAAGGAAGAGTATAATAATGAAGAAATCTAAATATCACTTATGAAGTCAATTAAAATTATTATGTGTCGCCAAAGACAACTGACAGAGTTTCAGGAAAGATAATTCAAAATAATTGAGTTTACCTTTTCTTAGACATGATACAACTTGTCATCTCACTTCCAGAGGTTTTATGTCTATAACTCATCCTTTATTCAATTCAGAAGAGACATCTAGAATAAAGACCTCACACATTGTTCAATAAAATCAAACTAAAAATTGGGATTGATACCAATAGTTTCAACTCTTTTACTGCCTCACAATTTAGACAACTGTGTTCTTTACTCGCAATCATCTTCTAATGACGCTTTGGTTTTACTCTATTAGTTTGTGGCTTATTATTGTCGTATTCATGATCTTCACAGTATGATGGATAGATAAAAGCTAAAGAAAAGAAGCTGATTCAGGAAAACCAACTTTCACATACAACTTACACAAAAACTGACACTAAGGAAAATAAATGCTTATCCATATAGAACCATTTGAGAGAGACATGATGCATGAAACATTATCTTTTAGAGGGCCAAATTTTACAAGTGAAAAAAGACAAGCCTTTGGAGCTCATGCAGATCTCTTCTTTTGTTTCCATAACATTAAGCTTTCTATGCCCAATATGCATGTGACTTGTTAAACAAAAAACAAGACAAAAAACTTGTTTAGTAGTGAACACATTTATTTAATGAACTCTGCCCAGAAGGATGCTATCTTTTCCAGCTAGCATTCACAGAACATTTTCTCCTAAACACAAATTGTGTTTGAAATATCTAGGTTAAAACTGATCTGCACTGGTTTGGCTTTTCAAAGCAAGACTTTTCAACCCATCTTTATAGAAACTGACAATGAGATTTATTTAGAAGTGCTCATCTCCACTGAGTTTTAACATACCAATTTCTGGAAAAGGGAATCAACACAATTAATTATTAAATATTTATCTACAGAAAAATATCAGCCGAATTATTCTGAGGGGATTACTTTAATCATCACACTTCAGGCATCCAATTTTACAGACATCTGTGAGCCAGAAACACACAAAACCAGAAAGACTGAAATGCAGAACTCCCATATCCAATGTGACTGTGGAAATTCAGGAGACCTCAAGTAAGTAACTATCATTCTTCTACACGAAATTCCAATGGACGAATTTATATTAACCTTCTTATAGAATGCTAATACAAAATAAAACCAAACGTTGTTATAAAATCATTGTCTCATACTCTGGCAGTAGACTGTCCCTGTTTCACCGCCCAAACAGGGCCTCCGTTGAAATGGAGTAACTTATTTGGACTACACATCTTGGATCAAACTCTGAAGTGCACTGAACACAGCCGCCATTAGCCAATTTAAAGGAAACCAATGCTCTGGTATAGGAATACAGTGAAATGTGGGTCACCTCTTTTGTGGCTCCCGTTCAAAAGCAGCAGAAAAGCCACAACACAGACTCTTTTAGAGCAAGAACAATTTAGAGAAATTCCTACTCATGAAACATAGTGCACATATTAATGAGCGCACATAGCCTGATCTGGCAACAGCTACTATTCAAAGCCCTGGCAAGAACAAGCACTATTACAGGTTGTATGTTAGGTGCAGACTATAAACCCCCTCTTGCTTTAATCTGTATGGTGAGCTGAATTAGACCACTGACATATTGGATGGAAGAAGGTAACTATATTTACACATGCAAATGTGTTAC
Organism: Podocnemis expansa; assembly: GCA_007922195.1. Taxonomy (NCBI): domain Eukaryota; kingdom Metazoa; phylum Chordata; order Testudines; family Podocnemididae; genus Podocnemis; species Podocnemis expansa. Next base: position 474,568 of record ML682206.1, on the reverse strand, counting down.
TGCATAGGGAAATCTGGCAAGGAAGTCTATGGGACGCAAAGAAATTTAACTCCAAGTGCATAAGACCAAGATGCTCAACACTGCTATGTTACACAGCACTGTTGCTCCTCTGTACTACATCAATGATAAATACTCTTCTTTCAAATCTATTGAAGTAGAGTAGCAACAGAAATAATGCCACAGGTAAAATCCTATACACGACACAAAAAGGAACTGGGATGAGCCAGAAAAGAGAAGAAAAGGGAAACATCTCATAAAACTTTCCAATTGTAATTCTCTTGTTTTGATTTAAAAGAATAGTAAGCAGGTACTTAGAGCAGCACAAAAGTGTCTTATACCAGTACATCTTATTCCTCTTCCTTCAAAGGTACATCTATGTACCGGATGTTGCAGGTGAAGAACTGCCACCAAAAGCATTAGCTTAAGCTGTGTGCTCCTCTCCTTTCAGTTTCTTGGGAGGGAACTTTTACAGATCCTGCAGCTCTCTGTTTAGTGACTCCCTTAGACCCTTTCAGCAGAAGTCATGCAGATCACCTTTCAGCACAGACTTACGGCGGGATCTGAGGCCTTGGGACGGAGGCATACCCCACTGCCCCAGGGAACGGAGTCCCAAAAACAGGGAGAACCCTTAACCAACACTTACATTTGTCTGTGTTACTATGTAACAAGAAAACACTAATTCAAATTATTTACAGGGACTGCAAAGAATGACATGGGGAGAACGCTTGCAGGAGCAAGACGACGATTGTCACAGGTGATAAGAAGAAACTGGAGAGAAAGCTGATCGGGAGGGTCCTATATGCATATCCATGGAGGTACCTGCACCAATCTGACAGGTACCACTGGAGGAAAAGCTTCCAATGACTGTACACACACCACACATTCACCTGCTTGGAAATGACACAAGCAAGCACTCAAAGAATCACCACATACACCCTAGGAAGAGCATACTGTTACAATGCTGTGCAAGTCTACTGGAAAATAAACAGGTAGATACGCAAACATACCAACAGTCGTCTTTGTTTCTGTGTACGTCCAACCTGGAAAACTTGCTTGCCATATGTAGCTTCTAACACACAAAGGTCTCTACTGAAAACACCGAACTTCACTCAAACAACTATGTTACTGGGTAATAGTATTTGATTCTGTTTCGCTTTTCTGTTTGGTTTATGGGCTTTGGAGTTGTGTGGTTTTTTGTTTGGTTGGTTTGGGGTTTTGGGGTTTTTTTTTGCACTTTTTGTAGCTACAGCAAGCGCACTGTCTGACATATTGGTTTACAGAAGTTATCAAAACTAGCCTTTCATGACATTTACCATTTTGCTATTAAATCAAACATGCTTTAAAGGAGCTAAAAGAAGCAATTCTCTCATCTCAAAAATTGCTTTACCAAAAGTTACAAGCCAAATAAAAGAAAAGATCAGAGAGATCACAGATAAGCCAGTAACAGTCAGCAAAGAGACAGTTAGGAACTTAAGTAAATTTAAGTTTAGCGGATTCAAAGCAAGACACAATGACAATCTTTCCCATTATGTCTGTTCAAAATTTGAAAATATAATGTTGGTTTTCCTAAAACTTCTAATTCAAGTCAAGTAAAATAAGACATTGCGTGTAGTTGAACATGACAGATTACAACTGTAATTCATGTTATGAAAATTGCTTTAAGGGTGACCAGTGTTAAAGTGATCTCACGCCTTCCCTAACTCCTTCTGTATAATGTAGAAAGAAGTCCTGAAGGCTGGTGTCTTTCCATTTTCCAGCTCCTGTTTATTTCTTAGCCAGCTATCGTCTCTTCTTGTGTCCCCAGAATACTGTGGGAGATTTCAAGAACGCTGACTGGGAGCTCTAACGCCTTAGGAGTTAAATCTTTGGCAATGGTTTTCCCATCACACCAACTATTTGTCACTCAGGATGGGTTTAAGAAAAAAAGTTTTACAGTTAGATTTCCCTTATGAAACTGCTCATCTTTCAATTTCCTGGCTTTTGTGCCATCTTTTCAGGAGTTTTCCACTGCACACAGAGGTCTTGACTACATAAAGAAAGTTATATTAATTTCACTAAATCGGTTTACTAAATTGATTTTGTTAGATCGGTGCAACCTCTGGATGCTGAGACTAAACTTAAAACTACATGTACACTCCGACTTCTATCTGCATCATTTATATTGCTCAGGACTGTGGAGAATCTACCCCTGGGAGCAGCATTAAGCATGGGTATCAACAGAACTAGGTTGATGGAAGAACTTCTGTCAACACAGCTACTGCTACTTGTTGGTGATGGATTAATTATGTCGATGGGAGAGTTCACTTCCATCAGCTTGGGGCTGTACACGACAGATTACATGGCCGCACAGTTACACTGGTATAACTGCACCACTATGAAGCTCTCTAGTATAGACACAGCTTAAGGGTCTACACAAGGGACTTGCACTGATTCAGTTAAATTTGGTTTCTAAGCTTATTTTTCAACTAGTCTCAGTAACGCTCCACTAAAAGTGCAGAAGTTGATTCTCTGTGTCATGAGTATAATAATCTACGCTCCTGGGTAAGTGAGAGCTGAATAACGGTGAAACAACGATGATCAGCACTTTACTATAAACAGATAAAAGACAGATCTATAGCAGGGGTTCTCAAACTGAGGGTTGGGATCCTCTAAGGGGTCACAAGATTATTATGGGGGGGGGGGTCAGTCCTCATGCATGCAGTGGTTGTGGCTGTCAACCCCGTGCATGGTGACAGCCACAATCTTTTACCTGGGTAGCCAGAGAGCACAACTGCTGGCTGGGTACTTTGAAGGCAGTGCTGTCACTGCAGCAGTGTACTAGTAAAGGTGAAACAGGGCACAGAAACATGGGGGGCATGGCACAGCTGAGTTGTCAGTTTTTTGGGTGGTGGTGGCATGTTCTTAATAGACTGACACATTTTAAACAGGGTTCCAGAAAAAGTAGTATGAGAACCACTGATCTAAAGCAACTCACACCTAAGAGAGATTCTGGTGCTAGAAATTAGCACAGAGGGATTTCACCCAGTGGCGTAACTTCCCAGAAGTAGATCCAGATACAACACTGATAAACAACTGCCAAAATTTTCTGTTTGCTGTTTTCTTCAAACACTGCAGCTGCAGCTCCCTTCTATGTACAGGTGGCTACATGGAAGGGCCTTCAGGGTATCTGGAAATCTCAAAAACTTTACAGTTCAACAGCATGTCCCAATACATGTTCAATGTGCATTCATGAGCTACTGTGACACTGATTCTTGGTATATACAGGTTGTCCTTTGTTCCTACCGTTCTCTTTTTCATTCTGTTTTACCCTCTGCTATTGCTTGCTAATTCTCAGCAGCACTTCCTAACAGAACGAAAAGTGCATGGGAATTTCCAACACCATACAGGTATCCTTGTGACGAACTGTTTTAAAGGAAAGTAGTGTTTAGGAAATCACAAGTAAATTACAGACTTTTGCTAACTGCTGCATCTTTACACGGTACCATCAATGCACCCATCATTGCATAACAAGCTTACTTGGTCAACAAATAAGTTCCACTCTAGCACAGATGTAGCATTCTGAATATGGAAGTTTGCACAGTGCAATGTAATGTAGTACAGATCAAATTATTGGCAAGAATGATCCTCCTAGTGGCAGAATTATTAACAGGATTGAGTGAAATAAAGAGAGTCAAAGCTTTCAGGATTACCACCACCTAGAGTGTTCAGATTAATTGTTGTTTTGATTACTGAATTAATTGTAATTTAATATAGCAAATCTTACTTGTTACTGCATCAAACTGGAATCTGACTAGAGATTTTTGGAGCGCCTCTTGGATCAGTCAGACTATCTTTTCATTATTAATGTGAGTGATATGATAAACCTGTTCAAGGCTATAGATCATGATGTGTGCTTGAAATTGATACCTTTATTTGGGCTGAGAGATACGTCACCAATCAATCTTTTGAATGTTTTCAGAGACATACAAGGCAAGAGACAATAAAGCACTGAATAATGGAGTCAAGATCCACAGGGGTAGCCATGTTAGTATATTTCAGCAAAAAAACAAACAAACAAAAAAAAAAAGCCACACGAAGGAGTCTTGTAGGACTTTTAAAAACTAACACATTTATTTACCATGTGAGCTTTCTTGGGAGAAAATCCCACTTCATCAGATGCTTTGAAGATGAGGGAAAAATAAACGCAGGGAAATGTAAGTCATGGGAACAGGTCACTCAGGGAGGATGGGTGATAGTTTGTGTTGTAAAGGAGCTGGGTGGCTGGCAGAGACCCTGGAGCGTGGGGGGTGATCCCTGACTTTTACCCAGAATCCCAAAGACCGCCGCTGGTGATAAGCACTTTACCTCACTCTTTTGTGCACAGCAAGGAATATAAGAGATAACCATATACATATAGACAATAGATACATAGGCAGATGTTAGTTTATAGCTTTGAGTAAACCAGAAACTAAACTACATTTTTTTTAAAAGGGTGATAACAATGGCTAGCAATAACTATTAGACAGAATATTAAAAATAATAAAGCGCACTATACTGGTTAGTACCATCTCAGCCATACTTATTAATTGAAAAGTACACCAACAACTATAAATTAAGCAGCTTGGATATTAACAGACATTGGTACAATATTTAATGAGAATTACAAACTCACCTATAATATTTACTACAAAAATAAGAGATCAGTTTCTTTAAAACTAATTGCTTTAAAGGTTATGCCACCACTCATCAGGCACATTATTTCATTTCCTGTGGAAATATCTACTAAAAATTCATAAATTCTTTTATTAGGTAACATATTAATGGCTTATTCTTGTAAAGTTTATTTACATGAATGTGTCCTGAACTGCAGGAACACACACCCTCACCCTAACCAGTAATGTCTATTTTTCCTACATAACCTAATCTAATAAAAATAAAAATAAAAATAAATTAAAAAAGACGGCCTGGTTTTGGTTTTAAAATGAAACCTAAAAATTTGCTTTTCCTCAGAAATGGGGGGGGGGAACCCTCCATATCCCCACCCCATGCATACACACAACCTTAGCACAGTGCATCTGTAAATACAACAGAAAACAATTCTTGTGGAAATAAGGGACATCTTCTACAACATGTTGTGATTGCTCTGTGTTTGCTATCAAAGTGACTGCACGAATGTTTATTTCTCCCCTGAAGTATATTTGTTCTTGAGAAAAATGGTAATGAATTATGTAGCTCTCATCTCATAGCTTGATTACTTCAACATCCTTCCTCCTGGCTTTGACATATGCGATCTTGCACTGCACACACCCATTCTGAATGTAGCTACAAAAATAATTTTCCTAGCTATTGTTCTGATCACGTCATCCTACTCTATGTCAACATTCACTGGTTCCCCCGTCTTTGTGGTAGCAAACAGACTAGCTCATAAGCATCAAACTTATTCCATGTGGCAGGCCACACTGGAAGGAGTACACCTGTTGCAAGACATGTGGCCCGAGAGGCTCCACAACCCTTTCCCCTCTGGAGTGCCATACGCTCCTGTTAACACTTCCCAACCCTGCAAGTTCTTTGACACCTTCCCTTTTCCCTGGCCCCCCCACTCCCCCTTCCACCTCCCCTACCTCATGGTCACTGGGGGGGGGGGATCACCCTCAGTCACAGCCAGCCAGGCTGGGCTCCTGATTCCTCCCCCTCCCCACCCACTCACTGTCAGTCATTCAGAATGCTGGCCTGTGGTTGGCTCAGTCCTGACTGGCCTTTGAATGGCTTGCTCTCACATGGGCCCCAGCCATATTTTTCTATCTGATTTGTGCAATATGCTGTCAATCAAATTAGCATGCTGACTGACTGACAGTGAACAGTCGGGATGGGGACAGTGCAGTGGCTCTCTGGAGCCCAGCCTAGCCTGCTGTGACAGAGACTCTGACTGATGGGCAGACCACAGCAGAACTGAGCCAGGATTGGCAGGAGTGCTTCCTTTGCTCCCCTGTGCTGTGACTCCAATCATGATAGGAGTCAGCAGCACACCTAACCCTGCTGTGCCAAGAGCCTGCGTCTGATGTTTCCTGCTGCAGCCAGCTTCCAGGCACAGCTTCAGGGGCTGAACCAGTGCCCTTGGTGGGCCGTATCTGGCCCACGGGCTGTGAGTGACACCCCTGAACTAGCTGTCCTTCACTTTTAAGGCCCCTGACAGATAGGTTATGTACTGACTATGATCTCATTCACTAAGAAGATGTTGCCCCTGCCTCTGAGCAGCCCTTGATGCTAGCCACATCACCACTTGTTCAAATTTCCAGACAAGCGCTTGTGTGTTTTCTCCCCATTATAGGAGCTTCCCATAATCCTCTGCAAAATTAACTCATGTCCTCCTTAAAACTTTCTTCATGATGCCTGCAAAAATTCTGATAAACACAAAAGGTGCTGGTGTGCTGATATCTCTGCCCATCATACTAACCAATTCGGTCTCATTTGTACCCCTCTGCACCCCCATCTATCCATCTCTCCATGTCTGTCTGATCTCTTCTTTTATACTTGGATTGTAAGCTATTTGGGGGAGGGCCCATCCCATTATTCTGTATTTGTACAGCATCTAGCACAATGAGGTCCTCATCCATTACTATGGCTCCAAGGAGAATGGTAATACCAAGTATGCGAATGAATAAATTTCTTAGGTAAGATTGACTGATCCATACCTAATCTCTCATACTTAGAGGCAGGAGCAGTATGAATTAAGCCTCAACTTTAGATTCACTATTTTTCTTTAATAAACCCCTTAAAAATAAAAGAGCAAAAGGAAGAGTATTTTGGCATTTAAGGATATGAAATTTTAATTAACCTTCACAAAATGTAATACAGCACACAAAATACAGACACTATTAAAATAAGTGAAGACCAAAATTTTGAGCTTTCATTGCCTTTTTAAATCTTCAGCCAATCTGTCTCTTGCTCAAATACCAACAACATTTTCTCTCTCCCTTATTCTTTAACAATAGTACAGGAGGGTGGCTGATCCTAAACCAATAATGCCCCTCCACGTCACCGTAACAGGTTGAATTAAACACTAAGGCTCATTTGATGCTCTTTAATATAAAGGCAGAAGGAGCCAAACAAGAGATGCTATAAACATACTATGTGTACCTAGTGAAAACCACGAAGCACAAACCGAGACAACATTACATATAACCAAAAACCCCCAGAAGGCTAATTTGAACACTCCCATTACTTCGTGCGCACCTGCAGCTGCAGCAGGAGGCAGGAAGTACACACGCAGCATTTTCACCCCTTTGATGTCCCAGAAATTGACTGCACATAAGTAGAAACTCACCACCAAAATGCATACCAGCTGTTGAGAGCAACTAACTCTTGCTAAGGACAGCAATAATTTGCTGCATCTTTTCTATACCATACCACGTTTAGCATCAAAGATCTCACATGGCTTAAGTTTGAATTTCTCCTCCAGCAGTACAGACTCATAGACTCTAAGGTCAGAAGGGACCAATATGATCATCTAGTCTGACCTCCCGCAAACTGCATGCCACAAAACCTCACCCACCCACTCCTACAACGAACCTCAAACCCATAACTGAGCTATTAAAGTCTTCAAATCATGATTTAAAGACTTGAATACAGAGAATCAACCAGCAAGTAAGCCATGCCCCATGCTACAGAGGAAGGCAAAAGAAAAAACACAAAAAAATAACAAACAGCGCCCAAGCCAATCTGCCCTGGCAGAAAATTCCTTCTCGACCCCAAATACTGCAATCAGTCAAACCCTGAGCATGAGGGCAAGTCCACAACAGCCAATCAAGAAGAACTTCACGGCAGTAACTCAGAACCCACTCCATCTATTGCCCCTTCCCAGGTCACTAACATAACCATCACCAGCCATAAAAGACAGACAATGGCCAAGCTACACTGTCCATCATATTCTTCCCATAAACTTCTCAAGCTTGGTTCTGAAGGCACCTAAGTTTTTTGCCCCCACCACTTCCCTTGGTAGACTAGTCCAGAACTTTACTCCTCTGATGGTTAGGAATCTGCATCTAATTTGAAGCCTAAATTTTCTGAAGGACAGTTTGTATCCATTTGTTCTTGTGTCCACATTAGCGCTGTATTCAAATAATTCCTCTCCCTCCCTTGTATTGATCCCTCTAATGTATTATTAAAGAGCAATCATATCTCCTCTCAGCCTTCTTTTGCTCAGACTAAACAAACCAAGCTCTTTAAGTCATCTCTCATAGGAGAGATTTTCCATTCCACAAATCATCCTTGTAGCCCTTCTTTGCACCAGTTCCAGTATGACTTCATCTTTCTTAAACATGGGTGACTAGAACTGTACACAAGACTCCATCCAAGTGACATCACAGAGATTACACTTTTTCTCTGTTTCCAGTTCTTCTACATAGCTCAAACATTTTGTGACAAATTATCTCCCGTATTTCCCAGAACAGTAGTTTTAAACCTGTAATCCATGGACCTGTGGGAATCCACAGACTACGTCTACAGAGTCTGCAAAAGGTCGTCATTACCACAGAAGATTGTTCTTCAACCTGCGTGTCTTGCAGACTAGTCTAAGGCTTCCAAAGGGGTCTGTACCTCCACTGAAATTTATTATAGGTCTACAAACGAAAAGAGGTCAAAAACCACTATATTTGAACTACAAATTCTAAAGCGGAAAAAGCTCCAGAGACATCACAAGTACAAACAAATATTCACCACAGGTCACACCTGTGAGGATATTAAGAACCCATGGAAGCATTTAACAAGTTATTTGTACATGTGAGAGCTGAGTGGACCCTTTACTAATAGACAGATGCTTTTTAAAAAAAGCCTGCCTTAGTTATGATGGGTCCTGGTGGATGAGAAGCTGGATATGAGTCAGCAGTGTGCTCTTGCTGCCAGAAAGGTCAATGGCATACTGGGCTGCATCACAAGAAGCACTGCCAGCAGATGGAGGGGTGTGATCATTCCCCTCTATTCGGCACTGGTGAGGCCACATCTGGAATACTGTGTTCAGTTTTGGGCTCCCCACTACAAAAAGGATGCGGACAAATTAGAAAGAGTCCAGCGGAGGGCAACAAAAATGATCAAAGGGCTGGAGCACAAGCCCTATGAAGAAAGGCTGAAGGAACTAGGCTTATTTAGCCTGCAGAAGAGAAGACTGAGGGGGGATTTGATAGCAACCTTCAGCTACCTGAAGGGACGCTCCAAGGAGGATGGAGCTCGGCTGTTCTCAGTAGTAACAGAGGACAGAACAAGGAGCGATGGTTTCAAGTTGCAGCAGGGGAGGTCGATGCTGGATATTAAGAAAAACTTTCTTGCTAGGAGAGCGATAAAGCATTGGAATGTGCTACCTAGGGAGGTGGTGGAATCTCCATCTTTGGAGATGTTTAAGGCCCGGCTGGATAAAACTCTAGCTGGAATAATTTAGTGGGAATGGTCCTGCTTTTTTTCGCAGGGGGTTGAACTAGATGACCTCATGAGGTCCCTTCCAACCCTATGATTCTATGATGTAATAATTATACAGAATTCTCATATGTATTTATAACATGTCACCTTTGTCTCTTCATTTTCCCAGCTGTAAATGGTAATATTGATACTTCTCTCACTTGAAGTGTTTGAGATCTACTTATAAAAAATGCTATATCACAGAGGTATTATTATTAAGAGCCCATAAAGTGCAGTAAGAATCTGAATCACTGTTCTTTCTGTTCAGTACTTCTGATGCATTTTATTTTGTTCAAGGAGTGTAAATTGTCTGAACTGGAAAGACGCACTTTAGAAACCTTGCAATTTCTAATCACATTGTTTATTTATCTCATGTATTTTAGCCAAATTCACCTCTTGGCAAAAGCAGGCACAACTCCATTCATGTTAATGATGCTACACTTGCAATAAATTTTCACCTTACTGTGCTGTAGATTAGAACATTTTTCTAGTGGTATTCAATTGCTAGGAACATCAATAAAAGTAATAAACTAATCAGTTTTCTCCACAATTCCTCTAACAATGACCCACCAGTAAGGCTAAGAATTTCACAACTTACCTGAAATACAACTAGAATTGTGTGAAGCTTATTTCTTCGTTTTTAGAAGTTCCATATTTTGTTAAACCAAAAATACTTAGGGAGTTCTGTACTGACTAACATTTAACTATGTTCTCTATGAAAACACACATCCAGACAGAAATCAGCAGAAACACTTGACATTACACTGTACAAACTAGCCAAAAACGTTAAAGATTTTTTTTTCCAATTATAGTGTTATAAAGAAAGATCCTTGCAAATTGACTAAAACTCATCTAAGACATGAGCAAACTGCTGCACTTTGTACTGTGAATCTTTGCCAGGCTCAGCAGTTATGCCCACCTATTACAGACTACAAGACTACAGTCAGAATATGCTATGAATATAATATTTTTCTCCATTTCAATTTTCTCTCTCCTTTTGATAACAAAGGTATTTTGCACACGCCAATTGTCAAAAGTCAATAATTAAAGCCAAATCTGAAATGAATGAAGCATGTGGCGTTTCAAGGGGATATTGCTGGATTCATCTTGATCTCAGTATATGGGGAATATAAGGTAATGTAATACAGCGTACAAATTTATGGCTAATTCCGAAGCTTTCTATAACGGAAAATAATAAATCCCCTCTCAATTCAGTTAAATGCTTTCTCAGCATCTCACAGAAGCAGGAAGGATCGACTTTTAGAAGACCAAAAGTAGATTAAATTTAATGCCCTTCTTTCATTATCTGATGAAATTCTTCCCTTAAAGTCCATTTGATATTTATGTACAATTTTATATAAAGCCTCATCTAGTTTGATAGCACTGTTGGGGATAGCCTTCCTGGTTTGAAAAACATATATATGAAGATACTTTAGCATATCTTTTTTAAAATAACTCCTACACAGTACAATAGTGCGGTTATTTCCATTTGAGCGCTTTATCAGAACCATTGGTCCTAGCAATTTACATTGGGCTATGCTCTTGATAGCTGCAGTCATCATTTAGTGGTTGATCATCAATAATGTCTCATGGATTATTCTTACAGATTTGGCAATTTTTGATCTAGAAAAATATTAATCTGATCTTTATTTACAGTGGAGACAGATCAATATATGGTTTCTAGAATTTTGCTTAGATTTCTGCATCTTATTTTAGGCTTCTCTCTCTTTTTTTTTTTTTTTTTTTTTTTTTTATTATTTTATCTGATTCCTTGTGAGCTGACCTACTAAATCTTATCAGCCATATTTCCCTCTACTTGGTTTAAGACAGAATTCAGTCAATAATTCTCCAAAAAGTACTGTGTTATTTTCCCCGTTTTTAGGTTTTTATGTTAGTCATGTCTTTTTTCTAAGCTACAGATTTTTCAAGCCTCTATCAATGAAAAGACTAAGGTACTAGTACAGTAGTAACAGATCATCATCCATATTGCAATGAATGCCTCTATCATCTTTAAAAAGGTTAGCAGAAAAGGTAACGTTTAAAAAAAATTACTGATTTCTAGTTATGCTGAGTGCCCTTCGGAGAACCTACAAATATTATTCACTAAGCTTAGCTGTTGTTTTAGTCTTCAGTCTTTAATGTCCCCAAAAAAAGCACTCTCTTACAACAATCCAGTTTTGTTACAATGCTGCAGTGTGTACCATGGTGAGAGACCACAGATTCTATACAAACCTGATTCAAGGAGACAGAGTGCAGGGGGAGGATTGAGCAGTGGGCAGAAGAGGAAAATACCTTAATACAGTGTAGTACAACTTTGAAAAATATTGCATTTAATATTTTTCAGAATGAAAACTCAGTTTCAGGTGATTCACTGAGTGACCCTCAGACTGCTCCTTAGAGGCATTTGGTGCATACTGTAAGGATGTAGTGGGACTTCGCCCATGAAAGCTCAGGCAAAAAATAAAATTTGTTCGTCTTCAAAACTGCCACCAAACTCCTTGTTTGTTTTGCTGAACCAGACTAACACACCTACCCCTTTGGAACTGGCCAGCATTTAGTATTTTACCAATATAGGCTCTCTTTCTAATTTTCTTAAACCCTGGTCAGTTGGCCAGCTGGTTGGTTTGTCTGACACCATATCATTAATGCTACATATTTCAACTGATGTCCTCTGCATTTTACATGGAGAAGTATAAAACTAGAAATTACTGTTCCAGTTCACACTGTATTGTATTCTGCTATTATACAGGTCCTATTTAAAAGTAGTCTAATTTAAATTCAAACAATGGCTATGTGAGTAAAATGTATGATTGGGTTGTAAAAATGTGCATTTAAAAGCCCTTTCCACCTGAGGATCTCAGAATCACTTTCCAAGACATTAATAAATTCAGTCACAACACCCCTGTGAGGTAACTGAACACTTTCTGTTGGACAGAAGAGGAAACAAACACAGAAAGTTAAAGTGACTTGCCCCAGGTCCCACAAGAAGTCTGTGGCAGAAACAAAATCCACATCTCCTGATTCCAATCCAGAGCTTCAGCCAAAAGACCATCATAACTTCGTACAAGGCACACTGAATACCACACAAAAACTGACTGTGAGGAAAATCCTCTTAAGCCATTCTAACAAATAATAGGTCACAGTACTGGGTTCAAGCATAACCCCTATACTGTTTGACTGATTAAAAAACACTACAATATAATCAAAGGTAGACATTTCACCATGACAATAATTAAAATCATTACAGAAAAATGCAACACCACAATTCATACTTTACATTGCCTTTTCTGCTTATATACCCGATTATTGATTTTGCAAGTTAAATAACACCTCAGTTCTACATTTTCTCTTTGTAAACTAGGAATACACAAGAGAATTATGAAAAATCTGACAGAAGATGTACTTTCCCTCTTGTAGAGCCTTTCCAGACTATAACGGTTCTGATTATAGGCTTTTTCCTTCCAAAAAAAAACAAAACACCAAAGGAGTCGTGTGGCACTTCAGGACTAAAAGATTTATTTTTCGCATGAGCTTTCACGGGAGAAAATCCCACTTTGTCAGATGCTTCGAAGATGGGTGACTGTGCCAAACCACTGAATTCCTAAAGGATAACTCTTCCAGGAACAGAACCATTGAATTGTAGAACTGAAAGGGATGCTGAGGGGCCGTCTGGTTCAGCCCCCTGCACTCAAGGAAGGACTAAGATACTATCTAACCATACTTAAACAAATGGATTACAAATCAAAGCTTCAAAGAGCAACTGCAAAACTGGAATCTATATACAGATCTGACACCATTGCACCTTAGGGTTAAATAGGGATCTTGGGATTTTTAATTATTTCAACCGGTCATCTGATCTCACTTTCCTCTATATGTTTGTTCTCCACTGTCTGAATCCAAACAACTGGTTTGATTTTCTGTAACAGTCTGACCTGATCCTTCGATCCAAAAGGGGCAGCCATGTTAGTCTAGTTCAGTAAAACAAACAAGGAGTCCTGTGGCACTTAAAGACTAACTAATATATTTAGATATAAGTGACATAGGACTCCTTGTTGTTCATTTACTGAGCCTATGACTTACACTTCCTTGCATTTATATCCCCGCCCCCCCAAAATAAACTCCTGATATTGAAGCATCTGTTGAAGTGGGATTTTCTTCCACAAAAGCTCATGATACATAAATTTGTTAGTCTTTAAAAGTGCCACAACGTTTGTCTGGTTGTTTTGCTGAACTAGATTAATATGGCTACCCCTTTGCAACCCATCACTGGCAAGTTTCTTTAAGCTGCTCTTAAAAATCTCCAAATGACAGATTCCATAACCTCCCTAGGCAATTTATTCCAGGACTCAAATACCCTGACAGTTTGGAAGGATTTTTCCCAAAATGTTCAACCTAAAATTCCTTGCTGCAACTTTAGGCGACTGCTTCTTGTCCTATTCTCAGATATTAATTAGAATCATTTTTCTCCCTCTAACAGCCTTTTTATGTATTTGAAAACATTATGTCCATCCTCAGTCTTCCCTTCTCCAGATTAAACAGACCCTCAGGTTTTTGGTTTTATTTGAAACTTTTTTTAAATCTTCCTTTATAGCTCAAGTTTTCTTAGACCTATAGTCATTTTCACTGCTTTCCTCTGAACTTCCTCCAATTTACTCCTGAAATGTGGCATCCAGAACTTGACAAGACTACAACTTAAGTCTTATCAGTGTGGAGTGGAGTAGACTTACTTTTCATGTCTTGTTGATAACGCTCCTGTTAATACAACTCAAAATGATATTTGCTTTTTTGGCAAAATTGTGCCATTGATTCATACTGACCTTATGATCCACTATAATAAACAGATCTTTTTCTGCAGCGCTGCTTCCTGTGCAATCATTTCCCATTTTTTGTGTGTGCAGTTGATTGTTCCTTCCTCAATAGAGTACTTGGCATTTGTCCTTATTCAATTTCCTAATACTTACTTCAGACCATTTCTTCTGTTTGCCCAGATCATTTTGAATTTTAATCCCGTTCTCCACAGCACTTGCACACCCTCCTAGCTTGGTAACTTCCGCAAACTTTCTAACAATACTCTCCATGCCATTAACTAAATCACTGATGAAGATACAGAACAGAATCTCATCCAGAACTGATGCTGGCAGGACACCATTCAGTAAGTCCTTCCACTTTGACTATGATCCACAGACGATAAATGTATTTATCTTTAAAAGATTTCCTGAGGCAGGTCAGAGGGTTTGCACTCATTATTACAATATATTCTCCTTTAGCTACAGGAAAGCAAATTAGCTCTCTTGTTGTATGGGGGTGGCTGTTTTCGTTGTTATTATTATTATACTAAACCCTGCTCCTGTGTGTTTTTCCCACACAAATCCATGAATATTAATATAAACTCTATAGCATGCATTGTATTGTATTTGCCTCACATTTGTGGATCATTTTAAAGACCCACTCACAAGCTTTGACTCTTAAAAATACAGTGATAGTCTGCATCCTCCAATTTTCTTGATTCACAGAGCCACATGCTGACAAGAGTTAAGCATCAAAGCACTGGGCTATTAAAAGACAATGGAAACCTCCAGATCAGTTAAAAGATACTAATACTACCATAGTTACCTTCATATTTACTAGCATGCTCTACATTAAACACTGCCACTGTGACCTCGTAATTACAAATCATCATACTACAAAATGTAATGTAATGTAACATAATATAATAGCTCTAAGGACAGATCTGTTTCTCCCACCAGGGGGAGAAATAACTGGAAAAATGTCAGGACATGACATTTATGCTACAGAGGCTCTGTCCCTGGAGCGAATGAGATATGAAGGTCTACCTTCCTTAACATAAATATTCTTAGAGAAGCCAGAGACACAGTGTGATGCTGAAAGTTAAAGGGAACTTAGCACAACAGCTTTACCTTCCAGATTTGAAAAATAAGCTGTTACACTGCAAGCTTACTTTATTCATATAGTTGACAATTTTCTTACTAAATAAAACTGTCAACATTAAATCAGTGAGACTTTTGCAGCTTACTTTGCATCATTAAACAGTCAGTATACAAATATTGATGCATGTTATGCTCGAGGGGGCCTAATATAAAAAATTAAATTACACGGGGGTGGGGGGGGGTAATAAACTCCAGAAATTTGTGTATATCACAGAAGTTGCATCAATGTATGCTCATCACAGTGCATGCATCAAGGTGTGTCAATCTGTCACATTAAAATATTGAATCTGTTACTGATCCAACTGTTGAGAGTCCTCTTTCTGCCTCCAACAGCCAATATCTCATACAACACTGGCTGCTAACAGATCTTAATAATCCAGAGCTTGGAGAGTTTTGTGGTTTTTAACAGAAATTAAAGAATAGCCTCTTTAACACAGCAAGAAGAGATTTTGGCTCTGCCTATAACTTAAGTCTCTGCAGAGCAGCAGAGTGCCAACAAGAATCACACTTCTCCCTCATCCATTGTGTTTATTCCTTTTTTTCATGCTTACAATACTCTTTGCAACACCTCTGCCTCCAATTTTACACAACATACTTAAGTGTTTACAAAAGAACATCTCCACCAAAAGCTAATCTAAACTTCCACAGCCACTGCTGCTCCATACTTGGGATTTGTTAAAAAAGAAATTAATATCATAGCTAGCAAGACTAGTTTTTTTCTAAATGGTAAAACATTTTTTTTATCTGTGCTGACTATTAATGGAAAATCAGTACTAAAAATTTTTTTAACTTATGAAAAGACTGTAGTATAGAGCAGGGGTCTCCTACATGCGGGCACCCCTAAAGCTGTTTCCCGCAAACCGCAACAACGCTATCGTTTGTCAATATTTGCAATATCATTGTATGAAAAGGTTTCAGTGGTGCAGACCTCAGGCTAATGTACTAGTCCCCATGTGGCCCTCGTGGTGATTTGAGTTTGAAACCACTGGTATAGAGCAATAATCATTGCTTAGTTCTTAAAAGAATAAATTACTCAACCAAAAAATAACTTGGACACCTAATGACTGAATAAAGTAATGATCTACCTGAGAAATTAATATTACATAATTAGAAAAAAATCAAAGTAATAAATTAAATTTAGGTATAAAGTGGGTAAAATTATTCCTACAGCTTTTGTTTCCAATGAAATAGAGAAACATTTCATTTCTTAACATATAGGTTAAGGAACCACTACTTTGAATAAGTGTTCGACATGTTTCCTCACTATACTAAACACCACAAACTTTACACAGGAGGAAAAGGATAACTTCCAAATTCAGAGACTGTAGTCTGCCTGAAGAAAATTAAATCTGAATGGCAAACAAGGCATCCTTGTGGAACTTTTAAACATTAAAAACATACTTATCACGTGAGCTGCCACAGGTATATTGTTTGTTACAGATCAGTATCATGCATCTGTTCCAGACTCCTATGCCCCTTTCTTTAGGCTGATTTTGCTTGTGTATCCCCTAATTTCACCTCTCTTAAAAACTACTTGTTTAAAAAAAAAAATCAGATCAAAATACAAAAGTGCACACTATTGTCGAAAAATGTGCTCTCTTATTTTTACCATACAAGTATAAAATCATTTACAATATAAATACTGTACTTACTTTTCTGTCTATAGCAGGTGTGGCCAAAACGCGGCTTAAGCGCTGCATGCGGCTCTTCAAAGAGAAAGTGCGGCTCACTAGCAGGGAGCCGCTTCAGGCTGGGAGGTTAAAATCTCCAGCCTGTCAGGCAGCTCGGCAGCCAGCAGCTCAGAGGAGGATGAGGAGAAGGAGCAGAGCCAGCAGGAGAGCTCAGAGGAGGGGGGAGCTGGAAGCAGCAGCAGGTAGGTCAGAGGAGGGCGGGGAGTTGTCTTGAGAGACAGTAGCAATGTTCCTTCTAAGCTGGTGATGCAGCTGAGCAAGTTACGGATGCACCTAGGGAGCCGATGAGCAGGGGCCCAGCACCAGGTCAGGGAACCAGGAGGGAACTTGCTCAGCTGCATCAGCTTAGAGAGAACATTGCAGGAAAGGGCAGCATGGTGGGAGACAGCAGGAGAAGTGAGCAATGGTCAGGGACAACAGAGAAACAGTGGCATAGTAAGAGACGGCAGGAATGCGGCCATGGGGGGGGAGTGGCATGGCTGAAGAAGCTGTGGCATGTTTAGATCCTCTCATAGGCCCTAATGCAGCTTACTCCTTTGTTAAAATTGTGTTTTACAAGTCGTAAACTTCACACAGAATACTGAGAAATGAAACTACAACGGAGAAAAGTTTAAAACTGAATGCAGATTGTTTCAATTTTTAGCACAATTGACTGCTGTGAAGCACCGTATTCCACAATGAAATTTGTTATATCAAAACACTGTGCAATACTTAGAGATCAGCACCTGAGAGAGCTTTTGCGTACTGCATTGATAAGTCACTGCCCAGATTTGAAAAAAACTTGCCACTCGGCTGCAGTGTTCTACACCCAGTGACAGCTAAGTTTTTACTATATGGGCCTAGTTTTCATGGTAACTTTAAATGATTATTAGAATCTGGTATTAGTAGGATCAATATTTGCCCTGTTTTTAAGATAGAATTAAAGCGCACAATAAATTTTAAGCTTAGTAATTTTGGAATAGGTAAAAGTATGTGGTTATATGTCTCAGTGCAACTCTCAACGGTTTAATAATCGACTTATGCAGTTTGAGTTCCATAAGTTTGGCCACTCCTGGTCTATAGCATACACAGAAGTATGAACAAGTCATTGTCTGTATGAAATTTTTAGTTTGTACTGACTTAGTCAGCGCTTTTTATATATCCTTTTGTAAAACTATGCAAAT
The DNA here is from genome assembly GCA_007922195.1 of Podocnemis expansa. Classification (NCBI taxonomy): domain Eukaryota; kingdom Metazoa; phylum Chordata; order Testudines; family Podocnemididae; genus Podocnemis; species Podocnemis expansa. Next base: position 456,340 of record ML682206.1, on the reverse strand, counting down.
CTCTAGATGAGCTGAGGTACCCCTGGAATACCACGTGAGAAGCAGCTCACAATTTCACAGCATTTTAGAACCAAGCAACTTCTTCAGATGACTGCTCAGGCAAGCTGCAACAGTAAAAAATATTATACTAATTAAACAAAAGCAGTATTAGAAAAGGAAGTGATTTTCCTGCCTATATTTTAGCAGTTGTAAAAGCTTGCTGCCTTAAGTTAAAATATGCTGAAATGGTCTACCCCTTATAGCTACAGATTGCAAATGGAAAGTGCATCCTAGCAGTAAGCTTTCATCTAGTAAACGAAGGGTCTCGCCACACGAGCATAACCCATCCCCTTCTCTCATCAGTGCCATGCTGTTCATGAAATGAAGCACCTTGGTTTTTAACACACTAAAAATATTGAATGAAGAAGAAAATTCTTTTTTAAATCACATCAAAGTTGATTATAATGTGGATATTTTTCATAAAAGCATGTCAAAAATAACAAAAAAGTGACAAGTTAGAATGAAAAAATCTTAGAAAACAATTATTTGCTTTCAAATACATCATGGAGCCCAGACTCACCAAAAACTGAAGCTGAAAAGGCCTTAAAATCCAATTTATATCATTTTGTTAATATATGATGGACCAACTTTGCATGCTTTATGTCATTGCGGTGTGCAGTTTTTTTTATTAAAGGGGATTCAGAGAGGGTCATTGAGAACAATTAAGGTCCTAAAAAGCCCTCATACAAAAGCTGACTGAAAAAAAATGGATTATTTTAGAGAGAAGACAAAGGCTGATGTAATGAGCTATCTACAATTATGAACGATGCAAGGAGGTAGCTCAGGAGCTTATGTTTTCCTTGTCTGATAACATAAGATCAAGCAGACATTCAATGAAACCAAAAAGTGGCAAATTCAACTTGACAAACGGAAACACTTTTTCCACACAGCATACGCTTAAAAGTAGAGTGTAGAACTAATTGACATGTGACATTGCTGAGGCCAAGAATTTAGCAAGATTCGAAGAACTGGGCTTTTATATAGAAAGGAAGACTAACCAGAATCGTAACAAGTTATGCTATTATGCTTCTTAATACCAAATAAAGAGTACAGAAGGGAGATTAAAATCTCACATTTTAGCCATTTTCTTATTAGTAGTAATTAAAATGAAACCTTCCTGGGAGGGAGATAATCCCTCATCTGCCTACTGTGTGGTTTCTTGCACCTTACTTTGAAGCACCCTGTGCTGGTCAAACTTAGAAATAGGAAATTCCATTAAAAAGACCACAGATCTGATCCAGCACAGTCATTCCTATGTTTCTTGTCCAGCGCTTACAACAGCATATGTCTGTGCCAGAATTTCAACTTTTGTTAATCATGTTTCTAACATTCATGGCTGTGAAGATGACCTTGAAAAAAAAAAATGAACTGAGCATAAACCACTGCTATTCAGTCTTTCTGGAGAATGATTAGTGAAGCTGATCAGTAAGAGAGAAATGCACACAGACACGCACGCACACACTTGCACATTTATGTATACTTAGCCTCATTTTGCAAAGACACGGCTAAACACGCCTCCAGCCACTTACACCTGCACTTTCTTCCTCTAAAGCTCTTTGAACTCCTTTGCATATAGGGACTTTGCATTCGTGACTACCTGGAAAGCACCCAGTATCAACTGTGGGCCCTATAATGCTGGAGTAATAAACATTACTAGTCTGCTACATGTAGGGTTACCAGATGTCAGGCAAAAGGAGGACGTCCTCCTTTTTACCTTCCTATCCTCTCTCCTGAAGGCATTTTAAAAATACATGATTTTGTTCGGCTTTTTACTTACAGGGGTTCAAGTCTGCTGGAATGCCCTAGAACACCCTATATTTTAGGGAGAAGTGTTCCAGTGCCCCCCAAAAACAGAAGAATATTACATCAATACTATGTTTTCTCCATGTGTCCTCCCTTTCATACTTCTCTGTCCTCCTTTCCATGCTTTGGTGTCTAGTAACCCTAGCTACAGGCAACCTTTCCCCTCAACATATTTGTCTTAGTGGTAACCCTGAGAAGCACAGCATCACAAATGTAAGAAATTGGGAAAACAGATTATGATCTAATCATCATGCCAAGCACTGTAAGATCCTCCCAAATGGGAAGCACTGAATAAATATATTATTTTGGTTTAATACTGTACTATTCTCTTCAGACTCTGGGGAGATCACTGATAGTTTGAGAACGGGACCTAAAAATCCTAAGAGTTAGACACTCAGTTGCCACTGATTTTCAATGCAATGTGGGCACCCTAGAGGCTTCTTTAAAAATCCCTGATTTAAATCCTCAAAGGGACAGACTGACAATTAAGATAGATCGCAAAAATATTATGGCAAGTAATTGCATGTACATGTTCAGAAGATATTTCTGAACTGTAAATAATCTTATATGCATCCAAATGTTTTTCTTGTAGAACAACCACTCAGAACAACCGTTTGGAACAAATACGCTTTTGAAAGTCAGTGTGCAAAACAAAAAAAGTAAAACAAAAACAGCATCAATGTCTAAATATATTTTGACCCTATATGTCCAGAAATGGGATTAAAATTCTAATAATTTAAAATAAATTTAAAAATGCACTGTCCAATCTAAGAACAAAGTCTTAGCAAAATGTAATTTAATACCAATGAGTCCCTAAAAATAGGTTTTTATAAATGGAAAATCAATAATTAACTCAGATGTGTCAGTGAATGAACTTTAAAAAATACCCAGCACTATAAATTTGCTTTTCATCACAAAACATTATCCATATAAATATTTTGTCACACATTATCCAAAAAACCCTCTCTGAAAAGCAAGCCATGTAAAACATATTAAACACTGTGAAGGATGCTGAAAAATGCAACAGGCTTTTACTGATGTTAAAGCAACAAAAGTGATCATTCAATACAGTCCCCTCCTTCTCTGATCACTTTAGAGTGCTTCAATTCTGCTGCTCAGCATGTTAAAATTGAAATGATGATTTCTACCTGTCAGCAAACAGGAATTTCTGGTTTGCTGCTCAGCACCACGTGAGGAGGATTTCACGAGTATTTTTATGGCAAGCCGAAAATTACAGCTCACTGTTGCAGATTTGCAATTTCAGACCCAACCAATTATATTGATTTTTTAAAAAAAAACTCCTGTGACCAAAGGCTGCAGTTTTTACATTAGCTAACCTCCTTCCCTTCTCTCAAAGAGAGGTGCTGAAGCACTATGGAAGCAAGCAAATTTGGTTTAAAAGCACTGACTCAGATGTGGTGACAGTAATCACCTAATTCTAAGTCAATCTAATAAAATGTTTAGTGCCATACCTTAAAGCTGAGTTCTTCTGCTTCTAGCAACTGGAGAAAATTGCATAATTAAACTGTCTTCACCATGAAATGCAAACTCCAGGTTGCAGTGCTGTTTCCTAAGTGCAAAATTATCATTGCAATGCTTTACTCTTCTTAAGTATGAACACATTCTATAATGTGCTTGTTCACCAATTGAGTTTTAAAATGGCTTTTGTACCCTCTCAGCCTCCAAAAGAATTACCTGCACATATGGATCCTCTACTGCCACTGTAATATAACACACTAACACTTTCAAGAGAAGAACTGGAGTTTATTTTAGGAACGTGCATCATCATTAGGTATGAAAGGACTAGATTTTTACTGGTGAACATCAATAAACGTGACTTTCACTGTGCACACACAAGCCACCAAAAGTAATTCCCATTGATTAACTGAATTTAGAGATACACAATGTATGAAAAACTGCTGCTTGAGAATTTACTAGCATTCGTGTTAAAGATATTTGCTTAAGTATATTTAGACATGTGATGTTAGCAATTTGTGGCTTGTGTTGTAAAGCGTTAACCTTTTGAATTTCGAGGTCTACTGTCATTAATTTTTCTGCTCCCCTCATTCTCTACATTTTAAACCACCACCATAATTTCCCACAATTTTGAAAGTTTAAATGACAAAAATTGGAAAAACATGCAAAAAATATTTGCACTACTGCAAAACGTAAAGTAGATAAACTTTAAAATAAAACACTGATAAACCATCAGAATTATTTAAAAAATAAAAATTGAATTCTGCCAAGCCTGATTATAAAGAAAGGTCAAGTTCTACTGTGGTCAGGGCTGCTTTTTTTCCTTAGTCAACACTGAGAATCAATGAGGCACTTTGCCTCCTGTGATCTAAAATTCTCCATTTTAATGTGATCAGAACCGAACTCTAAATGTATTTCTTAAACTGCAAATGTTCAGATGTTGTTTAATTTACTTGATGATTTAAAAAAAAAAAATCTATTTACCTCTGGCCAGTACTGATTTAATTCTGAAAAGCATCCGTATACAATTCCTAGTCAAGTTCATTACACATACGTGTTCCAAATAGAAAATTATGTCAATATAAATAGTTGATCTTTCCTATTTTATTATTTGCTTAACTAGTAAATGCTGAAATGGTACTATAATCATCAGCTTTTGTTTCTTTAACATCAATTTGCTTGCATACTGTTTGTGCTCTATCAGATAGCAATTATAACAGGCATAGGCAACTTTTAGGTCTATGGTCTTCAAACCTTTTCCTCTGGACCCAGTTGAAAAAAATCATTTATGCTTGTGAGCCATCAATTACTTCTCTGAGCAGTGCACTCCAGTCTTTTGGTGGTGGCAGCAGGGGGCGACAAAGCCCAGTGTCTGAGGGTCTCCAACCCAGTCCTGGGTCCAGACCTTAAGCCTGAAAACCACTGTTTTAAGTCATCCATTATTCTAATTAGATATTTTTCATGGTCTAATCTTTGCAAGATGCTGCACTAAGCTGCGGTGTGCCAGTGGATGGCACTCTTTTTTGTTGAGCAAAGCATGGAAAATGAGATGCTCTTGTATGCTTCCATGGTTGGAAGCAATGCTCATCTTTTCTTCTTATCCTATTTTATTGCTTTTTCTACTCCTTGTATGTTTTGCAGTTGTCTCAGGTGCTCAGTTATTACAGGATTTCTTTTACAGATGGGCCTCTGTGTTGTGCGATGCAAGGATTACTGTTTGTTCCCATAACTTCTGCATCATCATTTCACCAATTATGATTTGATGGATGTTCTTGACTTCAAACTCACAGGGAGCTGTCACCAAAAGGCTTAAGATTTTTGGTGTCATCTTTATCCTGCCCCTGAAATGGTCTTTGATGACACAATTGCTATAGCTAGTAAAGGAGAAGAGAGAAGCAACTACAGACGTTTGCTTACCTGAAGGCTGGTAAGCTACTGATGAGACCTTATCCATGCCACACTGTTCCAGAATTTCATCAAGATACAAGAACTCAACCATAACTTTAAAATGATTTTATTACTTACTTTTACTATTCTAAATAAAAAGACAAAAATGATGGCAGCACTGTCACTGGCCATTTCTGCAACAGTTTTACAGCTCTCGGATATTAGAAAACAGAAGTTTGACACTTGTGAATGAGGTTTCACAAAGCATTGCGTCACTTGGAGATGGCAGAATTTCTTCAGCTGTAACAACTGCCTCATGCCTCATCATGAGAGTTACCTGAGGGTTTGAAAGCTGAGACTGTGATCTTAGTAGCAATTCCCATAACTATTATTCACAGGACAAAAAGGCAGTTTGTCATGCTAATCAGATCCATCAGGTATCTAGAAAAAGCATCAAATCAGTAAACTGATGAAAGCACAGCAGCCATCTCCAAACACGGCACACAACGAAGACATTAACGTCTAACCTGTAACATCCCATAAAGAGATGACTTAGCCACCAATACAAGTCTTACCAAATTCCTCCACTGACATCTCCTAAGATTGAGATACTGTTCTAAGACTTATAGCATCACTTGACCACAGGGAAAGCCTGCTGGCTCTTTGCTTCCAAATGCCATTAGACACTGACAAAATAAGAGGCTAAAACCCCAATTTGTGACCCTAGACTACCGCAAGTCCTTTTACCTAGCTAATCCAAGGGCTCTGTGAAACATAAGGTGACATCACAGCAACTATTTAGAACATTTAAATCAGCTACAAGAACTCAGAAAAAAGAAGTAAAACTTTATTCTGATAAAAATAATAAATGTTGTTGAATAAATATCACCTATTTGCTAACTATCAATTTAACTCCTCAGCAGATAGGAAGACTAATTTCATTTTTTTAAAAAATACTTAGTACAAAAGTAACTAGAAGTTAAATCAAGAGGCCTGCATAGTTGATGGAAATGAAGGCAAAGCCCAACAAAGCAACAAACAGCACGGGCAAAAAGAGATCAAAAGGAAGGACAGTGCCTTACACAACAGTTCATGTAGCACTTTACTGCTGAACTGCCAACAATCAAAATTTGAATCTCTAATAACAAAGTTATCAAATACATGATGTAGGAAATTCAAAACAGAAGACAAAGAGGCCACCTCAAACACACAACTGCAGTTTCATTTTTAAACTAAACAGGCAGTTTTGCTCAGATCTCATACTATGTTGCAGAAGCTCTGAATAGGCTGGCAACCGGAACAGTGTCTTGGAAAAGAAGTCTGACTTGAAAGAAAAAAAAATGTAAACCTTAAGCCATTTCCAAGAGTTTTTCAAACATCATTCTGCTGGGTGAACATTCACCAATATCACTGTTGAGGAAGATAAGCTTCATCATTCTTTTGTACATCCAGATGAATGAGAATGGAAGAAAGATTTAAGCCAGCTAAAAATCCCATGTCACTGTTAAGACATTCTGCAGTCAAACTCCCCTTTCTTTTTATTGGAGACCTAACTGTACTGTAGAAGGTTTGCTTGATGGCAGACTACATACCTTTAGAAAGTACACAGGCATCCTCTAGCCAATAGTTTTCAAACTCAGGGTCGGGACCCAGCACTGCATCGTGGACCCTCTGGCACTGGGTTGCAGCACCCCATGTGCCGCTGCCAAAAGACTAGAATGCAGTGTTCAAAGATGCAATCGCTGGATCACGTTCATTATGTAATTGTTGGGTCGCGGACATGGATGATTTTTTTTTTTTCAACTGGATCCTGAGGTGGAAAAGTTTGCAAACCGCTACTCTAGGCTCCCCACATGAAGACTTTGATTAAAGAAAGGTTTCTTTCTTTGAATGGTGTTTCTGTGAGGCAAATTAAATGAACCACCACAGCACTGCTAAGGCCAAGGAGGAGGCAGGACATGGTCAATCTAGCAGAGATGTTTCAGGACTAATAAGACTTTGACCATCATTAAATCAGAAAGATTGAGATGAAGTTCCTTGTTCATGGACCATCAAAGACACCGTGTATCTTAATCACCAACATGTTCTCTCTCCCCCACTCCCGCCCTATCCATCCCAGCCCCAGTCACATTTGTATCTCTAGTGACAAACAAATGTCAGTTTCTGAAAGAGGCAGACTTCAAGGAGTATCTTCCTTGCTTCACCACCAAAAAACATCTTTAGTTCAGGAAATGCAAGGTATTACCTTCAATTTTTCTGCAATTATAATGTCAGAGATTCAAAACTACTGGAGAGATCTTAGATTAAATTTCACTTCTAGAGCCAACCAAATAAGCGAGTCCATCAAACCCTAATGGCTCATTAGGATTTGTTGGCAGAGAACTGCTCCTGTCATAATAACATCTATCTTGTCACCAGAGAAACATGAACCTCTGAAAACTGTCTAACTCCAATTTATTTGAAACGTTGACCACCCAAGACTGCAGCCAGGAAACTTTTCTTGCCATTAATGAACAACCATAGCATCTTCAGTCTTACTTATGGCATTGTAGGCAATGACGACCAGCTGGTTCCTGAACAGAAACATCCCTTTGGAGCCAATCTAACAGCCTGTCATTCAAGTGGATCCTCATTGCCTATTTGGTCACGGCCCTGGAACTACTGTAAGCATGCCATACATCAACTGGGCAGCATGAAGTTCTAACTGCCTCTCTCTCTCTATCAAAAACTGACTTCAGCGTGAAACAGCAGAGCTGGAACTCATTTCCAAACTTGACACAATCAGACTGGATCTGAACAAGGACTTGGCATGATTAGCAAGTTACAAAAGGTAATTGTCCCTATTCTCTTTCAAATCTACTGGTGCGAATGGGCCATATCTGCCCTAACTTAAGTGACTTCCTTAGCACTTGCCCTCCCCATTTTATTACTTGTCCTTCATCCTGCCTTGTATATATACACACACCTCTGAACTGTCATTTCCACTTCATACATCTGACTGACTGGGTTGGATCCCACAAAAGCTTATGCCCAAAGAAATATTAGTCTTCAAGGTGCCACAGGACTCTCGTTGTTTTTGCTGTGTACATAGTAACATGGCTACCCCGCTGGAACCCTATCTGTCTATCTTTCTACACAGAGAATGCAGCAGGGAACAGTTTGTTTGCTGGAAAATGGCAGAATTGTTAGTGCATACAGCAACTGTCAGGGCAACTACAGGACAGAAGATGAAACATTCTGGATATTGAAAAGGACCACATCATGCCTGTTAGTCTAAAAGGACAGAAGCAACTCACTACTAAGCTGAAAATAAACAGACTGTGTTGCACTTTACATAATTCTTCTCAGGATTTACATAAATGTGTAAACCTTCTAATTGTTTCCAATGCCCAATAAGAAACCTGAATAGGAAGAGTCAATAATGTTTACTGTATGGAAAATATGAAATTTCAAGTGTTAAAAGCCTGTTTTATTGACTTTTTAGAAACAGTAACATATAAATATCACATAATTTAGCTCGCTCAAAAAAAATACACCTAAACACACATCTGGCCCAGAATAAAACATAAAACAAGATCAAAGAAGTCTCAATACTGGTGTTCCACTACAAGCAATTCAAAGGTTAAACACAGCACATTAGGTATACAAATAAACCTGGCATGACCAGTTGAAGAAATAATTTCCATAAGTTTGCCCTTACTAACAAACACGTCCTTCTAAAATAAACAACTGCATATTGTCTGCAAGATAAGCCGCTGAACAGGTATGGTGATCCGCATCATACTACCGTCCTTGGCTAAAACAATATTTTCAGTCATTATATTTAGAAGCATCAGTCAAGTGAAACTCATCTGAGTCAATGAAGGAATGCCAAAGATGAATTTAGGCCACTGTCTTTTCTGCTGATTGTTTTGCTATTCTGATCTGATGCTGCAGAATCCAGAATTTCACTTCTTATTTCCTTTTCATTTCACACAGGCTAGGAGGCGCCCTTAATTCTCTGCCTCTCCTTCCAGCCCATGGCATGAGTTCTCAGGTCTCGAAGTTCCGGTCTTTTCTCTTCTCTTTCCATTTTATCTTTGATCTGCCATACCTTTTCTTGCTGCCTCCCTCCTCCCATGATTTCTTTGCTGGTGATTCTTCTCCCATTCTTATTACATGCCTGAGCCCACCTCAACTAACACAGACAGAGTCCTGGGGCACTTAAAGACTAACAAATTTATTTATTGCAGTGTCCAAGGATTCCTTGTTTGTTTTACTGAACGAGACTAACATAGCTGCCCCTTTAGAACTTAAACTAACAGAGTCCCAACTTTATTGTTTTCAATTCCATTTCTTCTACCCTCCACTGCCTTGCCATTCTCTTCATGACATTAATTTTCTACTACCAGCATCATCTTTTCTTCGACTCCAACAAAACCCACTGTTTCCAAAATGCAAAGGACGCAGGTAGAAAAAGCACATGCAGTATACACTTTTCCTTGCAGTGTGTTACTTAACTGTCAGCCCCACAGTACTCTTGCCACTACTCTTCCCCCAAAATGGAGGTGAAGAGGCAGGTGATGTCTTTGATCCAGATAGCTACTTATAGCTAGTTAATGCTTACAATAAACTTCCCAGGCAGAGACTAATAGCTTTTTGATTATGCTAGTTTCAAATTCTTCCCCAACTATCTGACATTAAGCAAGCAAAGAACACACACATTTGGTCAGGGCATGGAGTTTATTCCTTGTCTGCTTCAAGGCAGATAATGACTAAATTCTGTGGAAGACAAAAACATGCCAGTACAGGTAAATGGCCAATTCTTTACACCCCAATCAAAATGTTCTTTTGTGACATCAGCTACGGAGGCAATTTGAAAAGGATGTTCCTTATCAGCTTAGCATAGTTCTCAGAATGATTTTTAGTGTTTACGCTGACTGTAACAAACAGATTCCTAAACTTATCAACAGTGGTCAGTCATCTCTGACCGTCAGTCACTTCTGGACTGAAAGAGCTAGATAACATAATACAATCTGCTGCAGAGATGGAGACATCACTAATTTCACAGCACCATGAAAACAACTACTAGCAGCTGTCACAAAGGAAGTTGTGGATCATCAATGAAACAAGATCATTAAACAGAGTCCCCGAAGAAAAGTGTCAAAAATGTACACTTGATATTTGAGATTTTAAAAATTTTGTAACAGAAGGAGTGAAATGTTGGGTGAGCTAAAACATCTTACACATGAACAACCAAAATCTAAAATTCTGCAGCCCCATTAAGACATCCCTAGAACCTCCTTATAATACCAAAAGGCTCAGAAGCATGGCAAATAGAGAAAATCTCTCTCTTCTAGTTACCAGCTTCTCAAAAATGAGGTAGCATTATTCAGAAAAAAGAGCTATTCCGTTTGAATGGAAAGACAACCACCCCCCTACAGAAATGTTCTTGTTGCTTATGCTACTAAATACAAACTTTGACAGGCAAAAAACAAAAGTAGTACTTTAAGGTTCTACAGAAATGCGAATTACACTTTCTAAAGGAAAATGTCTTTCACTGAACCTGTGCAACTTCCCTGGAAAAGAAATATGAGGCTGTACTTCTCTCTCCCTGTTTTATAATGAAACTATAAGAAGCTACCTTGGAAGAGATCCATCCGAACAGCAAGTTCAATCCTGTGCTTTAATTACATGCTGGACCGTGAAGCGAACCAGCTTCTGAAGGAAAACTGAGTTTAACAACAATGGAATGACAGGCACAGCTCTCCCCTCAGCTGACTAACAGTTTGAGATTGTCAGATGAAAAGCATTTAAGAGATCTTTTTAGATAATCCCGCAATTAGAGGATAGGCTCTCACTGGGCACTGCGCCCTCAAGCACAACCCACTGTGGTCACTCCCTCATGGCCCAGAAGATGGCATTGCTGTCAGTGACTATATGGGGTCTAGCCTGGAAAATTAATTACCCAGACCAAATTAGCTCAAAACACATATCCCCAATGTGAACTCTGGTTTATCAACTCTCTCTCCAGAGCATCTCTTGCTTCCTTGTCATGCAAGTTCACACCCACTCACAACACTTGATACATCTTCTCATCCCATTTTCAGGAGGCCCAATTCCTCCTTCTGGAGCAGACAGTGCTTCGGACAGGCAGTCTCTCAAAACAGGAGTTCCCAGTATTCCTCAGGGAGCTGAACTGTACTTCCGAAAGTCCTTCTCCTTAAACTTTAAGTCTCCAAGCTCTCTTCCTTGAAGCTAATTATAATTTAAGCCAATTTTTTTTTTTTTTTTTTTTTTTAGAAATTGGCTTTTCAAATGCCAGGTCATGTCACATTTGTTATTCAAATGCGCTGCTTAAAATAGGATTGGATTAAACCTATGAAACACCATGCTGACTATTATTTAAAGTGGTTGGGTTACTTTACTCTTCTTTGGCTCTGTACAAATTCAAGTGTCAGAAAGAATGAACAATTCAGCTTCCTAAAAGCAACACATACTTCTTCCACAATTTGACTGGTTTTTGTAGCTTCTTCTTCCAAGTATTTACCAAAAGCATTTATGACTGTCAGACTGGACAAAAACTTTAAAGAATACCATCATCTAGTTTCTCAATGCTTTCATTCACTGCAGCTAATGGACCCTCTGCTGGCATTCTTTCTGCCTCTATCACCCTATGACATTCAATAGCAGAAATGAGACAAACTCAATATTTATATGGGCTCTGTCAATACAGCATCTGTCTCCAACTCAAACTACACACCTTTTCTGTTTCCATGACCCCAATGTCTATTCTTTTTATCTAACATGCAAAAAGTAATCATCAAAATAAGTCTGGATAAAAATCTTGCTGTCCTTTCTCAGACAAATACCAAAGGAAGAACTGAAGAGTTTAAGTCTTGGTGAAGAGTAAACTAATTCATACATGTACAATTGTATATATGTGGCAAAAGATCTAAACTGACAAGAGTGCAACACAGTTCATAAAACTGTAAGCCCCTTATTTAAAAAACAAACTTGTGAATAAAGGGATGGATGTGAAGGAATATACAATGCAAATATATACGTATTTGAAATCAAACTCCATCAGCCATGTCAAAATCACAAGATTTATGCTCTGAAATAACTATTTGATGTGTCATTAAATTTAAGCAATTTCTCTTCAGAGACAATGCTATGGCAGTTAGGATAGCTAACCTGAAAAAATAAACAGCATCATGCTATAGTCTCTCTATATACCAAGTAGTGTTTACAAAAAAGTTGAAAAGTGGTGAAGTTTACCTTTATACTTGTTCATAATTTCAATGGCCCAACAACTTTTGTACGCTAGTATGAATTTCAGATACTACCTGACTTGAATAACAATGAAAAAAAAGTCTATTCTTCTCATTTTTTAACTGAGCAACTGTCTGCAGTTTTGCTGAACAGCCTAGCTATTTTGAGTATAGTATTTCTATATAGATATATAGATATTTTTTAAGACATCAATCAACCAAACACTCAAATGACACTAACAGAATCCAAACAGGAAGGAGTACTATAAAGCCCAAAAAAACTGCAAAACACATGTTTTCCATGTGTCCTGCTGTTTGGACACCAGAATATGTTTGTTAGCATTAACTATCTTAAGGTGCTTTCATTTCTAAAACCTTTCATACTACCTCTTTTTTTCCTTTTGAAACTTACCTAAATGTTTTAATATAAACTATAATTTCAACAAGTACAAACAAAATTTGTGTTGACATGTTATATGATGGTTACCTTAATTTTTTTTTACTTGGTATACATGTAATTATGAAAAAAACTTACACTGCATTAAGGAATTTAAATCAATCATACTGCTTAAAACTCCTTATTAACAAAGCAGCATTGCCAGGTACAAAGTCCTAAAACTTAAAAACATCAATGATCCAACTTACATAATGACAGTATTAAGTTATTCCAATAAACTTACTACGTATGCAACAAAAAAGTAAACTATTTCTTGCTTCAATCTGCTCTTTTAGTGATGACCCACTTTAAAGCCAATACTAAGCCAAAATGAAAGGACTTCCTAGAATGACCACAAAAAGCAGTTCTGTCACAATATGTGCAGCAAAACATGTCCAAATGAGCTGCAGTACCTGTGCAAAGAACGAAAGAATGAGAGTCATGTTCCCAGTAAATCCAAATCCCCAGATGCCCATAAACTTCTTCAGTGATCAAGAGAGGGTTTTGGTTTTGGTAGTTTTATGTCTCTCCTCTGGGCAGCATGCTAGATTTGTGTTGCCAAGGTTTATTTAAAAAGGAAGCAATTAGACTTAATACATAATTAATATTTCAAAGTATGTCTTGTTCTTAACATTTTCCCAAGGAGAGGGCAAGTTCAATTATATCACAAGCTCAAGAAAATACACATGCAAGAGAAAACAAGCAATAAGAGAAGATTTGTGGAAGGGCTGAAGAGCTTACGTTTTCCTCCCATGTCGGATTTATACTCTCATCCCCCAAGACCTGGCCTCATAAACAATATTCTTTCAGCTCAGGAGAATATCCTTTGAAGGCTTGTTTCTCTTAGCTGACTGGTGAGGATATTGGTAAAATCCACAAGGCGCTTCAAAATACTTGAACTGCACAAATACCTTCTAAAAACAAACTACTTATTTTAAATGGCTATTACATGTTGCTTTCCTTCAGTTGTCAAATGAAAATCTATCACCATCATTCACTCCATACACAAATCTGACTGACTTCACTGTACTGCAGCTGAGCTTGGCATGAGGTTAAAAGGGGAAAAGAGACACCCAATAATCTATGTGCATGAATTAGGAAAAGCTGAGAAGACTGATGCCCCATAGGCATCTGGGTGACACACAGGGCCCTCCAAGGCTTCCTGTGTGACCTGCCAACTCTTAAAAACCACTTTAAAAGCATCTAAATACTTAAATTCACAAACAGTGATGTGCTGCCTCTCATTTGCCTATGACTTCCTTAGTAAACAATTTAATAGCAGTGCTTAATCTGCGATGAAAAAGCTAGAGGGGTTCAAAGCCCTTGCACAAATTAAGTTTACTGGATCTTAAGCTCTCACCACAGCATCAGCTATTATTGGGCAAGGAAGGATGCTGTCCATTTCTTCATTAGTGACGGAAATGAAGCCAAAAATGAATGCAAGTGGGAGTAAATAATGCCAAGTCAATAGTGTAAACTGAGTCTTTAAGCCAAACTAGACAGTTTTTTTATTACACCACCTCATTTAAAACACACAAGTTTTGTGTTTAATATGCCAAAACACTGTACCCATCTGTAAAGTTATCAATGTGAAGTGCCACTTTGGATCAAAGGACAGGAACTGCAACGCAACCTATACTCCTGTAGTGTTACAAGACATCATGAAATTGAAAATCTGAAATCTTGGTATCACACTAACTGTCATTCTTGATGGTCTACAACAAAGCAACAGTATGTCTGCGTGTTCCATGATTCTGCGATAAAAGGTCTGGTACAAGGGAGAGAGTAATTGGAGGTGCTCTGGACATCATTGTGAGTAGTATGTACCACGTCTGACGTGGCCATGCTGGGGCTATCATAATTACGACCACCCTGTCCTGTTGAATTTTGTGAAGAGTTTGTGGAATCATCAGGATGGGCAGAAATGCACATAGGATTGTGCTGCCCCAGTGGAGCAGGAACACACCTCCACTCGAGACTAGTCTTCTTCCTCCTCAAGAACAATATTGGGTGCATTTCCTGTTGTCTGCTGCAGCAAATAAGTCCATCATGGGGAGCCCCCATCTGGCGAAGATCCCTTGAATGATGTCATCTCTGATTTCCCATTCATTGTGGTTGGGGAACAAAAGACTCAAGGAATCTGCTATGATGTTGTCCTTGCCCAGAAGATATTCTCCAACGAGGCAAACTGCATGATGTAGACACCAGTCCCACAGATTCATTGCCTCTAAGCAGAGGGGTTGTGATCTGGTTCCCCCCGTCGATTTACATAGAACATGCACGTCCTGTTGTCAGTGCGGTCCCTTATCACCCTTCCTGCGATTATAGGAAGGAAATATTGGCACGCTTTCCAAACCGTTCTTAACTCGAGCAAGTTTATGTGCAAGAGCCTTTCTAGTAAGGACCATCTGCCCTGAGTGGTTTGGTCCTGACAGTGCGCTCCCCATCTGAGCAGGGAGGCATCTGTGGTTATCGTGACCTCTGGTTGTGGTGGTAGAAAGGGGACCCCTTGTAGAAGACTGGTTTGGTCCATCCGCCAGGCCAGGGAGTCTCTGATTGTCCTCAGGATAACTAGGAGTGTCTTGGAAGGATGGGTGTGATGCCTGAAACGTGAGAGGAACCATAGCTGAAAGCGACGCATACAGAGTCTGGCATGGTTCACGACATAGGTTGTTGCTGACATGTGGCCCAGCATTTGCATTGCTGTGTGGGCCAAAACAATGGCTGAGCTTTGTATGTTGCCTGCCAACTGCTGGAGATTGTGCCATCTGTCGAAAGGGAGGAAGGCTCTTGCCGTGGGTGAATGGATTCGTGCTCTGATGAAGTGCATCTCCTGCGTTGGAGACAGGGATGACTTTGTCTGAACATAAGTTACGCCAAGTGTGAGAAAGAGGCTGACTGTTGTTTGAACTGCCTGGGCCGCGGTTTGTTGCGTGGGAGCTTTTATGTGAAAGTCGTCCAGGTAGGGGAATACGTCTATGTGTCGTCTGCATAGGAAAACTACCACAGGGGCCATAAGTTTGGAAAAAACTCTCGGCGCTGTACACAGGCCAAATGGAAGTACTGTGTACTGATAGTGATCGTGAAGGAACTTGAATCGTACACATCTCCTGTGAGGCGAGCGGATGGATACATGGAAGTAAGCATCTCTTAAGTTGAGGGAGGCCAGCCAATCATACTGTTGAAAGGCAGGGAGTATGTTGTTTAAGGTCACCATTTTGAATTTCTTGACTTTGATGTGCTTGTTGAGTCATCTGAGATCAAGGACTGGTCTCCAGGCCCAGGTTTTTTTCTTGACTAGGAAATATGGGGAATAGAATCCCCTTCCCTTTTGGTCGTTCGGAACCTCTTGGATGACACCTATGTGGAGAAGATGTTGGATCTCTTTTTGTAGGTGTTGTACGTGGTCAGGGTCCCTGAAAAGGGACAGGTAGAGGGGTTGGGCTTTTGGGTGTGAAATGAATGGGATGAGTAACCATCCTGAATGATCTCAATAACCCATCTGTCCGATGTTATTTGCCTCCAGTGTTGGAGGAATGGTTGTAATCTGTTCTTGAAAATAAGGCTGTGTGGTGACTGTATGTGTTGGTAAGATGAATGGCTGGTTGCTCCCTTGACTTGCCCATCAAAACTGCTGTTTCATGTTGCCTGGCTGTGAATTCTGGTATGACTGGGTTGTCTGCCCGCCCCTTTGGGATTGTCAAGGTTTGTTTCTCTAAGTATCCACTCTACGATTCGACTGACTTTGTGAGAATCTAGGGTAAGAGGGTTGGTTCTTGTAGAATCTCCTCCTCAAGAGCGGGGTGAAGATACCCAATGTTCTCAAGGCAGCTCTTGAATCTTTTAAACCATGCATCACGTCATTTGTCGTCTTCCCAAACAGGTTATCTTTATCAAACGGAAGGTCTTCAATGGTCCATTGCATCTGTTTGGGGAGATCTGCTGCCTGCAGCCATGAGGAGCTTCTCAGTACTATCACTATGCCCAGAGTCCTGGCAGCGACGTCTGCGGCATCCAAGGAGGCTTGGACAGCTGTTCTGGCTACCAATAAACCTTCTGTAATTAGGAGACTGAATTGTTCTTGTTTGTCCTGTGCAATAAAATTAAGTCTCGGTTTAGTATAAATGTCGTGATTATAATTAGCGAGTAGCACTGTGTAATTTGCAGTTCTCAACTGAAGAGCCGCTGACGCGTAGACCTTCTTCCCAAGGGTGTCTAGTTTCTTGTCCTCTCTATTGTTAAGATTGGACTTTAGATACATTTGTCTGTTCCTTTGATTTGCTGCCTCAGCTACAAGAGAGCTGGATTAGGGATGGGTGAACAGGAACTCACTCCCTTCGGGGGCGATAAAGTACTTCTTGTCCGCCCTCTTGTTGGAAGAAGGCGCCAAAGCTGTTATCTGCCGTATCTTATTTGTGGGCTCCATTATGCCCTCATCCCTAGGGAGGGCTAGCTTACTCAAGCCAGCCGTTTGGAGAATTCTGTACATCTTATGTTGTGTAGTCTGATTCTCATGTAGTGAAATCTCCATAGATTCGGCTGCCCTTTTGAACAATTTGCGGAATTGCTTGGTGTCACCATTTTTCCCTTGTAGTAGAAAGGGTTCTTTCATAGACTCATTAGTGCCTGTCGCTATGGCAGTTGGCACTGTGACAGCTACTGGGGTGGAAGAGCCTGTACCGCTGGCAGTCCTGTTGACGCACTATTGGGCAATGATGCCATATTCTAAGGTTGCCAAGCAATGTAATTCATCCCCTGTTGAGGGTAAAACATCCGGGGGGGGGGGGGGATATGGCCAAGGCAAGGTCAAGTTGGGATTGTAGGCTGCCGTCTGAGCCACTTGTTGTGGCAGTGCCTCACTTGGTATAGGGCTTGATGCGCCAGATGAAACAGTGCCCCTTAATGGAGATGTGGATGGGGTAATGGTATCGGAGGAATCTGTCTGGAGCAGCAGTGATACGGGAGAGGAATGAATGATAAGGTCCTCTACCAGCACCATATGTTTAGATTTCTTTGTGTGTTTTGTAAACGATGGCTGCAGGGAGGGATTCCTTGCTCTACTTGGCTGCAGTGCCGGGATTGTTGCCATCACTGCTGTGCCCTGCGGAGCTAAGGGCTGTGCTGGTGTGGGACAGAAGGATGGTGGTGGCTAAAGAAATGCAGGTGCCGAGTTCGGTACCGATGCCGGTACAGTCGTTGGTGCCGTGAGCGGCGCCAGCAAGACCAATGGGACCAGCGGTGCGGATATAAACGGCACCTTAAGTGCCAGTGTGGAGTTCGGTGCAGCCACGAATGGCAGCACCATCTCAATCTGTGCCACGCCGGCGCCATGGCACGAGTGGTCTTTATTGACTTTTCATGAGGCGCGCTTGCAAGGCTGTCAACCACTTCAGTGGAAGCCTGCTGCAAGTGTTGTGGCTGTGGCTCGGTGCCCTTGGATCGTTTGCTGGGCACCGGTGATGAGGCAGAGGACCGCCGCTTGTGCGTTCCCTCAGCCGTGTGAGGAGAGGCACCGGGATCAGATGAGGGACGGAGGGAGCCTTCCAGCAATAAGAGCTTGAGCTTCCACTCTCGCTCCTTTCTCGTCCTGCTGGTTAAATTTCTGCAGTGCTGGCACTTGTGTGAGAGGTGACCCTCTCCCAGACATTTTATACATGAATTGTGTCCATCTGAGGCAGGCATTGCCTTGTTACAAGCAGTGCAGCACAAAGCCAGACGAGTTCAGCATAGCGCTTGCTTGTAATCTCTGTTGATGTTTGTTGGTTTTCTATTGTAATTTTTGAGTTATTAGAGCCATTGGTATAAAGGTGAGCATTCCCTGAGGGGGGAACTACCACAGACTCCATTCGGAGTTGTTGGCAGCAGAAAGGAACTGACAAGTGACTGGCTGCAGGGAGAGTGAGCGGCTGATGTCACCAATGGCAGGAAACACTGAACGCTGCTGTCATCTCCCAGATGCCTGAGCCACTGCTACTCAGAAAAATCTCCGATCAGGTGTGCCGAGGCACACAAACACCTTAAGTGGAGCAGTCGGGAGCTCTGCTCGATAAAGAACTGTTTATTAAATTTTATAGGAGTGAAACTTTCAAAGAAGAATTTTTGTACTTCAGACCATTAGAAACCTATACCTCTGGCTTTTTTGAAAACAACTGGTTTAGAGCAGGGGTGGCCAAACTTATGGAACTCAAGATCCACACAAGTTGATTATTAAACCTTCAAGAGCTGCACTGGGGCATATGACCACATATTTTACCTACTAAATTGATTTGCTGACATTCTCCTGCAAGCCACACTTTTTCATTCAAGAGCCCCATGCGGCTCCTGAGCTGCAGTTTCGCCATGCCTGGTTTAGAGCTACAGAAAGTAAATTTCCTTGTTACAGATGGAGATCCCTGCCATGACAAAGAAGGGATTTGCTTCATGTGCAGAAGAGACGTCCCCTTCATTAAATACATTTCACTGCATTATTCTCCAGACTGTACTGATTGGTAACTGTCTGGGGACGTGGGGGAAAAAATATGGGCGCCGTGATCAGCAGGGGGTTAAAGCACACCAGAATGGCCTGGAACACCATGCTAGGGCCCACTATTTTAGGGGCTCAGCGTTCCAGGCCCCCTGAAAATAGAAAATGGTGCTGGAACGCTGCATTCTGCCACATTGCGGCAGGCAAGGGAGGAAGGCGGGCTCCCCCGTGCATGTGCAGGCTGCAGTTTCCCGGCCCAGAGTGCTGCCTGTGAGTACTAGCTGGGGGAGTATTGGGAGGTGACTCAGCTTGGGGTGGGTATAGGTGGACATGGGAATGGATTTTGGGGGCAGCAGCTGGGGGCACGAGGGGGGCCCTGGACATGCGAGAGGGTTCCAGGACCTGCCAAATTATCCTTTAACCCTTGTGATGAGATTAGCAAACTATACAATGTTCAATTTCTATCTTGAAAAATCACCTTTTTAAAACTCTCTTAAAAGACTTTTCAGTCGACTACAGTGATTTGTTGCAGCACTATAGTGTTCACTTCTTAAGCAAGGCACGTGTTACGTAAGTTTTATGAGCTTCAAAAAAGAAACTTACTTTCAAATCTCATAACCAACAAGG
The DNA here is from genome assembly GCA_007922195.1 of Podocnemis expansa. Lineage (NCBI taxonomy): Eukaryota > Metazoa > Chordata > Testudines > Podocnemididae > Podocnemis > Podocnemis expansa. The sequence goes on along the minus strand of ML682206.1, from coordinate 436,356 downwards.
TTTGCGAATTCCTAGAATGGATGAAGGATGTCCCTTCTATGTCACAGGTAGCTTTTCTGCAAGATATTACTAGTCACCTGAATTCCCTCATCTTGGAGCTCCAAGAACATGCAAGCAGGGTCGGAGGACCAGTTCAAAAATGTGAGAGCCTTTCAAAGGAGTTTTGTAATCTTTCAAGCAGACTTAACAGGAAAGACGTTGCACTCTCTCACACTGTGTGTTATTGCTACTTATTAAACTTCGATGAAGACAACGCGAGAATTTCTAAGCAGTCTGATCAAAAATTTTGAAGTACAATTTGAGAATTTTAAAATTCCAAAGGATTTGCTTTTATGATCCATTTGTAGTCTCTGCTGACAGATCTCATAATTCCAAAACAAAGAACGTGCTTCATGTAGCTAAGAAAGGTACTATTCAATTAGAAATTGCAAGGCTCTAGAGCTCAGCTGTCTGGAAGGCAATTCAGAAAAGCGGGATTTTGTGATTTCAGGATTCGATATGCCTAACAGTTTCAGGAAAGCCAGAATCTAGCCATCTACTTTTCAGGGATAATCAACGTGCTACTGCAAATCTCGGTTTTCTATCATTAACATTATTAAAAACACAGACACGTGCAACAATCACCTGACAGATGAACAGCTTCGCACAGTACATGTGCGTTGCCCTGATGGTCTACAAACCACTCTTCACAAAGCCTGCCATTGCCACCTCTCCCATTAGCTAATGTCAGAAACACAAGTAATAAGACTGATTTATAAATAATGCTAAAAGATAAAAATACTAATACTGCTGTTGCAATTGAGGTCTTTATTTATTGGCACCTGACTTTTTTTTTTTTTTTTAGCGAGGCGGGGTGTTTTAAATTTGGTTGGTTTTCTGCACAAATAGCTTGTATGACTTGTATAAAGAGTACATTCACAAAAAATCTGTCTATATAATAGCTAAGTATTTATGTATTATTACTGACAAAGCCCTGGCTGGCATGGCGGGTGGGTGGGTGTGTTACAATCCTCTCAGTCACTGGATTAAAAGCATTCTGTTTCACATTTAAGTTTTGGGAACATTTCCACTACACAGTGCTTTAAATTTCTGGCAAATGTTTACTTATTTTCCACATCACTGTTGTGATTAGAGTCACTTGAAACACTTCAGTATCATACAGAGCTCACTGTCAGCACTAAAATTAATGTAACATTTACAGTGAAGAGAAAAAAATTATTTTAAAAAGACGTTTACAAAGCCACATTATCATCACTTACATAAAATAAAGAACAGTAAAAAACAAACAAAAAATATACTAAGTCAAACCAAGACACATTAAAATTAAGATATTTGTGACAAGCGCCACGGCGGTAACAATTTGGGTGTCCTTTCAACACAAATAATGCAATTCATTTCAGTCATTACCCACATTCAACAACAACTTCCTTTTTTTCTTTGAGACAATACACATTGAAAAACAAGTATTTAATATTACTCTAGTACAAAACGCACTGTTTAGCACACTTCTGAAAAAACAACCACCAGCTGAACCTGCCAATGCTTACAACAAACCTGTGGTTTTTACATCAGATAATTTGTGCTAACTCTACAATATTTACAGTCCAGTACACTCTGTACTTTCTGCTACTTGCCAGAAACAAAGTATTTTCCTATTTGTTAACTTTATTTCTTTCAAGATAGAAGAAACCTAAGACTATTTCCAAGTTTTCACAAATGTTTAATAAAGACCATCTCCACCCACCAATGATACCAGACACAAGTCAAATTTGAATATAAAATTACCAGTAATATCCAAAATATTTAACTACATCACAAAGTCTGATTATGACAATTATAATCAATATAAATGGCTTTTACTTCCCAGGAAAACCCTGCCATAACTGTATTTTTAGTATATCAAAGGCAAGGGAGACAAAGCGTTCACCTTCCTGATCTAACGGTTAGTACTACAGGCCTTCTGCCTTCTCCCAGAACTGTAGCTACATTTTGCTGGCTGGAATAAAATCCCAGATTCTTTACACACTGTTTACATAGTATGGCAGAGCCACTGAATTCAAGCCATGGTCTTTGCAAAACCAGACACACCCACTCAGCAGACACTACCTGGTTACCATTGCCCATGTAATTCCAATTTGGGTTTAAGAGATATTTTCCATTAAGGAAACAAAGACAATACAGACAGAAGCCTATAGGGGGAAAAAAGTTAAAAGAAAAAAAGAGTAAGTAGGTTCTTCCTATAAGTGGGGGAAAGGAAAGGGAGCTGGGAGAAGTCAGTCAAAAACTTAAGACGCTTCAGTAGCAAACCAGCAACACACTCCACCACACTGGGTCTTCTGAAATGCATGAAACATTTGTCAGAGCACTTGTGAACATGGCTTTACAAGGTGCAAAATACTACATGTCTTTGTAAATTTTATAAATGTTCCTTCCACACATGTAGAACTCTGTTAACCTAATAAATGCTTAAGATCAGGGAGCTTTCAAAACTTAGGGTTGGGACCCCATACTGGGTTGCAGACCCAAGGCACTGAGTCGTGGTGCCCCTTGCTGCCACTGCTCAAAGATGTAATTGCTGGGTCGCGAGCATAAAAGATTTTTTTTTCAAATTGGATCCAGAGAGGAAAAGTTTGAAAAACACTGCTTAAGATAACTGAGCCCTTAGCATATAAATCCATTAAATCCTGGCCTTAGTACAGTACACTAAGAGAGGGATATATGCAGGCTGTCACATACTTGGTAAAGCTAGTGTTAAATATGAACTCTCACCACATGCATTAAGCATCTTCATGTATGTAATCAGAAAGTTTACTAAACTGCCCTGATAGACTAACCAACTGCAACACAGAGGAGATGACAATCAAAATTACAGACTGTTAAATAGCAAGAAATAGCATTTAATTTCTGTGCCAGCCTCAGATGAAGAAACAGTAGGAAAGCACAGCAGCTCCCGAGCCTGAGTGTGCAGCAGACACTCCTGGTAAAAAGGAGACATGGTAGTCCACATCATGGACAGCCTATACATTTCAAATCAAAAGAAAATATCAGCTGCAGGGTCCTGCTTTCATTTTTTGAACATTACAAAATTACTCGTTGTAACAAAGTATTAGTAACTGAGTTAAAAGTACCAAGAGGTCTTTATAATGTAGCATATGAAATAGCTTAAATGCATTCAGCCCTGGGAAGTCCACAATAATTAAACTCAAAAACAATATCTAGCAATTCTCAAATGGCATCTTTAGTCAACATGCTGCATCAGTATAAATTTAACATTACCTACTGTATACTTAATTTTGCCATAAAACACCACATCTAGGTTTGCTGTTTTAACATTGCTGTCTCTGCTTCGATCTAAATTCTACTTTTGACACATTCTCAAGGGAAAGCTCTGAGCACAGTATTTACATAAGCCACTTTCTTATTCCCACTTCCCTCAGTAGACCTTCCAAATACATGAACTGAGATTTGAAAACTGCAATGCAATCCTACAACAGCAGAGGTTAGAGTTTACAGACTGCTTTTATCAAACCAGCTACCAGGGAGAAACGTAGGCATAATTATTTAATCCCATTAAAACAAAGAAATGACGACAGAAACCTCCACAGCTCAGCAATTTGAACAAAAAAAGGTTGTTAACTAATACAGTAATGAATCTTGCAGTTTTGATCACTTCACAGATCCTTCAGTGTTCCGGTATTCTTCAGCCAGTTCAAGTAGCATCATGTTTCTCCTTAACTTGATTGATAAAAAGCTGCCCATCATCAACAACAGACACACACCATAATTACCTGCAGCATGAACATCAAACATCCCTGGCTTTCAGTCAGCTAATCATGAGTTAACTAATCCCAAACAACTAATTTTAGGTGAAAATTTAAAAACAGCTCTTTTTTTCAATACACCTTTCAAATAAGACATTATAGAACAAGACTTTCATTTTGACTCTCATTTACAAGTAGTATAACTCTCCTTCAGATCTTGTATTTTCCCCCATTTTCAATTAAGAAATTTCTGACTTGCTCAGGGCATTATGTTTGTTATGTAGTAAAGTAAAAACAAAAAGTTACTGACTCACTGAAAGAAAACTGAATACAAACCCTCCAAAGAGCCTATAATCACAGGCTTGCCAACACACTAATTCTGAAAAAAGAACAAACCATATTCACTAATAAACCATGTATACCAGAACTGTGAATGCATATAGTGAGAAGAGACTGAGGATTGTGTTCATTTATTTTCCCATTTTTATCCAGAATGCATCCTTGATCTCAATCAGGTAAAGAAAGCAGAATAATTTTTTTTTAATTACATTACGTATCCTGATGGAAATCTTCATTCCTTCTGAGAAAACATACTTTCTCTGAAAAATATAGCACTGTATCCAAACAAGCAATTTCCAAAGCTGTTCAAGAGATACCTCCCATACCAATGATTTTATTAATATCTGCCATTCAGTTTTTGTTATATTCCTACAAGAAAGTTTGCTTCACTGAACTATTATTCATTTATGGGAATTTATTTATTTATTCAACTCTGAAAAATGATTATTTAGGAATAGCCAAAAAGAAATCTAAGTACATCAAGAAGAAGGAAAATCTCAATGGCAATGATGCCCAGCCCCAGGCAGCTCTTAAAATGTAAAAAGAACACTTTATCTGTAACACTCGTTTTCTGAATACATCTCAGTGGCTCACTACTCAAGTTCATGCTTTCAGATCAAGACCTGGCAAGAACTATCATATTATTTAAAATCTGACTTGTTTAGAAGAGGAAGAGGAAGAGTCAGGCACCCCTCTATTACAGAAAAGAAAGGTGGACACTTCCAGCATTTTAAGACTTGTTCCTTTTGAAAATGAAAAGTGATCATCAGGCAGGCAAGGAATTTTTCTTCCCAATTGCCACATATCTTCCCCACTCACACTCTAACTCTAGCTTCTGTCTGAAGCTAATAAAAAATGTCCATTGAAGTTCATTCTCAACTCCTCCAAAATCAGAGGGCACAAGTGAAGATTTTACTTGGATTAAAATTTCAGCTTAAACTATTAAAATTTGTGTGTGTTTTCAGATGACAATTACAGTCTTTTTCCTCCCAAGATGGTCACTTCAATTAATTCCCTTCTTGGAATGAAGCATCCCAAGCAATGCCTAGCAGGCACCATCGCACAGAGGGAACAGGGACTCAGGAGCATCGCATTGTATTCCACCACCATCAGCGAGCTGCTGTGTGACTTCTCTTTGCCTCACTTTCCATTCCTATCTTGTCTCGTCTAGTCAGACTACAATGTCTTTGGTGCAGAGGCTCCCTCGTCCTAGCTATTAATGCACAGTCTAACACAAAGGGGCCAAAAAATCTCAGTTGAGAGCCCTAGAGACATTATCATAACAAAAATTAATCAAACAGTAATCCGAAACAAGCAAAATGAAGGCTAGCTTGCCTTAAAGCTGAAAGCCAGCAATAATATATGTCTTTAGATTTTTTGTCTGTTCAGCATGTTTGTTTAAACTTTATATGAGGTTTTTGAAGCGTTTCAATCTTTTTTCATACTGTGAAGGAAGACTCTCCACCAGATCACTAACACCAAGTATAACGTCACTTTCTACATAGCTTAATACATCATTATTAATTATAAGTTGCATAAAAGGACAAGATCCCATCCATTAAAAACTTAACTGTGGTATGTCTACACTAGAAACAAAAGTTGATCTACCTATATTAGGTCAACTTACAGCCATCACCGTAATTACTGCAGTGGTATATGTCCACACTACACAACCTCACCAGGAGTTCTTCCCATGCAATGACAAAGGACGGTGTGGCTGGTTGGTCTCACAGCTCTCTGCCAGGTGCCTGACTGCCCCCACAGGCTCCGAGAAGGCTGCTCCCCACTCCTTGCTGGGAGCGGGGTACAGCCACAAAGTCTTCTTGCCCCAGCTCCCAGCCAAGAGCAGGATCCAGTCACCGACCTCTTCGGGAGAGCGTAAGCCAGGAAGGCTTTAGCTGTCTGGCTTTACTGTTGATTTCACAGCCCCTGCCAACACCCAGTAGCTCACATAAGGGAAGCATAACTACCAGCCATCCACTCCTCATACAGGCAGAGTTGTTATACTGGTGGAGTGGGCGCTTGTATCGATAGAAGGAAACAAACACCAACATAATGAAGTTGACATAAGCTGCCTTATGTCAACTTAACTGTGCAGCGTAGACCAGTCCTCAGAGAAACGCAATACACAACATGAAAGATTAAAGACAGGAAGGCTTGAAGACATCGCTGAAGAGGAAAGCAAAACAGGAGATTTTCACAACAGGGCCCTGAAGGGGTAACCGGGTCCCATAGGTCTCAAAAGACCCACTGTCATCAACAGCAGGAATGTGTTAAATGTATTTAGTTGCTGGCCAGATTGGGAGGGAAAAGGGGGCGGGGGACTGGCTGCAGTAATTTGCAGGAAAACATTAAATCTCTTGTCAGTTTGACACAAAACAATTTCAGCACTGCAAAGCACATTTTTCTTTTTTCCCATCTTTTTTTAAAAAAGGGTTTTAAAGTATTTAAATTTAAGAGAGGGATAGAAAGGTTTGATGCCTATCCTAACAAGATTAAAGTATTTTTTCATGATTTAAGCAAGATTTATTTTATTCTTTTGGTGGTAAAAATTCTATCTGACTTCTGTATTTTTATTTACATATACATACACACACACACACACACTTACACACAGAAACTATATTTTTGTTTGTTACACACATACACACACACATACATACTTCAGACAGAATTTTTACCACTAAAAGAAAAAACGTCTTGCTTAAACCATGCAAAAACACTTAATGTTTGTGGACCTAAGGATCTTCCAGGTGGGACTGGGACAAAAATACAAGAATCAATGTGAAAGCTAGGAGTACATTTTGTGGGGCAAGATGAAAGTGGGGTTAAAGAAACAATTTACAGAGATCTGCTTCATAAGTAATATTTAATTAGATTTGACTATGAGTGGTCATTTAATTTAAGAGGTTGAATTTTGCCCTAAACTATTTGAGAATCTAATGTGTACTACAAGGAAATAGATATTTTACTCCTTGTGCTACACGAGCAAAAAACACTAATATATTTTGGAGGTAAAAAGAAAAAAAATTATTTCCTAATAAAAGCACATGCAGACATCTGTGTCTAAGCAAATTACGTGTTTGCTAAAAGCAAAAGTAGTTTACAAGGAATCAGAGTGAAAATGTCATCCAAATAACATCATTTCATCTTACTATTTAGTTTGTTGCCATGTTACTGAAAGTAGCCAGTAATTCATTCTGGACTTCAGGGTGGAAAATCATAAACCCAATGAAAGCTGTCAATCTGAATCCACAGCAGCACACTCATGGCCTTCACACTGAGATAGTTTCAGTCAAGCAACCTCTATATAATCATTTCAGTATAGCTGTACTGTGTCGCACTACCAATTTATAATGCATGTTAGGACGACCAAGGTCATTTAACCTATGAGGCACTAATGAATTCCTATATAATCATTGTTCATGAATACCATCACACTTTATTTTGCACCAGCAAAAAGGTCACATTCAATCTCCCATGAGCATTTAAAGTAAAACTGAAGACTCAACTTCATTATAAAAACAATTACAGACAAAAAATCTATCAACTACCTCAAAGATAGCATTATAAAACAATTTTTTCATTTTTGTTTTCAAATGCAGTTCTGCAACTACGAAAGATCAAACCCAAATACAGATCACATTTCACTTGACAATTTGACTAATAATTAAGAATAAATTACTAGCAATAATTTAAAAACACAAGTTTACAAAGTAATATTACTACAACCTTCTACAATAAAATGATTAAATAGGAAAATTATACAGTGTTAACATTACTGAATACCTTTACAATCCCAGCTTTTTAGTTCATAGAGCCATTCAAAAGGTCCATTGTAGAGAACAGATAGTGAATTAACCTCCCTCTGCTCTTACAGCCAAAATCCATAAAACAGTTACGCACCCTCTTTTATCTCCAAGCTTCAAGTTCTGTACAGATTGCACAAAGCTTGATATCTAACTACGTAGCAGAAGCGCATCCATGCTTCTCCAGCTCTTCTATTTACACACAAACATGCTGCATCCCTACCTCTGCAAAAAGGTCAGAATATGAAGCTACACAATATTGGCTTAAAGAGGTGCAACAGGGGATTAGGAGAAGTGAAACTGAAGCAGTCCAAACTGCCAGTTTCTCCCACAAGAACAGCCTCCTCCCAGTCTGTAAGTTCCCCCATCTTCAGAGCATCTGACTTCCGTCAGATTTCTCCCACAAAAGCTCATGCAATAAATGTGTTAGTTTTTAAGTGCCACAGGACTGCTTGTTTGTTTTCCATCCACACGGTCTCCTGCATAAGAGAATCTACTAATATATCTCTGTATAGACAGTGGAGAAAAGAAATCTAAGCGATAGAAAATAATTTTTCAGTATGGATTAAATAAAAAATGAAATGGAAGTCCAATATTCTAACAGTACTACTTCAGTGACAGTGTCACGCTTTTCATCTTCAAGGGCTATTAAAAGGTTCTATTATCTAGGTTACATCCCCTTGCTGCTTTTTTTGACACTGTTTGGTAACAGTCCGTGGCCACTGTCTTAAACGCGTTTTCTCACTCTCTTTTTGCAAAGAATAATAGTTTTGTAGTCTATGATTTTTCTATTTCTTGCAATTGCTCATCATTCCCCTCATCAGATATTTTCATGGTCAACAAAACAATATTAGTTTTATTCAGCTAGTTAATCTTATCTAAAAATAAATGCAGATTCGGACAGAACAGTCTACTCTCAGCTCCTATGAAGGTAGTGTTCCTTGTTTTCAGTTTTCACCAATAAATTCTTTTTTTTAAATAAAGGAATTCAATTTGACTGATTACATCAGTTTATCAATGCACTCAATTTCTTTCCAAGTATTTATTTTGTCTAACACTACACTTGACATGACTGTTGCATCCTGAAGATCTGAAACTGAAGCAGTTCTCCAGTGTGAAACACAGAACACACACGGTGGAAGTTAAGAAAATCTAACTAGTTAATAATGCGCTAGGATTGCTCACCTATTTCTGTGCATCCGTACATGGCAACACTGAATTTAAACAACCAATCCTGCACAGATAAAGGTAAGGTAAAAATGAATACATGAAGTGAAAACAAAAACCTGTGCCTGAATACCAACAAGAAGATTGGTGCTTAGAAAGTTTCGTGGAAAGTAAAGATGGGAGTGAAGAGAGTGCACTGTGCTGAAAGTCCTGTAACACAGACAAAACAAAGCAGCATCTCAAAAGTAAGCAACACAAGAAGCATGTGAACAAAGTGAGCTATGGAATAAACAAGCATGGTCAGAACTTTCACTAGCATTTTAAAAAAAGAGAAGAGAAGAGACAGCATGATCATGTTAAGAAATCTGTGTGCGCCCTTCATTTCACCAGACAACTGCTGTTAACTGAAAAGGGGCATATAGCTCATTTTGTGTGACAATGCAGTACAGCACCAAAAACCCTCCCTGATGCAGACAAATCTCACTTGTACCTAACAGCAGAAAGAAAACAACGATGCTTTAATACCTGAATTGATGGAATAAATTGATGGAAATGTGGTGTCTGATCTGATTTTTTTTTTTTTTTTTTTTTTTTGGTCCTTTCCCTGATGTTTTGGACCATCTGTTTCTTAGCCTTCTGTTTTCATTCTTTAATTTCACAGTGAATAAAGCTGCATTGTTTTGTGTGTATGTGTCATTAATCTCCTCTGCTGACACCCCGTTTTGCTGATGCAATTGACAAATTTGAGATAAGTTAGGAAAAGGTGGCCACACCTAACACAAACTTTGCCTCCTACATGTCTAAGTTTGCACAAATTAAACTCAATCAGAAACCAAAAAGTACTATGCCTCACCTATCCTACTCACCTATTTAAATATGTGCTGTCTGCAGCTACCACTATAGAAGAAATGAAATGTGAAATCTTGCTTCATTGGATTCAGGGCCATTTTCAAGAATGCAAAGAAGTTGAAGGCTTGTTTTACACAGTGCAAGACGACCACAATGCCCACTGCTAATTACCCTCTGTTGTTGTGACCCGTGGGGGTATAAACTTTTACTTCACTTCCCGGGCACATAATGCACGGACTGGGCTAATGCATTTCCTAGATCATCCTGAGTTTGTTCATTCTAAAGCAGAAGCTCTGAAGAGACTCGTGAACAACCAAAATGACCGCCAGAATCTGTGCGCCAAGGTAATGTTTACTGCTTCGACTGGAGTTTTCTTGACTACCGCCAACACCACATCCTGACAACCAAAAACTCAGCTTAACTGAGCATACAGGCTGGAGGAGAAACACCTGGCAAGAAAACCAGGATTTCTGGAAAAACTCCCAGCTCTGAAACAAAATCTTTGCATCTTAAAAAAAGTTTCAACTGTACGGTAGTAAAATATGTACACTAGGAAAAAATTTTTCATGATTTCCCCCAATTTTTTAAAATAATTTTTAACCCAATGTCATCCTGATTTTAATGTTTAGAAAATAAATACTAAATTCTTTTAAAAAAATAAAGCCTAAAAATCTGGGACACTACATATCTTACAGCTATTAAATTTCATCCATTTACCCCTCTACTGAACCCAATAATTTGTTTCCGGATAAAGGTAGCTCTTCCGGAAAAGCAACCAGTCCAGATTTGAAGACATTCAGGGATGGAGAATCCATCAACTTCCCTTGCTAGTTCGTTACAATGAGTTAATCAACTTCGCTGTTAAAAATTTCTGCTTAATCTCTATTTGAATTTGTCTGGCTTCAGCTTTGAGTTACTAATTCTTGTTAGGACTTTTTCTACTAGATTAAACAAATACATTATATTAAGTCAGATCTCTCTTTTCTGGTTCCCTTGCTGAATTTTTAATTGTTCCCCATCACCACAATTGTACCAAGTACTACTAAAGAGAAGTGTTTTCTCTTCCAAGTCCCAGCTAATAACTGTGCTTTGTATTACAGAACGTTAAAGATTTGTGTATTTAAAAAAGTCAGAATATTAATTGTGAGACCAACAGCCAGTGATTGAGAAACTGTGAAGTAGTCAGTTATTTCACCTTGATTCTCTCCACTGCAGGCACAGGACATCCTAGCTGCTGCTCAACATTGAGCCACTAGGCAATATTTCCAATAGTATTGTCCACTAGCTGATCATACCCAGAATACAGTGCTCTATGGCCACGTCTTATCCTCCTCCCATTTGAATGCATTTCCATCTGGGGGCAGGAGTACATGGTCTCTCCGCATCCTTTCTGCTGGAATAATCTTTACAGATCTTGTGCCCTAACCCTTCACTGAGTTTATTTTTCCCCTCTATACTGTCTATTTTCCATTTCAGCTTCTGAAAGTGGGACTCACCCACTAAAACTCAGGCACTAAAGTTTAATCTTTAAATATGCCACAGGACTCCTTACTAGTGTTGAATCAGTGTCTGTAAAGAGCTTTGAGAATTTCAAATGAAAAGCTGTAACAGAACTGTAAAACACTGTTCTATATGGCATGGCGTTTATCACTCTTAAGAGAAAAAGATCTCCTTGGCTGATAAAAGGTACAATGAAGTGTGACAACACACATTTTTAAGTAAAACTGAATAACCAAATGTCAAGCAACAAACCAACTTGTTACTAAAAGGACAATGTTCTGTTCATACAAGTCATAAAATTAAAAAAAAGTTTACATTTCAAAGAGTTAATATTTTAAAGATAAAGACCATCTATGTTTGCATACGAGGATTACATGATGAGGCAGGCTCCTGATACATTTGTTACAATGCTCTACATTTTAAAAATTGTCCCCACACAAATGGTAAGTGCCCTTTCAATAGAAAGTTCTTTGCAATAATTCTCCCAGTTGTAATTCACTGCTTTAATATAAAAATCAAAACAAACTATTGCATGATTGAATATAGATTCCAGGATATTATTGCACCACAATGCCCCAGCAATTGCCTGTTGGTAATTTCAAACTTAAGAAAAAAATATTCTAAATATTCTAACTAAGTGGATAGCACAGAAACCCGTCACTTTGCCCTAAAAGAATCATGTTTCTTATCAAGCTTAGGAAAAAGATTTCAGTTTTTCCACATACAGTAAAAAAAACTCTGCAAGTGCAAATTATTAACTGAGTATAAGTATTTTTGCACAATTATACCATTTTGTCATTAAAATACTAGCCTATAGAAAAGTGCTTCCCAACCAGTGTGTTGTGGCACACAAGTGTGCCCTCATGCATGAGCAGGTGCGCCACAGAATTTTTTGAAAAACTTCTCAGACTTCTGGATTGGCTCATAAATGTTTGTATGTTCATTTGGAGCTATCTGGTGGTGCACCTCAAAATAATCAGAAGTATCAAGATGTGCCACAACAAAGAAAAGGGTGGGAACCACTGATCTAGAATTGAATATGAAGGGTCATGTTCTTATCGAAGAACAGCATCAGGGACTGACTAAATTTTAGGCAGGTTTGCTTTTGTCCTTCCCCCAACCCATCCCCAAAGGAGGATTTATACGGCTCCAGGAACTAAGGGAGCAAGTTATACCCCTCAGTGCCTCTCAGAACGATACCAGACACTCCACTCTCACACACTAAAGCATATCCATCTATTAGACATAGAATGAAGCACTAATACGCCCCCTTCTCTGCTTGACACCAGTCAAAACAAACAAGAGTGCTGATCAACAGGAATCGGTGATGTAGAAGCACTACTCCCATGTTGCTGGCTGGCCTACTCAAAGAATTGCCTAAGATCAATATTGAATACATTAGACCAATTCAAACCCAATACCTGATCAATTGGTGGCATAACTGGCCACTACCAAGAAGACAAATGCAGTTTAGAGCTCTCAGCAACTGAAAAAAAAAAAAAACTGCTTACACCAAAAAATGTTTCAGTTAATCAAAACAAGCCACTAAAATTAATGACATCATTTAAATATAATTGGGTCTCAAGTCAGGCTCTGCAACACCTCCCCTTGTTCTTAAAACAATACCGCTACAGAGCTGTTTAATTAATTTAACTTAATTACTTTCACCAATAACATATCCTGCTGCTGCTGCTTGATCATGAAGGTACCATAAAATATACTATTCAAACCAGAAACAAGGAAGCTATTCCTTTTCTTGCTTTTTATAGCAGAAAAAGCTAACTACAATTGGTAGACCTAGGCAACACGACCTACCATAAACAAATAGGAAAAAAATGAGTAAAATATTTTATAAATGGAAAACTTAAAAATTATCATGAGAAAAGTGCCAGATAAATTTCCCCTCCCCTCCAAAACCCAAGAAGTATTAGTATACGTTGGAGAAGGACACAATACAAATAGAAAAGTCACTTATATGCTTTGCTAGGGATACAGTAATTCTCAACTTATAGGATATTCAAAAAGAATATATACAAAACAAAATATTTGAACAACATCCCCTCTCTCTGCCCTCCTTTCTAGACTCTTAAGACACCCCCCGCCTTAGCCCCAGGAAACATCTGGTTCCCCTCACCTCCAAAAAAAAAAAAAAAAAAAAAAAAGCGAATGTGGATGATTACACTCCGCAAATGTTAAAAAAAGAATGTAAGTTCACCCATCTTCAAAGCATCTGACAAAGTAGGATTTTCTCCCACGAAAGCTCATGCGAAAAATAAATCTGTTAGTTGTTAAGTGCCACGCAATTTTTTTTTTTTTTTTTTGCTGGACTAGACTAACACAGCTATCCCTTTGGAAACTCACAGATGTTAAGCTTGTGTTTAAATATTAAAAAAAGGGGAGGGTGAGATGGTAGTGATACAATAATATATGTTCAACATTCAGTATGTTGCTTAATACTGTTCATTCTAAATTCAGATATACACTTGGGTGTGTCAAGAAAATATAACTAATGTCTTATTGTTAATGACCTAAATTATAAATAGCCTTTTGCAAAGACAAAACAATTCATAAATGCACCCAGTCTTCATTTGAAGACATCAAATCCATGATACAGCCACATACTATATAGATATTTCCTGCACTCCTTGTTCTTAGACATACAATCAGTTGTGTTAAAATGCATTTTGTCTGAGGGGGCCCACCTCACCAGATCCAGATCACTCTGACCCCTTCAAGATAAAATATTCTCCACTATTCTCTCACTGGACTCTATATTCTAAAAGATGCCTTGCTGGTAGATACGGTGCAGTTCCGAAATGGGTGAGGATCCAGATGCCACGATGAAGTGCCCACTTCTCAAGATGGAACTGAAGAAATAGGAACTGTGGTGTCCACAAGGCTTAGTGCAGTAAACATTTGAATTCCCATACTCCCAGAGATAAGGGAACAAGAGATATCTGACTGTAAATCTATACTTGCACTGTGAACTACCCAGGAATTTGCTGTTTTAGAACATGGGGCAAGAAAGCTACATACCCAGATTTTTGCTCTGCTATTCTTGCCCATTTTTGCAGAATCTGTGTTCGCCCCAAAAGCTCAGACTTTTAAGGGAAAAACAACAAGCCCTACATTAAAAGGCAAAATCCCCCAAACAGATTTTCCATTACAGATCTACTAACTAAGACATGTCTTAGTATTATCTGCTAAACTTCACAAAAAATATATTATGCTATTGAGGTACCGCTGCAATTATATGCCGACTCACCTTTCTTGCTTACTTTCTTTAAAATTTGGGTCACATTTTGTCATTAGTTACATTTGTGCAATCTTAAAGATGTAATCTTTATTACTCCATTAACTGAAGATAAAATTTGGCAGTCAGCCTCAAAACTACTGATGGTCTAAGAGGCACAGGGCAACTGAACTGAAATTCAGCTTCTGTCAATTATTTCTTTTGCATGAAATTTATTCTAAAGAGGAGAAGTAAACTTCTGATACCATGTCATACCATCATGTCCTTAAGGGACCAATCAACTTGCCATGAAACTCAATTCTGACCATCTGCATAGCTTGACAAGATTTGGGCAATGAACTGTGGATACCATGAGTAAAAAAGGACTTCTGCAATCACTTCTCTCAGGCGCTTTTTAAAGACATGGTTCCCAACATATCATCTGTGGACCATCGGCAGTCCACGAGGGTACTGTAGGCGGCCCTTTGGGGAGGGGATGGGGCTGGAGAGATAATGTGGATAATATAATTCTGTGCACCTCTTATGGATCATATTTGACATTACATATGTGCAATATATTTGTGAGTGAGCAAAATAAGTTATTAGAAACAGTTGATGTCTTCAAATTTGGGTCATTTTAAATATCCCTTGATACACAAGTTTGATTTATGAGACCCATAGGCTATGTTAAAAACAGCTTGCTTATGTGGTGGTCCACAAAAGCTTTTTGTGGTAAGACAGTGGCCTGCATAAAAGAAAAGGTTAGAAACCACTGTTTTAAAGAATGTTCTAAAATAGAATATTAGCTAAAATTTAAAGTTTACACAGAGGATAAAATCTTTATTTACCTTTTCAGAAAGATAATCTGTAACTGTCATTAAATTAAGATTTTGAGAGGGCTCCCAATAATTCCCTTAATGAACAAAAACAATCTCATTTTAGAGAAACGGGGGGGGGGGGGGAGGACAAAATCCATTCACAGATATCCCATCCCCCCCCGATGTGGAAAGCTCTATATGATTGGTTTAGAGATGATGGTTCCCTGGCTAACAAATCAGAGGATGCACTTGGTAAACAGCCTGCAATTCGGGCAATGCCCTGTTGAGCCATCCAATTAAATAAGGATTTAATAAACTTCCTGGGCAAGTGCTTGGCTAAAAAACAGTCATCAGTGCATGTGTCTATCCCTCCAATGTGAAATCAAGTTCTCAGACACGTAAAATTGAGCTACTGGCCTTGGCTAAAGACGACAACAGTTCAACAAAAGAGGGACTTCCCTTATAAAACAAAATCATTACACGAGACAAATATCCATTTTAATCAACTATGACCAGCCAATCAACAGCATAACAATTTATAACATCCCAGTCCCTATTACTAAAGGAAGCTATCTGTAATAAATCAGCAGATGCAGGATGCACTAAAGCATTTTTGTACTATGCTTGCTTTAGGAGGTTGTATCACACACCAGTTTTTCCATGCAAACACTGTGAAGCTTTTTTAATATCTCATCTCTTTAACTTGCCCATCCTACAGTTCAAGTCCAAGAACAACCATAATCCTGCACACATTATACATTTTCAACACAAGAGAAATGAACAATGTAACTTCAGTACAAGGACACATGCTCAAATATACAAGTGTATGATCTACCCTATTCTGGGCACGTGCCATTTATCTGACCTGAAATTGAGCCTCAACTCACCATGCTTTGATAAGACATCATTAACCAGTTGCCTCTGGGAAGTGGGATCGTGGTTTAGACCAGGTGCGGCCAAAATGCGGCTCTTCAAAGAAGAAGTGCGGCTCACGCACTAGCATGGCAGAGAAGCAGTGTTCCCCGTAAGCTGCGCACGTGGAGCAGACCTCACTGACCTGTCTACACATCACTGCCAGCTGTGCATGACCAGTAGCTGCTTGTATTCTTCCTGCCTGCAGGGAGCTGCTTCAGGCTGGTGGAGTTAAAATCTCTCACCTTTCAGGTAGCTCCACAGCCAGCAGCTCAGAGTAGGCATGAGGAGGAGAAGAGTGTGGCAGCAGAAAGCTCAGAGGAGGGAGCACGGAGCAGCAGCCAACAGCTCGGAGAAGTGGTGGGAAGGACTAGCTGGCAGCTCAGGGAAGTGATGGAGGCCTTGGGGGTCTAAAGACAGAGGAACTTCAAGGAATGGAGGCAATGAGGGAAGTGACTGAGTCATTCAGGGAGGAGACAAGCTGTAAAGGACTTAAAAGACCAACTTATTTTCTGTTTCCTAGATTTCAGTGTGGAAATTATTTTGCTTTGCTTTATTTATTTTTGTGTACTTTGTATTTTTTTTTTATTTTCTTTTGGTCCAGTTGGTTTGGGTGGGTTTGTTCATTTTGTATTTACCTTACACCACATGCCACGGCAGCCTCAGTCCTGTCCACAGCACTTTACAAACTTAGGGGCACCTCATGCACTCCCTTTACAACGAAGAATCCTACTCCTTCTTGCCAACTCTAAAGAAACCTTTAGCTTGAGCTCTGAACAGTTAAACAAGGAGTTTTGTGGAACTTTTAAAGACTAACCTATTTATCTATCACATTTCTCCCATAAAAGCTGATGCAAAAAATAAATATATTAGTCTTTAAAAGTGCTGTAGGACTCCTCCTTTGTTTTGCTGATCTAGACTAACACGGCAACCCCTTTGGAGCTCTGGGCAGTTGAGGCTTTTCAGAGACCCTGAGGGCATTGGGACTAGGGATGAGCTGTTTTCCATAGCATCTTCCCCCTTCAGAATTATTTTCTGCAGAATCCTATTCCACAAAACCAAGCCTGTTTTGAAAGACTGGTGTTGGGTCATGTATGGAGTAGGAAAGTGTTTCCCAGGACAGTTGAGTTGTCATGGGAAACAGGAACAATGTTCCTTCTAAGCTGATGATGCAGGTGAGCAAGTTATGGATGCACCTGGGGAGCCAATGAGCAGGTACCCAGCACTGAGTCTGGGAACTGGGAGGGAACTTGCTCAGATGCATCATCAGCTTAGAGGGAACACTGGAGGAAAGGGCAGCACGGTGGAAGACAGAGAGAGAAGTAAGTAATGGTCGGAGACTGCAGGGAAGCAGCGGCGTGATAAGAAACAGCAGGGATGCAGCAATGGGGGGGTGGGTCGGATGCACAGCATGGTCAGTAAAGCCACAGCATGTTTAGATTATCCCATAGGCCCTAATGCAGTTTACGCGTTGTTAAAATAAAATCGTGTTTTACAGGTCCTAAAATATGATGTGGAATACTAAGAAACAATACAAAGGAGAAAAGTTTAAAACAATGTAAATTACTTTCAATTGTTGGCAGAACTTACTGCTGTGAAGCACTGTATTCCACAATGAAATGTTACATCAAAACATTGTGCAACACTTAGAGATCAGCACCTGAGAGAGCTTTTACTTACTGCATTGACAAGTTACTGCCAAGATTTGAAAAAACCTGCCACTAGCCTGCAGTGTTCTACATCCAGCGACAACTAAGTTTTTACTGTACAGGCCTTGTTTTCATGACAACCTTAAGTAATTATTAGAATCTGGTATTAGCAGGATCAATAGTCGCGCTGTTCTTACAATAAAATTGAAGTGCACAATAAATTTTAAGCTCAGTAATTTTAGAGTAGGTAAAAGTATGGCGTTACATGCTTTAGTGCGGCTCTCGAAGGTTTAATAATCAACTCGTGTGGCTCTTGTGTTCCATTAGATTGAAAAAGAAATGAAAGCTAGCTAACACTACTAAACCTATTCTAACTAGAAAAGGGGAATCAATGAAATGAGTAAGAAGAGCTGCTGGAAACTGCGCTGAGGTAAAAAGTGGTTGATAAGGAACTGACAGGTGGGGGGGGGGGGCACGTCCATTCCAAACGGCTGTCGGCAGCGCCATGAGCTACTGGGATGCCCCCCCACCCTCTTGGGTTCTGCTGAGAGATATACCGATGCTGGGTGTGGGCACAGCCACACCCCTACGGTGGAGCAGCAGGAACACTGCTTGAAGAAGAATTTTATGTTTCCAGCTCCATGGTTTTGCCAGAATTCTGCCATATATTTCATATTAAGGCAGCCTGGATGACAACTCTGCACATGCTGTCTGGCTTAAGAATGTTTTCATTGAAGATCTGACAAAGCACAAAGAGGATACCAATGTGAGATTTCCAAACACAGCTACAGCATTCAAGCTAAGGCTTAAGAACCTGATGTGCCTTTCAAAATGTGAAAGTGTTGAAGTGTAGAGTATGCCATCCGGAATATTAAAAGAGTAACACTCCAATGCGGACATTACAGAATCTAGACCACCAGAAAAATCAGCCTTCTGCTTGCGGCATCTGATTCAGACAATGAAAACGAACATGCATCTATTACCGAACCAAACACATCATCAGCACGGAAGCACGCCCTCTGGAATGGCGGTTGAAGTGTGAAGGGGCACACAGATGTAGAGACAGGCATGTAAATACCTGGCAATACCAGCTATAAACGGTGCCACATGGACACTTGTTCTCACTTTCAGATGACACTGTAAATAAGAAGCAAGCAGCATTATCTCCCGTAAATGCAAACAAACTTGTCTTTCTTAGTACTTGGACGGACATATCTCATGGGTTAGCAGTTGTGTGTTTTGTCTACAGGTAAACCTGAAAAAACTTTGCATTCATCTAAATCTGATATGATGTGTGTGTGCATGCATGCACTTTTGCTTAGCTTTGTTAATTAAAAATCTGTAGAACTGAAAACCTGTGGGATCAGGCAGTTTCTTCCCAAAAAGTCAAGGTTCTAAACCTGAGGAGTCCTGAGGATAAAAAAGAGAAGCAACTCAGTGACCTATCTGGTGGTTGTCCAAAGAACTGTCCCTACAAGATTTCCATAACTGATATTCCAACAGGAATACCATTAACTTTTGACAGAAAGCTGACATAGATTTATCATTTATTTAAACAAACTATAGGGGTCACAAAACCTTTAAATGCCAGGGGTGTTGGATACTGCTAGCTGGTTAACCTAAAGGCTGGCTGACTCTGAACAATAAGTCTACAACCCTCCAAATAATAGCAATTTTATATGAAAAAATTATATTTAAATGTATAGTCTTGCTTTAATTTTTGTGGCTTTCAAATATCTATGTATTTGTTGTACAGATCTGCTGTTGTTTTTAAAACATGTTAGTAGAAGTGTCACCATCCCATTTTTCTTTATAAAGACAGTAACCTATTTAAGACTAACTCTAGTTCCAACAATTATGGACTGAGAACAGATTTTACTTTGATTATATGGACTGCTATACACGACCTTTTCTGCCTAGATGTGCGCTCTTAAATTTCCAAAAGATTTTTTAAGCAATACTAACAGGGAAAGAACAGAGAGAAAGGTCTGATTTCATTTCTTGAGCAAAGTCCTACTAGTCTCTGCATTTCATGTACTACTTTACTAATGATTTTTTCCAGTTCTATGCACAGAAGTTTTGCTCTGTGCAAATTCATAACATACTATTTCAGCTAAAAAAAAAAAAAAAAAAGTATTAGAACCAAACAATAAGTTCTATTATGGAGCAGAGAGAAAGTTTACATTCAGAAACAGTTCTTCTCCATTTATTGCAGTGTGACTCATGCTTCATGGCACACTGCAACCATAAAAAACAAAAGGCCAATTTTTATCCTACATGCAAATTATATTATATGCATAAAATGGAAATATAGTCAGATCCTCACTTAATGAGGTTCACAAATATAGCTAAGAGTCTAACTGAAAGATGCAGTAACCTTATTGTCTTAGGGACAAAAAATTTCAAGTCAAAATATAATGAGCCATTAATGAGATTATAAAGAACTGAAAAGCAATTATTTACGGAATGGAAAATTCTTCCTTTAAAAGAGAAATTATGAAATCTTCAAAGAACAGTTTGGCTTCTATATTTCACATTTGTCAAACAACAACAGCCTGTATGTCACAAAAGTTCATTATTATTTACATGCTATTAGAATAATATCAATCTATATTTATTAAACAGTAACAGTTTATCTAGTTTTAATATTAATTTAGTAGCCAACCTACATCTTTGTTCATAGAATGATTCAATATGTGAAAATAGACACATTAGTAATGAATTCTATTCATGCAGATTTCACTTGAAGCTAACAAATTTACTTTACACAGTAAGTGACTTCATCTCAATGGAAAAAAAGATTCCCTGAAGCAAAAACATCAACTACTGTAAACGCTATTGCTTAAATTTGCACTACACACAGCAAAAATATAAATTCTGATTAGATTCCTTCATTTCTCCATCAAGCAGCACTTTTTAAAATACATTCTTTTAATGATTATTTAATTGTAATACAACTAGACTATAAACCCTTTATGTACTACTCTGTTTCAGACTTAGTATAAAACGTTTAATTTTTCATGGAAAAAACTAATTACTTGGATCAGCGAGCTGCCTGTGGTAAAACATCGATTTTTATTTACATTCAAAATTGGACAAACTTCATCTCTAGACTCTAGTTAATTCCAAGCACACTTTAATACTGTAGTTCTGATTTAGTAATGGTACTTCTAACTTTTATCTTAAAAGATTTCCAAGTTATTATGATCTTGGCCACATTTTTACAACAATTCATCTCTATCGCTTACCAAATTCAGAATGCTGTATTACTTTACTCTCCTTCCTTTACATACAAGTACATATTAAATCTAAATTTATTGAAACAGCTTTATACAAGAATCTTTTAAATAACCATGGCACAACAGAAGCTACTACTGTTTTACAACATACGCAGACTCATGTCTTCCCAAAAACCAAGAAGTAGCAGAAAAGCTGCAATTAAATGCAATTCTTGTGTGATAACTATTTCTGAAGTTTTATTAAAGATTCTTGAATAAATCACACTCCACTTGAAATGTAGCTGTTTTTGAAAAAAGGGGGAGTGGAGAGTTTATTCCTACAGCCAGTAAAAGATACCATTTATTATTAGTAATCTTCCTTTTGAAATTTCCCTCTTGGTTACGCACACTTTGTACATTTTCAAAGAAAACATCAAATATGAAACGATTAAAAGTGCTATACTAAAAAAAAAATCAATATGCCACTACTGGATCTTGACTGTATACCAAGAGAAGTTAAACCAACTTGAAGTTCTACGCACTACACATGGGCTTTTTCCTCTCATAATGTAGTCTCTGTGGTTTCCTCAATCAGTTCAGAATGGTGCATCATTAACTACAAGACGTTAATTAGGGATTAACAACTTTATGTATGCTCCCTTACATGACAAAGATAAATCTCAAAAAGTTTTTGTTAATCTGAAGAAAAACAAAATACAAGAGCTTGCTTGAAAAATCAGAAACAAAATTTAGAATAGAGATGGAATCATTTAAATGAATTATACACTGGCTGCATATAACAAAACCAATTCTGCAAGTGTATGCTTGGAGGGTGGGAAAAGACACACAAAAAGGGGAGACAAAACAAAATGAAGACATCTTGCACAGACATAGTAAAGCTCTTGTCAATCTCATGTGTGTAAAAAGAGCTGGCACTTTCCCATGAAGCTATTTCTTAATCCCAAATGAGGACACAATAGCCTCATTTAATATGCTTTCTTACAAAAGCAAGTTTATTTTGTCTAATCCTAACCTTATTTAGCAATCATTACACTCCAATTAATGGACTACAGAATTCAAGGGTGACAGCGCTATTTTGCAAGACAGCTAAATGAGAATTCGACTTTTACCTATTTATTTTGCTGAAAGAAATAAAAATGAAATGACATCAAAGCTATTAAAACAGTATCTGTTCTAGAGAATTAAAAAAATCCCCTAAATGTTCTTATCAGTAATCAGCAAGGAAAGAGATTTTTCAGTAGTTAATGGCTTTCCAGTAGTGAGACATGTAATTTTGTACTACAAAAGGTCCTTGTAACTTCTACCCTTATAATACAAGCATTCTAAATTACCATTATCATTTTCAAATACACTTTAGTGTTTTTACATTAAATAATTATTATTTAGTAGTTTGATACTACAATGCTTCTTAAATTGACATACTTCCAAAACAAACAAAAATCTATTTTTAGCTGGACTTTATTCTCTCTTGTGTATCACTAATACAATTGTTTTGCATATGCCTGAACAAATCTGTTAGTCTTTAAGGAGCCACAGAACTGTCCTTCCTCTTACAACTGTTTTGCAAGTCGAAGTACAAAACCAGTCAGTTACAACAACAGTGCTAGCAACGGTGGGGCTGCTAAGATCAGAAGCTACCACTCAGCACCACAATGTCATGTAGACCTGATCAGAGCACCAAGGTTAGACAACGTGATGCTCAAAATATTGGCAGGTGGCCTGTGCCAGCACTCTGACTTACGCTGGAGCTATACCAACGGCAGCCCAACAATGGATTATTTGAGTACAAATGCTAGCAGAGACAGCCCTTTCAACAGGTTGCCAGAAGAAATAACTGATGGTCATCTGAGACTAGCTGCAGCTGAAATGAGGATACAACTAGTTCAGCAAGTGTCACTGTTGTGCGGTATTTCTGTATGTAAAGATTCTCAATCCCACCCACCAACTACTGAGAGCTAGAGAAATAATAGCAGGCTTGAAACACAATCTAGCTCAGATCTATACAGGAAAATTTAGATGCTCCACAGTAAAAGGTCCTCCCTACATCTCATTCTCTGAGGATCTTATCTGCACTGAAATTACAACAGTATAAGCACACTCTATTCTAACAGAAGTGCCTGTGGGCAGGATTAAACCACACTTCCATCTTTCAACATGAGCAAGATTTTAACTGTATTTCCAAACCATACAGAAAGTCTTGACTAAGCACAGTTAAGCTCTCTATCCTTAAATATTTACATGGACAAAAAATACCAGTCTGGTTCTAGTAACAGAATTTCCTTTGAAATGCCGACATCCTGCCACCAATACTGTACAGTTATCAGTATCCTCTCTTCCAAGGATTCATAAAGTGCAAGCCTCCTGGACTGGGTGTAAAAGCAAGGGCCTGGCTCTAGAAGAAGACACAAAGACCAACGACAAAACAAAAAAGACTCAAACCACAGGAAACGAAAGGCTGACACACACGATTAGAGTGTCAACTTCATCAGTTATGTTTTCAGAAGGAAGAATCTAACAATGGATTCTTCGATAAACCAGACCTTGTGCTACAGATAAGAAATTTTTCATTCTAGTTTACTACAATTCTTAATTCTTATACATCCACACTCTTTGTGGAATCAGAAATAGAATCCTTGATGAACCAGTCTAAACCAGTCTAGCATCATACCTGAGCCTTTTCCTTCCCCAACACAGTTGT
Organism: Podocnemis expansa; assembly: GCA_007922195.1. Classification (NCBI taxonomy): domain Eukaryota; kingdom Metazoa; phylum Chordata; order Testudines; family Podocnemididae; genus Podocnemis; species Podocnemis expansa. Next base: position 412,383 of record ML682206.1, on the reverse strand, counting down.
GATGATGGTTTTCATTTTGCATGAATGCTTGCAATGCTGACTCAAAGCCAAAGTGAACAGTGTAAATTCAGAGAGGAATCCTTGTATGAACTAACGGGGAGTAGGATCAACAGGAATATAATACTAATAGTCTGAGCATTTAATGAGTGGAAGGAAATCCACTAGATGCATTGGTAAAATTAGTGATTTGGCAGATTTCATGCATGTTTCTCTCCCAAATGGAAGGATCATTTTATTCAGTAATACATGAGACAGTGTAGAGAAGATCCCCTCTGGGAAGGATCTAAGATATTTAAGAGGATAATCTGATACGAAAAAGGAGCAATGCATTAGATTTCACAACCTCACCAAGTTAATGGCAATAAGAAATCCTATTTTTATTGAAGCACTCAAGAAAGCCAACTACAGTTTCAAGAGCTAGAAGTTAGTAGCAGGCACAGGGCTTTTCTTGAAGATTTATACCTTGCGCCTACAAGCCCCTAGCTCAGGCATCAGCAGGCCAAACAAAGGTGGCACACCTCCTTAATGGACAGCCCTACCTTCTTTTGTATCTTATTAGAACTGTATGTTTTTAATAGAAAGACAGGAAAGATGACTTTCAAAGGAGCCCACCATGATTTTTAAGTTAAAGCTCTATTGTGTTGGGTGATTGTTTTAATTTCACTTTCAGAACTCCCACAAACAAAACTTCAAGAAAAGAGAGTAGCCCGCCTAAACTTTGGAGTAAGGACTCTCAAAAATTAACGTAGCCATGGTCAAGCATCACTGAAGTAGCAAACCCAAACCTTACTCTGATTCCATCTCCTCAGACATACTTAACAAAAGACAGCTTCAACCACGACAGCATGTGTCATACCACTACTACACTGTATGCAGTATCTACCCATGATAAAACGTAGATAACATCAGTATAGCCTCCAACTCATCTTCAAACGGCAACATAATGCCAACAGCTCTACTCAAGCTTCATATAGCTATCAAGGACCTATCCCTCACCACTATTTCAAAGCTGTGTGACTATGCATACCATAAACTCTGCACATATCCATGGTTCAGCCAAGCACTGCAACACACAACCAGTCAGGAACAAAGTTAAAGATGTCCACAGCAGTAGGCTGCCCAATTCTCAGGAAGGCCACAGACAAAGCCACAATATAGTAAGGGTTAACCCTTTCACAAATCATTAAAACCTTAGAAGACTGTTTTACAACTGACTACTAACATACTCGTTTGTGAACGGTATACCTATTTTCTATGAAGAGGAGGTAACACAGGCCTACAAAGTGTGCAACAGCAAATAAACAGCCTATCAGTTCTACGCACTTTAAAATGCGCAGAAGCTAGCATGCTATGCTACTGAGAATATCTACCACAATCCGAAGAACCATTACAGTCCTATTTCAGAATTCTTTTTTAAAATTAACACTGCATTTAAAGTTCTAGCTATGTTAGTCTAGTTCAGTGGTTCCCAACCTTTTGAGTAACACAGCACACTTTAGTGAGACACACAATTACATGGCACACCCACTTTTTTAAGCAGAATTGATTCACTGTAAGTCATGTTCACTTCCATTTACTATGGTGACAGTCTTACTAGAGTGGTTTGCAACACTGTGCATACAAGCTAAAGAAGGGTCAAATGCATTAATGTTTCAAATACACCAGAGGAAAAAAAAAAGCCTTTTTGGCGCCTGCATTTAGAATGCTCCTGTTTTAGAATAAAAGACTGAGACCTCGCTTTTAATTTGATACTTAATTTTCATGAGTTTTATGATCAGTAAAAGATCCAGCGGAACTTTTCTCAAGTCAGGCGTACTCTACCATTTACATCAGGCGTTGCCAAACTGCGGCTCTTCAAAGAAAAAGTGTGGCTCGCGGAAGAGCACAGCAGGGAAGGGCGACATGAAAGTAGAGAAGCAGCAGTGTGGTCACGGCCGGTTGGGAAAGCGCGGCAGCATGGTTGGGGGAGCCACGGCATTGCGGTCAGAGCTAACAGAGAAGCCGTGGCATGGTTGCGGGGGGGGGGGGGGGGGGGGGTGGCATGGTTGGGGAGAGCAGAGAAGAAGCAGCATGGTAAGACAGCAGAGGAGGGACAAGAGGATTGGGGTGGGGAAAGCCAAGGCATATTTAGATTTTCTCATAGTCCTAATGCAGTTTACACATTGTTAAAATAAAATCGTATTTTACAGGTTCTAAACATGATGTGGAATACCAAGAAACAAAAATACAAAGGAGAAAAGTTTAAAACTGAATGTAGATTGTTTCAATTTTTAGCACAATTGACTGCTGTGAAGCACCGTATTCCACAATGAAATCTGTTATATCAAAACAACGCGCAACACTTAGAGATCAGCACCTGAGAGAGCTTTTGCGTACTGCATTGACAAGTTACTGCCAAGATTTGAAAAAACTAGCCACTAGCCTGCAGTGTTCTACATCCAGCAACAACTAAGTTTTCACTGTACAGGCCTAGTTTTCATGGTAACCTTAAGTTATTATTAGAATCTGACATTATTTGGATCAATATTTGCCCTGTTTTTACAATAAAATTAAAGCGAGCAATGAATTTTAAGCTTAGTAATTTTGGAGTAGGTAAAAGCATGTGGTTATTTATATGCCTCAATGTGGCTCTCCAAGGTTTAATAATCAACTTGTGTGGCTCTTGAGTTCCATAAGTTTGGCCACCCCTGGTTTATATCAATCTAATTTATTTCACTCAAGGGTTTGAAAAATGCACTCGAGCAAGCAACGCAAGATACAGCAACCTAAGCGCTGTCCACACCAGCACAATGGCAATAGGAGATGCTCTCTCGCTTCTGCCTCTCACAGATGTGGAAAAATTATGCCAATGGGAAAGAGTTCTCCCACTAGCACAGAGCATCTCCAACTAACGCCGCAACAACACAACTGCACTGTGCTAGGCAGTTAGTGCTTCTAGCACAGACAGGCCCTCAGGAATATCAGGTGCAATTTTAAATGTTTTGTCTCAATTCTCATTTGGGTAATATATAATTCTCCTGCTGATTCTTCATCTTTGTTTTAAATTATTTTATAGCTCTATTGTGTCTTCTTACCCAACTTGAAAGTATTCAACCTGCAAATGACTGCCTTTCTGTCATGGATGTTGCAATTTTGGACAGGCAATGAAGAATCACCGTAGAATCACCATGGTTCAATGGCACACTACAAAAGCAATTTGTTGTATTTTTGGACAATTCAATGCAGCACAAGTACAATCAAGGACAACCGGCAGCAGACTGTAATGAGTGACATATGAAAAGCACATCAAAGCAGTGCTTTCATATTCTTACAAATGAAGAGTCTAAATAAATGAGCAACATTTTTAAAATTGTGACAGGAAGCACTACTTCTCACAAGATCCCAAGGGGCAGCTGTGTTAGTCTAGTTCAGTAAAACAAACAAGGACTCCTGATGAAGGATTTTCTCCCACAAAAACTCATGCAAAAAAGAAATGTGTTAGTCTTTAAGTGCCACAGGATTTCTTGTTTGTTTGTTACTTGTCACACTTTCTTGCAAGCACCCTACCAATCAGCATTAGTACTTCTTCCCTCTCTTCTCAGTTTCTCTCTTCTCCCCCACATTCAGCCTCTATGTATCACCCTCACAGAGCATGTTCATGCTCCTACTTTCCCCTTTACTAACCTCAACATCTGCGTCTTTTCACACATCTCTCCCTACAATCCTTTTGTTTCAGGTGCTTTTTTTTTTTCCCCCTCCCGGTAAAGAGGGCATTTTTAGCACTAAAGAAGAATGATCACTCCAAGTGACAGTGGCTATACTCAAGTACAATAGCACTTTCCCAGTAACACTGGCAACGTGAAAATGACTGTGCACACACAATTTCAGTCAGTATGACACTGCTGCTGCTGATCACACTCTCTTAAAGGCTCCACTGGACAGATTTCACAGGCTATATCATACTCAATAATTATTCTATGGAATTCTCCTGTTTGTTTGCTTCATAGATGCTGGACAACAGAGTTCCCTTGATCTTATGCCAAATTCAAACCCACAACAGAGCGATAATATATGCATTTGCTATATGTTATTCCAAACAAGCTCATCAGAAATTACATGTCTCAAGGTATTCTCTCTGGAAGCAGTAACTACAGTAACATTGTTGCCAAAATGCGACATATAAACCAACTACACCATTTTACAACAAAAATGGAAAATATATTCTGCAATTTCCTTCTAATAAAAGGATCACTTAACTCACTTAAGTCCCACACTGCATTTGAAATATTAAATAAACTGCATTTCATAAAAGAGAGAAAGCATATATTATTAAAGCTTAGCCGGGTAAGTAGGAATGTCATCCGTGCCTTCGCTCAGAACAGGTGCCTCATAAAAAATTAACATTAGTGGAATAGCTTGGTGCAGCACTTCTGAGCCAAGTCATTAATTATACATGGACTGCACTGCTACCTGCATAAAATAGGCCTAGAAACACACAAAAGGCATCTCAGTTCAGAGATTTCACAGGTCACATTGCCACATAAACAAGCTGGTATTCATGAAAACATGAATTCTTTAAGGATATGATTATGACAATATTAGTAGGTTACAAAACAGGATGAAGTACAGCAACACAATACACCACACCCCAATAATTTTAATGGAAGAGAACCAAACCTGCACTGTGGAAAAGGACAGCAAGGTGTATATTTGGACTAGTCTGCAAAGTTTTATTGCCTTATAGCTCTTTCGGTAGCAAAGACTACAAACAGCAAACCTTATGGCAAGAGCCAAGCCGGTGATCTTTGGCTCTCACTGTATATTTTTTATTCCAAAATGGTCAGGAAATCCTATAAATAAGGATTCAAGAGTTAGGCAACTAAGCACTCAATGTGAGAGCAATTTTTTAATTAAAAAAAAATAGGTGATGGAACTAGAGGAGTTTCCTTGGGGAAATTAGGCACATACAGATTAAGAGCTCATCTTTGAGAAGAGAAGTGGATAATGGATAAACTGGAGAAACAAAAAGGCAGAAAAAAGTAAGGAAAAAATTAAGAAAAAACTAGAGAGTCATTTAACAGTAAAGGGATACAGGAACCATACACTGAGATTTCCAAAGCTGACTGGAAGAGCTAAACATATACTTTCTACTGAAAATTATGGGAGTTGTATGGCCAAATCCCCTAATCAACTATAAAAATCTCAACCATACTTCTTAAGACACCAGGATTCCACTCTTTGAAGCCAATGAGATGGGAAAGCATGTCTGGCTGAAATGCGTATTTCATATTTATGTTTACACACGCGCACACACACACACACACACACACACACACACACAGAGTACTGGTGGGTTTGTGCACATATATACACTATTGAAAAGACAAATTAAACCTTCAACTTAAGCTAAAATTAAACAGTTTTTTCTACTTACTAGCTCTCCGTTCTAGACTGCAAATTTAAAGATCACAGTCAATTCTTCTGGCCCAGGTACATGGAGTTCAGACAGGAACAGCTGATTTCCTTTATTAAACACCAGGGAGTACCAAGAATAATCAAGGTGCACAGCACCTAAATAATTTAACTGTTACCCTTCTTCTTCCCACTAGCCCTTTCCTTCCTTTTGTCCATCATCCTTACATCTTTTCTCCATTTAGGCTTTAAATGCATAAGGATATCCACATGGCAGACTCTGCAACCATCCTGAACCACACCAATTTAAATGAGAGTTACAGGTTTGCACTGACTGTACAGACGTCTTTGTTCTATCAGCTAATTTCTAATTACCTTATACTAGATATTAAATTATTTAAGTTTGTAGTTACTCTAACTTCACATCTGAGTTTGCACTATAACATAACCATCAACAAGCCAAACCACAAGTATCCCTCAACCATTTCAATTCTTGTCTTATGGCTCATTTGCAAATCAGTAACACCTGCAATGCTGAATGTACATGCTTTTTCACAACTCAGTTTACTTTAAAAACTTTCATTGAAGAGTCAGAGACTGAAAAGGAATAGAACAACTTACTATGTAGTTCACGATGTATCACATCTACTAGGTTTGGTTCATCTCCCCACCAGAATATCCATAACTCCTTACAATCCGGTTTGACATCACGACGCCACACACACAGCAAATTCGCCTGCAGGCAGCGGATGAAGCTGAGCAGAATTGGATCATCCTGGGCTGGGGCTGAAATGATGGGGCCACAATCCCCATGACCTTCAAAATTGTACCTACGCCATTTGATGCCTGTGAGTTCAGCCTGATGAACGGAAAAGAAAAAATCATTAAGTCACTTCGCTTTAAAAGTAATTTAAATGCATGTTTTATATTATGCCATTCTGATTTCATACTTTAATTATTATGTCTCATCTATCAATGACAATGGTAAAATCATTGCCACCGTGGTGCCATCCCCATTTTCTCCTCATTCTAACACCACAAGAAAAAGTTTTTATGACAAAATAAACATTTGTAGGAGCAAAATCTAGTCAAAACCTAGCTTAACCCTAGATTTCATTTTTTCACAACAACATGGCTGTCACCTAGCCCTGTTGGTTCACTGCATTTTCCAAAATATGTATTATTAAAGTCTATATTATGCCCCCCCCATTATGCTAGGGGCTATACAAATGGACATGACCCTGTGCCCTGAAGAGTTTACAATCTAAAAGTCACAAGCAGAAGAGAAGTATGAAACAGAGATGAAATATCCAATGAAAATGAATACTGTGAAGAATTGGTACTGCTTTGTTAGTTACAGAGTTTCCTTGTCACAGGTGTTAATCAGGGTACATATAAATCAAGGAATGGCACTTGAAAAGGAATTCAAAGCAAGTGAATAAGAAATGGAAAAAGGAGAATCATACCTCACCGCCTACCTAACCAGGCAGGATTCTGTAAAGCATCATGGCAAAGAGGAGAAAGGATTTGAAGGAGAGAGGAGTAGTGCCTAAAAATATATATTTTGGGGGTGCTTTTTCCTATGCAGAGGGGGAAGTCTAGGAGAAAGTGTGAAGGTGACTAATGGATAGATGAATATGGGTCCTGAAGCAGAAAGAAAAGGCAAGGTAGGAGACACACTAAAGACACTGATGTAGTAAGACTGATGGTTTTAACAACAGTAGTTTTCATCTAATTGAGAAAGGTAAGGCTACAGTAGTCAATACCAGAAAAGAGGAGAATGCAGTAGTCAACGCATGAAACAAAGGGCATGAACAAGAATTTTAGGTATGCTGACAAAAAGGACAGATTCTAAAGATACCGTACAGGAGGAAGACGTCTAAAATATGTGGTCTTAGAGAAAGGACAGAGGAAAGTAAAGGGAGATGAAAACAAACGATGAGTTTTAATCAGGGTAAGTTTAAAATGACGACTGCATATCCACAAATGTATGTAAGACATACAGTCTGTGATACTGCACTGGATGGAGGAATAGGTTATGTCCACACAAGAAAGATAAGTTGACCTCTGTTAGGTCAATTTGCAGCCACCACATTAAATTACCAAGGTGGCTGACGTCCACACTACCCTCCCTGTGTTGGTGGTACACATCCTTAACAGGAGTGCTTCCAGTCACATAAGAGTATGTCTACACCAAGGCTTGACAAATGTGGCCAAAAACTAAGGTGTCTAGCTGTCCTGTGGCACTTCAGAAAGCACATGTGCGCACACATACCCCCCCCCAACCAAAAAAAGCCTCTTACTGGGGTATGCGGTATCACTGGCATAAAAAACCAGAGAGAAAGTCTCAGTGTTGGCTACAGGTGAAGAGGAAAACAGAAAAAGTAGGGAGCAGAGAGCAAAAAAGCCAAGACAGATAGTGTGTTCTTTGTAGAAACTAATTTGCAAAATCCTAAGACCAAAAAAGTAGCATGAAGTGGGGTTGTGTTTAAAAAGAGAATCAAATGTGAGGGGAATGGTAGCTTGGGTTGATACTGAGGGACTTAATAAGGGCAGGTAAGTGGATCTATTTAGATAAACAGCTGACAGAAAAGGACAAAACCAGTGCATTTGTAGGGGATGAAGTCAGCATAGCCTCAGAACTTCTACCAGAAGTGTTCAGCAACATAGGAACAAGAAAATATAAAGGCTTAGTGTAAGTTGGCTGCCAACAAGGGAGACTGTAACAGGAGAAAGCAGCAAAGGTCTTGGCTACACAACATTTTACTAGCAGAGTGACATTAGAAAGGCATATGATTTTTTTTGCCAATACATAGAAGTTTCCTAGTGTTAACGAAACAAGAGACAAAAAATTAAAAATCACTGAGTTTGCTTTCCATTCATTACCTATTGCCAAAATAAACCAAATTTTTGCAACAATACTGGATACCCTGATCATATAATTAAAGTGTTAATCTGATAACTGCTTCACTTATTATTTTAAAATACAAAGAAATATATTCTATGAAGAGGAAGGGATTAGTTAAAAATAGCAGAATCAACACATTTGTCCCAGTAGTATCAAAAACAATTCTGCATGCTGAGACCAATTTTTTTTTAAATTAGAGAAAATACAAAATTAAAGTTCACCTGTTGACAGAAGCAAATTCAGCAACATTTAACACAAACTCTAATTATAGATTTATGCACTGGTGGTTCTTATCTGTACTACAGTAGTAGCTAAAGGTCTGTGCCTTCATGATCCTAAGAATTAAAACAAGATAGAACAAGGGGGTGTAAACATACATAAATATACACACTGTTACACCCATGCTTTGTATTTTACACACACACACACACACACACACACACACACACACACACACACACACACACACACAGAGTAGTTCAGTTAAAGTGTCAATATGAGTTTCTCAGGTCAACCTTTAGATGGAATTTTGCTTACTTAAAATACTACATTATTAGGGATATGACCATTCCACTTTTTGGGGTGTTCAATTCAATGAGGAACACTGCACTGACATTCATCAGAAAAAGCATAAAAAGAAAGACCCCCAACTTTTGTAAAAATATAATTTTTTTTTAAGCAAAACAAATTCATGTACATTTACAGTTATTAGGAAGTTTTGGGATTTTCCTCCCACAGAAACTCATGCACTAAACAAATTTGTTAGCTTTTAAAAGTGCCACAGGACTCCTTTTTTGTTTTTAGGTAGTCATGAGTTCAGAAGGTTATTTTAAAGACATTTGCTAAATTAAAACTACTGCTTTACAAACACAACTTACTTCAGGGATGTTTAAATTTAAAAGAAAAAAAATCAGTGTACTGTGAATGCTATTATCTACACATTATTAAAATAGAAAAACAAATGAGATAATACTACCATAGTAGTCTCAACATAAATTCAAGATTGCTTACTTTACAGGGAGCATACTATTGGATAATATTTGACAAGTACTATGGGCAGGCCCCAAGAAAAGCCTTCCAGAGTTTTCAGGGACATGCACGCATAAGTGATCAGATGTTTTCTGCTGCATTCAAGGAAAATGCAACATCTCTGCTCATTTCTTTTCTATAAAAAGATATGTGTGACAGTCCTTAGTACCAGGTTACTCATTATTTTGGCAGCAAATGAAGGCAACGCAAAGTTCTCAGTTATGGATCTTAGCTACATTTAAACCCTCAAATTATACAGGCGCTATGGTTTACATAACAGGATTTCACTATTTGCAGTTTCTGAAGGTAATGCTCGTTTGATTACATCCATTTCACAAGGTCCCTCAGGGTACTATGTCCTTTTATGAGAACCAATGAAGGTTTAAGACAAAAGCCTCCCAAGAGAGAGGGGTCAACAACTTCTGCCCTCCAGCTCCAAGTCTCCCCAACCACATTTCGGTGCCTAGTCATGCACCCGAGGAAGGCACCAGGTTATCAGCTTTGGTGCAGTAATACTCCACACCTACAACAGAAAGGCAAGGGATTTTGTTCTGATGGATTAAAAACAAAAAGATACCACTTATCACAAGTCACTCTATTGAATGTTAAGGGATGTCTACCACCCGAATAATTGTACTCCCTTTATTCTACACACATCGTCTTGGAAGCTAGGATCACTTCCAAGACATCCACACATCTAGTACTCTCACACACATTTGGTCAGAAAATTTAACAGTAGGTCTATAAAAATGTTCAGCCACTTTTTTTTTTAATCTAGATAATCAGCTGCCAAATATCTTTAACTAACCAACATGTTTGTGCAGTATTCAGATTATGATGTATATATAGTTTGACTAACTCAAGTTAACCGGTAGCTGATTAACTTGAGTTCAAAAAGGTTGCTGCTGAAGAGATACAGACGATGGCCAAAAGGCCTCAAAAACAAAGAGAAAAGCTAGAAATTAGATACCTGGTGATTAAGTTTCTTATTGACACATGGGCTGAAGGCATTCCTGGAAAAGGAACTCTACACACAGTCAGCACAGCCTTGTAGGGCCACGTAATAATCCCACTCAGCTGACCCCCAACAGGAAAAGACCTTTCTCCTCTTCAGAGGTCCAGCTCTAAAACAGGTCCTCCTAAGCGTCTGCTGCCACAGCTGGAAAGAAGCTGGAAGAAAGCCCCATTCCTGGGCATCAGTAGGAATGCCTTTATAAATTTGGAAATCACTGCTTAAGTGTACTTGTCTAAGGTCTCGGTACTGTATGGGAGCAGCTGACTGGACCTTCACAGAAGGCTGCAAAATCTTTGCTAACATAGTGCATGCACTTTTGTTAGCTTCATCTTTTGAGACCCAAGCTAGCTTCAGAAAAAGTCTTAAAACAACAAAATGAAAAGAATGAACTAGGAAGAGGGCTAGGCTTTTGCTTAGAAATCATGGATTTCTTTTGGTTGTCCCGTCTGAATGAACTGGAGGAGTAAGTACTCTTCATTGATCTGACCTGGTGCATCCAGGGGATGGAAGGTGCTATGCCTCTTGGAAAAGGATGCGTTATTTCCTTGCACTGACTCCCTGGCTTGGAACAACTTTTCAACAAGTTCAGCAACTGCATTCTCTCAAGAATTACTAAATACTTCATTCCCTAAAGTGAGTTCCATCACCAGAGTCTAGACAAAGTGGAATTTTCTCCCATGAAAGCTCATGCAATAAATAAATTTGCTCATCTTCAAGTGCCACAGGACTCCTTGTTTATTTAATGTGAGACTCTCTTTCTCCCTCCTGCAGACAAATCAGCCTTCTGTGAACACCGTAATAACTAAAGTCCTATATTTTCATCTGCAACTCTCATAGTGCTGCAGCTCTTCTATAAAATTCATGAAGATCTAGTGAGTATGAGGATTTATAGAAGTCCTGACTTGATTTAGTGAGTGGGCTGAGCACTGTGCCAAGGGAGGACTGTTAAGAAACTGGGTAGCATGGGGTAGAGCAAGGAGCCAGAGTCATGAGTGGAGTCAGTAGCCAGAAGGTGAGCTAGCGGCAGAGTTGGGGCTCATAGCCAATGGTCAAGAGTGGAGTGCAGGGGCAGAAGTTAGAGAAAATAAAAGGGTCAAGCATAGAGAAAGGGAAGAAGCAACTCAGGAACCAGACCAGGTAGAAAGCTGAGCAGCAACTGGGAACAAAGGCTGGATGTGCGACACAAGCAATAGCCGAGTTCAATGTGGCAGCAGAGAGTCTACATGGCTGCTTGGACAGTCTATCCAAAACACCTTCTAAAGTGGGTGGGATTCAATCACACACCTGCACCTTCAGTGTTCTGACAGGACTCTGTATGGGTCCTGACCACCTAGGATTTGTGAGGTGCAACTCCCTTTAACTTCAACAGCAGCAAAGGACTGTCCAAGATCCAGGGTCCCCACAGCCCCCAAGTTCTACACTCACTGAAACCCTCTCAGGAAGTCAGGATCCATACACAAGCAGCAAAAAGATGTAAATGACGCTTACAGCAATACTAAAATTTGAGACTCATTCTTTCATCATGAATCTTTGTCTGAGCTATATACTTGCAAGAGGTAACTTGATAAGATAGCTCTAACAATACACCAATCTAAACAATCCCCCAACATTAACAGAAAAAATTGGCAACACGCCTAGTGCTACCATCTCCTCAAGAGCACTACAGCTCTCTAGTAACAGTGGTATTTCATCTTTCAATTGTCATTTCAAGGCAACATACTCCTCTATAACAATCTGAAATCAGGGTCTGAGAATTGATAGGAATCACATGTAGTTTGGGTTGTGTTGACACTTGACATGAGCTAACTGTAAACTTTGGCAGACTTCCTCAAAGCAGTAATTGTGCCCTTATGCCTCATTCCCACAAGAAGATACCGATTTACAGATTTTTGAAAGATAATATAGCATTACTAGTCCCACCAAGCCCATGTGTACAGTAGACAAACAATTAAGGCCCCTGTACAAAATAATGACTGTCCTGTCCTAACACTAGGGAACATGATTTAGAAAATCCAATGTCTAACATATATTCAAGTTAGCAAAAGTATCTAAAATATAATACAGTAACATGAGGCAAATAAAGGCATGTTTTGAAGCTCTTTGAGATAAATAGCATGGTAAAGGTGGGGTTCTCTGGGAAGAATGAATACTTTTGCATTACTAGTTTTCTGATTAGCTAATTCTGCCAGTGCATATAAGGCTGAGTTGCTGGATTTGGTGAACTTTATATGGCTTGCATTTGTGAAAATCACATATATGTATCTAGTCATGTACACCACAGGATATATGCATTTCTGTTACTTGCCGTGTAAACTGAAACGATTATTTTTCTACTTGCCACTACACCAAACACAACCTAGAGAAGGGAAACGTTTTTGCTCCAATTTCTAAGTTAAAAATCGCCAAATAAAACTAAACAGAGGTTTGAAATAGAAATAAGTCAAACAGCTAGCTAGACACACTATTCAGAACACTTATCCAGTATAATGTACCTCCCTTTATATTTTATGTAAAAATACTAAGAAGTCACTATAAAGGGAGTGATGGCAATCCCTGTATTTTTTTTGGTTACCAAAAAAAGTGACTTTACGCCCTTTTCATTTACAGAGAAACTTTAAAATTTGTCTGGAAGATGATCATGGGGTCAGGAAGCATCCTCTTCACTGGCCTCATAAAAATCCATTCATATTTGGCAAAGCTATCGGCTGCTGAAAATCACAATTCCCCATTAACGTTTCGCATAGCGCATTTTGGTTTTGGCTTACTATCAGAAACCCTGAAGATTCAATTAGCACTGTGCACGCACTACTACAATGCCTCACTTCTGCCTTCTAGACAGATGGGGCACATGTAAAGTAGATCCCCAGCATCCTCTTCCAGCTACTCTCTATCAAAATACTTTTTGGACTGGAGGAAACCCAAAGAGCATAAACTCTGTACTAACTTTTCCAATTTTATTTAATAATTCTGTACTCTTCACAACCAGGGTTATGTGCCGTCATTCAAGCTAGGAATAGAACCTGAATCAAATACTGCAGATGCAAGTCACAGCCACTTATCTATGCTGTCCGTGAGAAAGCATGTCAAATGTTTCTACCAACTATGCTGTCTATAAAATGAAGCCAATCCAGCAAAATAATCATAGAAATGTAGAGATGGCAGGGACTTTGAGACGTCATCATGTCCAGCCTCCTGAGCTGAAGCAGGACTAAATGAAATAGATCATCCTTAACAAGCATTTGTTCAACCTCTTTTTAAAAACATCCAGTGATGGAGATTCCGCACCCCACTCTGGAAACCTATTCCAGAGGAGCACTATTACAGTTGGGAAGTTTAACCTAACCTCTAACCTAATTCTTTCTTGCAAAGGATCAAGCGCCATTACTCCTTGTCCTAACTTCAGGAGACAACTAATCACAGTTCTATTTATAACAAATTTGAGGAGTTTGGTCCTTGCACCATCTTCTTTATGAGAGAATAAATGTGCCCTTTTTTTAACTCCTACCCATAGGACAGGTTTTTTAAATCAGCTTTGTTGCTCTCCTCTGGACTCCCTACAGTTTGTCCAGAGCTTTCCTTGAGTGCGGCTTCCAGAACTGGACCCAGTACTCCAAACAAGGCTTCACCAATGCTCCCTATAGCAGGACACTGCCTCCCACATGTTACAGGTGAGTAACCTTATCAAAGAAAGAAATTAGGTTGGTCTGGCATAATTTGCTCTTGACAAATCCATGCTGACTATTCCTCATAATCCTGTTATCCTCCAGCCTCTCATAAAAATCTGGAAAGAGACTGGAGCCAGTTACTGGACAACCAGTTTGTAAAATTATGCCGACTGCTCTAATTCCCCATCACTCTCTGTTCCTATTTTAGACAGGTATTATGTCTCACCTGTCCAATCCTACAGGACTGTACCCAACCTCCAGGAGTTCTCAAAAAGATAATTGCTAGCAGTTCCAAGACTGCTTTAGCTAGCTCCTTAACTTCCCTACAATGAATTTCACCAAGACCTGATGACTTGACTATCTCTCTGCCAGCTATAAGTATTCTTTAACAAACTCCTTCCCTATTTTGGCTTTTGCTCCTTTTCCTGTTGGGTATCTATCTGGTTACTGTGGTCCCATGGGAGACACTGTTATTAGTGTTGATGCTGTTAGTGTTAAGTGCCTGACATGAGTGTGTGTTTGGCTGAGCGCATATATCTCTGTACAAGTGTTCTCTCAGGATTAGCCCAGCTCAGATCTTTACTTGCAGGCCCAGTGAATCGAAGCCTGGCTTGGACCTCTGGCAGGAACTTTGTTAGCTTGGTTGTCCTGAACACTTCAAGTTATCTTTGGCTCAGCCCTCTAGGGAGGACTCCCTCAACCCAGTGGTCTGGAATCTAGACATACTTTGTGCAAGATGTAGACTGAGATAACACTTATGATCAAAGAAACCTACGTGACCACGGATCGTTGCAGAAACAAAGGTACCAGGCTAGATTTTATTGCAACACAGCACAATGGTAAGCAATCTATATCATCAGATACACTGATGGCATTCATGATCTCAACGCAACGGAACAGCTCAGCTGATGGCAGGAAGCCATGTCACTCCCCTACCCCGTCTGCACAAAAACTGGGCTCTTGAAGTCCTGCATTTATACACTGCTCGAACCACTGGCTCAGCATCCTTGACAGCAAAAACTACTTTTAGTATCCAAAATTATCTTGACTGGTCCACATACCTTTCTTAATGCCATCTAGTACCTTATTTGGATCACATTCCACTAAACATCTCCATCCACCAAAATGTCATGGTTTAGCCAAAACATCCCTTGCATGTGTTTTGGGCAAAACATCTCGCCTTACCTCTCTGACACTAAGCCAACCCAACACCACCTTCCTTTAAAGTACTTTTCCACTCATGAGTTTCAGCTTTACTTCTTACCAACTTCTGTGAGGTCAACCTGACTCCTGGGCAACCTTACCATTTATCCAGCTGAGGCTTACTGTCTGGCTAGTCTCTCATACAGTCAACTTTAGTCTTTTTAGTGAGGCTTGAAGAAAAATAGGCATTGAACACCTTAACCTTCTTGATCTCATAAGGTTTTAGCTCTAATTCCTCACTAGCTTGAGGATCTACACTGTCCATCCTTTTTTCACTCGATCTATTTAAAGAACCTTTTACTGCCTTCTTTGTCCCTTGCTAGATGTAATTCATTTTGCACTTTAACCTTTTTGATTTTGCCCCTACATGTTTGTGATCATTTTTTTGTGCACCTACTAAATAATTCAATCACATTACTACTTTTTGTAGTAATATTTTTGATTTTCAGATCAAGAAAGCACTCCTTATAGAGCCAAACTGACCTCCTGCTATTCTTCCTATCTTTCCAACACATCAGGACAGTTTGCAGTAGCGTGTTTACCACTATCCCGTTGAGAAACTGTCGGTTCTCCTGATGAAAAGGTTACTTCCTCTAATCTGAAGTTCTTCAAGATGTGTGATCCTTATTTGTATCTGTTCTGAAAGTTGAGGCATTTGCACACCCATTTAGAGCTGGAGAATCTGAAACAGGAGTGTCTACTAGTCAACACATGCACTCTTGCTTCTCCTCATGCTTTCATCCAAGGTAATGAAGAGCAGAGCAGACTACCCATGTCTCCAGTTCCTCTTCCACTGAAAATCCAACAGATTCGCAGCTGAGGGGATGGAGGGCAGGAAGTAGAATACAGAAAGGGATCACAGGTCATGAAAACCTTCTGTTACAGCTAAGTAACCTCCTCTTCATCTTCAAGTGATAGTTCCTATCATATTACACTAAAGATAATCAACAAGCAGAACCAAATTTAAAGGAGGGTGCAAGGATGAAGATGGAATAGGTGAGCTGAGGATAGCCATGCCAAATAAGGCATCTGTCACAGAGTTCTGCAGCAAGGTGTCAAGTGTTGTGGAAGTATGTACCAAAACCATGTGGCCACCTTACATATACCACCAAGCAGACCATCATAAAGTGTGGCTATGGTGGTCACTTCAGTGCTCCTGGAATGGAACCTCTCCCCCGAAGTTGAAGGCAATACCAACAACTGAAAGCACAGTGCATGATGCCGTGGTTTTTAAACTTTTTTCCTCAGGAACCAGTTGGGGGGGAAAAAAAAAAAAATCATTTATGCCCGTGACCCAGCAACTGTATCTTTCAGCAATGCACTCCAGTCTTCTGGCAGTGACACCAAGGGGTGCCATGACCCAGTGCTTGAGGATCTGTGACCCACTACTGGGTCCCAACCCTAAGTTTGATGACCACTAATGTAATGCATTTGGAAATCCCTCTGGAGATATTCTGGGTGGAAACTGCTTATCGCAATAGCCCAGAGTGAAGGGCATGCTATCAAGAAGACTTTCTGTTTGACCTTGTCCTCTGCAGGTAGAATATCAAGGCCCTGCAGATGTCAAGGGACTTAAGTCAGCACTCCTCTTCTGAGGTGTGAAGCTTTGGGAAGAAAACAGTTAAGTGGATGGGTTGGTTGAAAGAAACAGAGATGACCTCTGGTAGAAACTTAAGACGTAGGTACAGGGAGATTTTCTGCATGTAAAGTGGGTTTGCAATCACGGCCCTAAAGTCATCCTTTTTCCTGAAGCAATAGCATAAGAATGCAACTTTCATGGAAAGAAGGGCATAGACCATGAAGCCAGAGGCTCAGAGGTTTTCATCAATGCCAACCGAATGAGACCGATGTCCCAACCAAGGAGTAGTAGGTCATACAAGTGGAAAAGTTCTGAGCAGACCTTTTCAAAAACCAACTAGTCAACAGATGTGTAAATACAGAGGTGTCCTTTCATTGAAGGTGGAAGGTGGTGGTTGCCACTATGTGAACCTTAAGAGAGTTTAGGGAGAGCTCCAAAATCTTTGAGGTCAGGAAATAATCCAAAAGAAAGCCTCCACTTCTTCCACAGGAAGAACCGTCTATTGGGACTAAGAGGTGGAACATTTCCACTTGACCTGTCAGAAATACCAAATGGATTCTTTCCCATTGCTCAGTAAGATGCCTTTCTCCTCTGACAAGCATGCCCATTCTGAAAAAATTACCCATCTAAACACCATAATCTGAAGTAAGCATCTACAGATCAGGATGTCTGATTTCCTCGGGAGGAAAGCAGTGTGAACAACACGGAGGTCGAAAGCTGAGCTTCATCTCTAGATCAGTGATTCCCAACCTTTGCAAGGCTGGGGTCCCCTTTTCAAATTAAAAAAAATAGGGGACACCCATGCTGCAGGCGGAATCTGATCCAAGGAGGGTCAGAATCTGGCCTGCACTGCTCTCCTGTCGGGGAGTGGAAGCCCTCGTCCCGCAAGGGGCCACAGCTGCTGCAGCCCCTGCACCCGCCAGGGGAATGTGGGTGCAGTGGCTCCTGGGCAGGGGCAGCGAGCCATAGCCACGGGCTGCAGCCACTGTGGCCCCGTTCTCCTGCTGGGAGTGGAGGCTGCCATGGCCTTGGCCCCCTGCTCGGGGCACGCTCTGCTCCCCAGCATGGTAATGGGGCCGCAGGCAGCTCCCGAGCAGGAGGCCATGGCCGTGGCACTCCCACTCCCAGCAAGAGAATGGGGCTGCAGCGGCTGCAGCACACAGCTACAGCTCTCCACCCTTGCCCGGGAGCTGCCTGGGGCCTTATTCTCCTGTTGAGAGTGGAGGCTGCCATGGCCATGGCTCTCTACCAGCCCCGGCACAGGAGCGGGAGCTGGCAGCCCCTATGCAGAAGGCAAGCTGCGCCACCACTGGCATCAGCCGCCAGTGAGCATTGGCCACAGGCAGCCCTCTGTGGCCTCCAACCCCACTGGGATCCAGCCCTGGCGAGAGCATCATGACTGCAGCTGGGTTCCAGCCCCAGGGGGAGCAGTATCCCGGGGAAGAAGTCCACGGACTGACCCCAAGTTGGGAACCACTGCTCTAGATCATGCTTCCAGGAGCCAGTCATCAAGATAACAGAGTGCAAAAACCACATACTGCCTGAGGTGGGCTGCTATGACAGAAAATCTTTGTTGAAAATCCTAGGAGCCATAGTGAGTATGAATGGCAGGACCATACACTGAAAGACCTGAGGGCCCATCGTGAATCTCAGCAATCAGATCTAGGCTGGGTGGATATCTGTGTGTGATAATACTTATCCTGCAGATTAAGAGCCATGAACCCTCTCCATCTTCTTCTAGTAATGGCATGATGGCTGCTAAAGCAACTGCGCAAGACCTGCATTTCCAGACTTGATGGAAAGCTGCTCTATCTCCCCTCTTTTTAACAAACAGCCTACCTCCAAAGCAAGGGTGCTGTCATAAAGTAGTCCTGAAAAGGAGTCAGGGCAGGAGATGTGGATGAGGCAGCCTGACGGTTTGCCAGGAGGCAGGGGGGAGAGCTTCTGTGCCATGCCTGGTTGGGCACACTGTCAACTGTGTCTCAACATAGAAAAGCTTGAGAACCCCCTGGCGTACGGGTGTGCAGCACAATTTCCACTTGATTGCAGGTAGATCTCCAGCAATCAAAGTATGGCCCACGAATCCTTGAAGGCATGGAGCGAATTCAGCCTTCTGGCTGAACAGATGGGATTGATCGAAAGGGAGGTCCTCAGGGATATTGTAACTCTCCGTGAAAGCTAAATGAATGAAGCTACAGTTTTCTCTCCATGACAATGCCCATAGTCTTTGATCCCAATGAGGTGTCTACCCACAACTGCAGCCTACTGAAGTGCTGATCTCACCCCCTCTTTCCCTTCCTCCAGGATAAGCTAGAACTGGACCTGAACTTGTTGTGGCAGCTTTTTGGTAAAGTCATCTTGTTTGCCATTGTTTAAGAAGTCATATTTCATCAACAAAGCTTGGTAGAACAGTAGGCTACCAGATGAGAAGACCTTGCATCCAAGAAGGTCCAATCATACAGCTTCTTCATCAGCAAGGATGGAGCATGGATGTTACTGTTTCAACTGTTTAGTTCCTCCTTTTATGCCAGGGGAATTAGATGAGAGGTATTAAAAAGAAACTGTGGTCCCTTTAGCCAGTTCACAGCAGTTCTTTTCTGCTCCTTGTGGGTAGCATGCACATGGCCAGAGTATATGAAATATTTCAACTAGATGGAGTCTCTTCAATGGACAGAGCAATCCTATTTGGTACCAAAAAAGGAAGGATGTCCAAGAGCTGTTGCCACTCAACCTGTGCTTTCTCCAGGAAGATGATAAATTCATCTGCTACCCTTCATAGGAGATCTTGGAGTTGCCAAAAGTCTTCTGAAGGTGAGGCGAAAGCCAAAGTCACTGCAGCACCCAAAGAGGACAACGGAAAAACACTCCTGTGCTAGTGATGCAATCAGCAGCAGATTAAGGGGCTCTTTCTCCATGAACAGCTGCAGCATCTCTTCGGGAGCTCTCTAGAGGAGACAAATAGAGCTGAATCTTCCCCCATGTGGGCCAGGTGGGTTCTGAGGGAGGTACTGGGGCCAGAATCCCCAACAGGATCAATAAGAGAGATCTGGCAGATGCTGTAGAGGATGCCAGGGCAGCAGAAAGCAATGGCTCTTCTGTGGATGGAGTGGAAGGCCTTTGCTATGGTCTTTATGGGTACTGGTAGTGACACTAGAAGATGGCAAACCCCTGTGCTCCATCTGAATCCTCCAAGGATGAAAATTCAGATCCCAGTTCCAATGGCAGTACAGTAATAGCAGACAGAAGCATGTAAACTATTGCAGGAGGTGGTGAAATGTGTCTTGACTGTCTTAGGTGGGAGCTATAGCCTCCCTAGATGAGGTTGATTATGGAAGGCATGGTGATTTCATTTCTCCCTGGGAAAATGGTTCTGGCCCTTTTTCTAGACTCCCAGATGTTAATGGCACCCATTTTAAATCTGAAGCCAGCAGAGGAGCAGAAGACTTCCCTGGAATCAATAGACCCCTTCCTTAATGGAGTACAACTTCCACAGTATGTGCAACTCCATTTGAGTGGATCCACCTGTTTGTGTGGTTTTATGTCATGCTTGTGCATCTTGGAGTACACCCCGTCGAAGGGTTATACAACTTTATCCTTTTCAGCTGAATCACATACAAAAGGACACTAATAGATCAGAATCAGACCACAGGGATGAGCAGGACCTGGATATGCAATTAGTCCACCCAACCATTTTGCACTTCAGACTAACCCATAAAGCAGAGCAAAGACAAATACATGGCTCAATGGACATTATCATTTTCTAATTCTCTAGCTCCAGATCATTGTGTACATTTGAAAACCCTCAGCAGAATACCCTAACCACCATCACTCAAAGAACTCCTTTATCACTTAGCCCCACCCCCTCATATGATCTTACCTACCAGTTTTCTAATTTGCTCATGTCTGGTTTTTAAGTCCACTGTCCTTATTCTGATGATCTCACTAATTTCTTCCCTTAGAATTTCACTCTGTCACGCAATTTGGGTCGTTACCATTTTAGTAAGATCACATACTATTTTTCCTGACTCAGGTAGCGCACAGAATGGTCAGGGAAAGATTCAGACCCATAAAACAAACAGGCCTTGTTATATGTAGGACCACTGCAGGAAGAACTAGGACATATTTGTGAATGACCAAGTAAATGCCAGCAAGATATCATTTCTATCTCCACCTCTGCAACAGACTCTCTCACTTTCCCTGAGAAAGCTGCAAAATCCAAATACAAATATCTGCCTACCTAACAAAGGTTGTTGGGTAAATTAGTTAACACTTGACCAGTGCTTTAAACTTATACAGAGCTGGGGGGTGGGGGGAACGACACAACTAGTATTAGGCCCTAGGTCTCTAAATCTAACATGTAATTAATGGAGACTTCTCAGAAGTTTGATCGTATTTCTCCACATAACTCAGTTCTCCATCTGCAAAACAGTGATAATATTGTACTATCTCACAGTGAAGCTGTGAAAATAAATTTACTGGTGTTCAAAATACTCAGACATGGCGATGTTAAGCACCAGCAGAAAAGCCCATGTAAAAATTCCACGTGCAAAGGAGGGTTTGAATAGAATGTAGTAAACAAAATGAAGGGCCACACACTGAACGATGATAAAAAGAAATACTTAACAGCTGTTTCTTTCCCTAAGCTTACTCCCTTCTGTGCAGTGAGAGTGAGCAGTCCCATGGGGGAGGGGGGAATGCATACAATCATATAATTATAAACTATCATAATCGATACACACAAAGGGCCAAAATAAGACAGCACCTCTGATTTAAAAATCTTCTATTTACTGGATTCTGAGTCCTTGACCTTACAACCTAAACAATATTGTTCTAACCTAGGTTTTGTGTGTGGAGCGTTTAATTATGTACCTGCCTTTCCTTTCAAATATGAACATAAAATGTGAAAATTGTAAAGGTACACCACATTTCGATTTAGAGGCCAATCCTGCAAATCCTTACTCAAGTAAGTCACATTGGAAGATTACTCACGTGAGTACAGGCTTGCGAGAGGTGGCCCTTAGTTCATAGTTCAAGAATGTAAGCTTAGTTAAAATAAGGTGTTGTGGAAATTACACTATCATTAAATCAAATGATACAAGATCCTACAAATAAATTTAAGAGTAGCACCATCTGTTTTATTTGCAGGGCTAAAATTCACTACCTCATCTTCACTAAGGAATAAAATATCATTTTCAATCATCCACTCAATTAATTTAAGTACAATGGATGAATTTCGTCTGAGTTCACAGAATTATCTATTCTAATTTTTCAAGTAAACAAGTACAAAAGGTATAAAAATATGCTTTGAAAAACATGAATATGTGTTTTGGAAACAAACACTATGAACTCTTTTTTAGGAATTAAATATTTAATAGTGAATTGTACAACTAGAGAGATTTGTGAAGTTGTGTAACATGAAAACAGCAGCATTCTGTTGCATTTTACGTGTAGCTATAAACATCCAAATCAGCTTATTCCTGGAACCACAGAAAAGACGCATGCTGTACTGTAGCACAAGTTTCACATTAACACTATTGAAGACAGAAAAATCTGGAAGTTGCTGGACATAAGTATCTTTTGTCTGGATGCACTGTAATTGCCCTCCTCATCCCTCCTCAAATGATATGAATTATTAGAAAATAAGAACAGATATTCTCTACTATATCCTTATAATTATTATGAAATCCATGTTCTGTGTTGCCTTCTCCCAGGACTCTTCTCTCATACCACAATAAAACTGAATAGCAACGAAAAAAATCCACATCATAAAATGAAACAGCTGTGTTTAAAGTTCATAACAAGGTTTCTGCTAATCATCTCAAGCTCACTGTCTAAACTAACTCAAAGAATCACACAACCAAAACATGTGCATCAAAACTGCTTTTCTAAAGGATCAAGGAAAACATATTGAAATTTCAGTCATGATATGGCCCTCACATGGCCAGCTGAAAAACTGCATTATAGTGAGTTATATCTACTACAATAACTGTAGGTACAATTCAGTTCTGAATCATTTTTCTCATTACACATTTGAATGAGTACCTGTCACAAGATGATATTCTTATTTCCAATCTCTGGGGTTTTTCTACCTGTTCTATTCAAGTGAACTGTGCTTTATCTTCTTTCTATCTCTTCAGGCACTTTCTTTGCAACTTTCCTGTGATCAGAAGTGCAAATAACTAAACTCTTGCAAATCAAATAACTGAAAGCATCATCCTTTGCTGTGCCCTGTAATTATGTACCTGACATTACCTCCAATGGGAACAGAACTCTTCACTTCTGCAACACACGTTGCTCACTATGCTCTCAAAAATCTGCTCCCGCACACATACACTGGTGCCCCGAACTACCTGTAAAGCTCCAATAGTACTATCTGAAAACTAATGCTGTCAGATTATAACAGAAAGCATTAAACTGACAACTTTCAACCCAAAATGCTTTGCAAAGTCTTAATGGAAACTTAACTATAGCAAAGACTTTATTAACAAGAACCACGTTGCCAGATACAGGCATATTAGAACCTTTAAAGGCTTCCACAATGGTAACTTTAGCCAGCAAATAAACAAGAAGTTCCTGTAGTAAAAAAAAACTACAACTGTGAGGTAGTCTTGGAAAATTCAGCAAACCACTAACCTGTCAAAAGGAATATGTAAAAGAAAGTCCTCCTGGTGGGGTACTGAAGTTTTGATGCTGAAGCTCTGATGAGAAATTGTGACAATTTAGCTGTTACAGTTTCAGCTACTGTCTATCAGTTTCCTATTAGGACATCTGTCCCAGCTTAACAGGTCCATCTTTCGCATCAGTGTTGCCTAGTCAGTGTAATTAATATGCATGTCCCTGTGGACTACTAGGAGAAAAATCTTCCCCATCCCCACTCCTGACTCCCACTTTCTGACTAGAGGCGGCAGCGGAGCCTTCCCTCTCCGTGTCTTCACATCTGCTGGAAAAGAGACTACCAAATTGTACTGACTGCTAAAGGAAGTTTTATTTTCAATCTCATCTCTCTTTAGGAGAGGAGGAAGTACTCCCCAATGGATCACTCTAATGTACTTCACAGCAATTTAGGCACCAGTAAAATAAATTTTACCTAAATCTGATCAGTTTTATTCCAGCTATCTATAGGTCTAAGTAGCAGCTTCAAAACTGCGACACTCATCTCATTAATAATGTTTATTAGATTAGCATGCCCAGAGACCAACCAAAACCCAGAACTCATTTTGGTAAGCACTGTACCTATACAGAGTAGTAAACAATCCCTGCCTCAAAGAGCTGGGATTCTAGATAGACAGGACAGACAAAAAGCAGGGAAATGGGGCATATAACACATGGGTCAGGAACTCAAAAGATAAGGAGAGCCATTTAAAAACTTCCTTCAATAACTAAGCGTTTTGAGAGCCACAATAAGTGGAGCCTCCTGCTGTGGGAAAAGGGGGGCCTGAGGGCTGGGCCAGGGCACGGGCCACACGGGCCACCCGGTAGGTGGGAGGAGGTGCAGAGGCAAGAGCAAGACGCCCTGCAGGCTCCCCAGTGGCATGGGGAGCCCCGAGCCTGGCGTGGGTTATCTGCAGCCTTCCCCAGTGGAAGTACTGAGCCAGGAGTCACAAGGGGGGAGTCGAAGAGCTGCAGGCGGCTCCAGAGCCGCAGGTTGCATACCCCTGGATAACATCAGGTTTGATCAATGTGATGGTAGGAAGCGTGAGATTAGTTCCACAATTTCCTTTTTTCTTGGAGGATGAAGGAGTATTGGCTGGGAGGGAATCAAATGAACAGAAATTCAAAGGAAGGGATGGGGACAAGAAGGGCATGATGGTCAGGTATGAAGTGTGACTAAAGTGAAGAATCTGAAAAAGGAAGCAGGAGGGTTTGGGGTAAACAGCCAGTCAGCACAGGAGGCAAAATGGCCATTCAAAAACCTGTAAAAAAATGCTGGTATCATCACTGTGGGTCTCTCCTTAAGCTATTCCTACAGCTGCTCTTGCAAACTTTAGTTTCTGGTTGGCAACTCCGTGCAGTAACTTTCCCAAAGACCACTTGGTGGTGGTCGCACACCTGGCAGGTCACAGAGAAAGGAGTATCCACACAACTGGGTATAGGATGGTGTGTGAAGATATTACTTTGTTAGTCTTTAAGTGCCACAGGACTCCTTGCTTGTTTTGCTGAACTAGACTAACACGGCTACCTCTCTGGAATTTACCACAGTTGTGTCTCGTTTTACATCTTTCCCCACCACCAACAGCAAGTCTCATCCTTCATACATTTGAATCTGCTGCACTTAAGGAATGCTATAATCAGCATTTAGAAAGGGTATAAAGAATCTTGTGCAACACAGTAGGGATGCGAGGGAAATGAAATCCTCTCCTGTAATCTTTTACTTCAAGATCCCTACTGACTGTATGCAGCAGCAGAAGACTGAGTCTTTTTCCCCTTTACAGTGCTCCCAGGAACCATAAAAGAAATAACACTCACTGATCACACTTTTGTAAACTATCCTTAATATTGCAGAAAGTGGGTTACAGAGCCACTCATGCTGTTTTTCATTTCCGAGGATCGCACTCTTTTCTTCCTTGTTTTTTTTCTTTATTTTACAATTTGATAATATATTTCACCTTAAGATCTTAATGTCTGTCAATCATCAGGGAACTCAATAGTATGGGAAGAGATGCAGTTACTATTAATCCCATTTCACAGTTGAAAATCCCACTCTGTCAAGACACAGGAACTTACAGAATGGGAAAAAATAAATGCAGGGAAGTGTAAGTCACAGGATAAGGTCACACTGATTTGCTGTTACAGTGTCACCTGATCCCATGATTCACACTTTTGGGCATTTATTTTCCTCCCATTCCTTAAATTTCCCCATGTTCTAAGCCTCTGATGAAGTGGGATTTTCTCCCACGAAAGTTCACGTAAAAAATAAATTTGTTAGTCTTTAAGTGCCACAGGACACCTTGTTTGTTTTGGAAAACCCTATTTACTGAATATAAGAGTTAGGACAAAATCTTTCAGTGACTTGTCATTGGCCGAGGACTGTCTGCTAAGGTAATCTAACTCATAGCCTATCCCTCGTATATTCATAAAAGGGACAAAAGACTTCTCTCAAGGACATGGCACCATTTCCACAGCATTAAGGCCTTCATGACAGAGAGAGATGAACAGGAAACTCCAGTTTATTGATACAATACCCTGTGGAGGTGATGTCTGTCTATTCTAACACAGCTCAGATCTTGACAGTATAACAAGAATTCATAGCTTGAGTTCCAGCACAAAGATAGGGATCAAGCACTTTTTCAAATCAAATGCCTAGAATTTGTGTGCAGATAAGAGAGGAGCAACCACTCATTGCTTGACAAGTTGGTAGACAGACCTCAACTAGTCCTGAAGGTGGCAGAGGTGATATCTTTCAAGAGGTTCCACATGTGCACAACATTATGACAATAATTTGAAATGGATTATTGCTGTTCTTGCAAGCCCTTCCCTGAGGCAGAAATCAAGGGAGTGATAATCTGAAGTCTGTTTCGAGTTAGGAATGTCTATGCGAACTGAACTAAGTGGGAGTGAGAGATTACTTTTAATTCAGTGTTAATCCTAAAGAGCAAAACAAATTAGAACTGTATGGATTAGTCTTCAAAGACTATCTCCAGTACCTACAGGTATTAAGTAATTCCAGTCCATGCCTCGAGAAATAATAAGACAACTCAAAACAGGGAAGAAGGAAGCTCTAAAAGAAATTGATACACGGCTCTTGACATGAATATATTTGAATGACAATACAGCAGTAGTGGGAACAACACTGGAGACACCTCTCCCCTTGAAGAAGCAAGACTTTCTGTTTTCAGCAAGTTTTCTTTGTCAATATAAGTTCTGAGGGAACCAACACAAAAAATGGCCCTGGTATCTCACAGCAAGTGTATAAACATCCAAGGATTTGAGGGTAGCCCTACAATCTTTTAGACTTAGAGTACACAATATCTTACCCATGCATGAATTAATAAATCTGGTCCTTCTAAGAGAAGATCAGTTATAATCATTTGGATCTCTAGAGACATCCCTATGAACTACACCCCTAGGATGCCCCTCTCATGGTAATGACAGTGCTTATGGAACGGGCAGTTATGTCTGAGGCATCCAGGGCTGCTTAGACTAAAATCCTTGCTATTGAGTGCCCCTCCAAGATTTTGGAGTCAGTCCTAGATGTCTAGGCAAGATTTTCAGTAACAGGTAATATTCTGTACAGTTTAGGCAGATTTTACAATTTATAATTACAGATGCTGAAGAACAGGTCTTCTAATCCTAAATTTCAAGTCTCTCAAGATTTTGATCCTTGGAAGTAGTTTTTGACAGCTCTGATTATTTTGACTTTTTTCATGCTGCTAAAGCCACCAAGGAATCAGGAGCTTTTAAGCAACTCTTATTTGCTCACTTTTCCATACCAGGAATAAAGGCAGGACTGTCACATATCTCTTACAGACTCTAACTAAGAAACCCTCATTAGGCATCATCAGTAGCCTGGGAAGAGAGCATTAAGCATGTCAAAAAATTTATGAGCACTTTTCCTGCACTACAGACGGTTCAGTATCTGAAGTGCTTGCAGTCCTTCACGTTAACTACTGGAAGACTTTGAGGTCATTAGAAGGTAATATCTAAACACAAGTCAGAGCCTTATCAGACAAGAAAGGCGACAAATCCATCAGTATAACTGACTGGGAGTGGTGAACAGCAGCCTCCTGCAGACCTCAGAGAGCTGATGTAGTCTGATTCTATCTCCTCTCTCATTCTTCAAGACAATCTATTCCACCAAATAGCCTAGTCGAAGATTTAAACTGGTGGAGTCCTACGTCATCTATGGAAAGAATGAGAAAGACACCAGCTCCCAGATCTAGATGGGCAACCCAAGCATGGTCAGTAAAGTACGTGTGAAAAATTAAAGCAGTACAAGTGCAATGGTGCTGAGAGACTCAAGGAGAAGACTGGCAAGGCATGTCATGACTGAGAAGAGATTTAGCTGTTCTCAAACCAAGAACAGACAGAGGTCCTTTGAGTCAGACTGCTCAGATCTGGGATAATAATTCAGGAGATATATAAAAAGAAAAGATGAAAAGCAAAAGTGGGACTGCTAAGCACTGAGAATGGGTGGAGATTAAAGATAATCTAGGCTTAGCCCAACACCCAAACAAATATTTAGCATTACTAAAAACAGAAGCTAACAAAGAGCTTAGGAATACTGGAACGGTGGCTAACGGAAATGATATAAGTATAAATTACCACATCCAAGGTAGAAGTCAAAAAATCAAACAGTTTAATAGGACTAAATTGAGGGGTCCAGATAATCAGCATTCAAGAATATTGCACGAACTAGCACAGTAAGTTGCAAGCCAAATAACAAGGATTTTTAATGAGTCAGCAAATACAAGGGGATGCCCCTATCATTGGAGAATTAATAATGTTAACATAATACCTATTTTTCAGGGGAACCGGTGATCCAGAAAACTACAGGTCTTTTAGTTTGATTTCAGTTGTATCTTTGGTCATGGTACCCCTCCTGGAAAGCTGTTCCGGAACTTCACTCCTTCGACAAGTTAAGGCTTGAAATTGAACAACAGACAGTTTATATCCATTTTTCTTGTGTCAATACTTGCACTTAATTTAAATAACTCTTCACCGTCCTTGACATTTAGCCCTTTGACATATTTAGAGAGAGCAATCGTGTCTCCTCTCAACCTTCTTTTGTTTAGGCTACACAAGCCAAGCTCTGAGGCTCCTCTCATAGAGTAGGTTTTCCATTCCTCTGACCATACTAACAGCCCTTCTCTGCACCTGTTTCAGTTAGAATTCACCTTTCATAAACATGGGAGACCAGAAATGCACACTATATTCCAGAGGAGGTCTCCTCAGTGCCTGATATAATGGTACTAACACTCTCCTGATATCACTAGAACCACCTTGCCTAATGCATCCCAGGACTGCATTAGCCTTTTGCACAGACACATCACACTGGTGGCTCAGAGTCATCTTGAGATCATCCATAACACCCAGGTCGTCTTCTCTGTTGCTTCCAACCTATAAGACTCTGGCTTACAGCAAAATTCCTGTCGTCAGTCATTAAGCGCAAGGCACTTTCCACTTTTGTGCTATTAAATTTCATCCTATTTCTAATACTCCAGTCTTCAAGGTCATCCAGCTCTATTTGTGATAGGATATTCCTGACCTCCTCCAATACACAAAACACTTCCCAACTTAGTGTCATCTGCAACTTTTACTTGCACACTCCCACTTTTTGTGCCAAGGTTATTAATAAAAAAAATGTTAAATATGACTGATCGCGAGATTGATCCCTAAGGGACTCTACTAGTAAACCTCCCTTCCAGCCGGATCACTGACTTTTCCACTTTAATCCTTCCTTTAAGCAGTTCCTTACCCATCTTGCAATTTTCATATTAGCCCCCCATGTTCTCCAATTTAAATAATAATTTCCCATAGAGAACTCTATTAAATGTTTTACTAAAATCAAGGGAGAGTAGATCTACTGTATTTCTTTTGTCTAAAAAAAAATAAAGATACCTCAAAAAAGAATGTGCTAGATTAGCCTGCTCATCTATCTTTTGTGAAGTTATGTTGTATTTTATCTTAATTACTGTTCACCTCAATCTAACTACTTGCTCTAAATTCATGGAGGAGATGCTATAATGAGATTGCATACAATGGCATGCTGCCCATCTGCATCTGCCACCAGCAACATCATCAATGGTAGGCGACAGATCACTAGATGGAGAGATTTCTCGGTGACTACAGAGAACTCTTTCCAATGTCTCAGCTGGTGAGCCTTGCTGATGTGCTCCGATTCTAAATGATCGCCATATTTAGGGTTGGGAAGAAGTTTTACCGCAGAGCAAATTGAGATAGACTCTGAAGTTTTTGCCTTCCTCTGCAACATGGGACTTAGATCACTTGCAGGTTTAAAGAGGATAAATGGTGGAATCTCTGTAACCTAAAATCTTCAAATGATGATTTGAGGACTTCAGTTACTCAGCCAGAGGTCATAGGTCTATTACAGGAGTTGGAGGGCAAGGGATTGTGGTCTGCAATGTGCAGGAGGACAGACCAAATGATCATGGTGTCCCATTGGCCTAAAGACTATGAGATATTCCTGATGAATTGCTTTTAGAGGAGGGGCATGTGCTAAAGTCAGCAAAGAAGGAATAGACAAGGGAAGAAGTGACAGAGGAACAGATCTGGTCGAGGAGTGACACTGACAACTCAGAAATACAACGTGAGACTGCCAGTAGAGAAGGGTCAACTCTCTTGAATGCCATGGAGATCGGCAGCAGAGGTATCGATACCTTGGGCTCAAAGACGAAGATGAGTAATCTGCAAGCACTGCTAATAACTCTGATACTGGGTCTGGTCCCGAGGGTGTCGTTGACAGCTAGACTTTGTGGACATCAAGGGGAGGAAGTGAAATCTGTTCAGAGCAGAATGCCCTGGAGTGGGTGTGGTAAAGGGAGTGGAGAAATAGCTGGAATGGGGCCTCTGTACTTCTGGCTTTGAAGAAACCATTACTTTTCTTTAGTCTCTTTACTCTCTCCTGTTCAGGGGAGGACAACTGGCATTGCGGCTCACTCCTGGAGTGGTGCTCATATCTGCCCTGGCTCAGCGCCGTGGAGGCACCACCAAGCTTCCTCACTGTATTCACAGTCAGTACCAATCTCAGCTCAAAATGCCAAGGGCAGCTAAGGAAAATTACAAGACGCTTCTTGGGACCAGCATCACGAGCGCTTTTTGTATACCAAAGAAGTGGGGTCTCTGAGAAAAGAATTTGTTTCTGGAGTATGATAAGCAGCTTTCCAACTCAAACTCCCCTCATGGACTCATTCAGCAAGCAGAGCTTTATTCGGGTACCTCCACATGAGGAGAAGAGTAATGACATACCAAGCATCAGTCCAGGATGCAGCTTTCAAGAAGACATGGCACAGCTTATGTCCATCAGTTAGTGAGATAAGATCACCAAATAAAAGGGATGGCTTTAAGCCAGAAGGCTCAGGCTTACCCTCACATCCAATGGTTATCTTCACTTCAAGTGTATTCAATGTACGAAATTTAAGGAGAATCTAAGAACCCACACAAAAGTTAGCCTGCCAGTAAGAAAGAAAAACACTCTAAACTAATTGTTTTAGATATGCAGATGTATATACAGACATGCAAAACTAACTACAAGGCTATGTCCTAAAAGAATCAATACGGGGTAGCAATCAGAAACCATAACAATCCAGCACTCTGGGCAGCAAGAAAGAACTGAGAGGCAGTTAGTGCCACTGTGACATACATACCCTGCAGCAGAGGTGAAAAGGAACAACAGCAAGGACATTCAGTGGGGAGGCACAGCCCACGTGAACTGCTAGTCAAAAAGGCCAATCCTGGTCATGAGGCATGTAAGCGCCAAAAGTAAGATTCATAGAAAAATCTGAAGGAATATTAGTTGTTAGTTGGAGTGAGCAAAATTGAGGCAGAACTGACACGGGAGCTGTGGTGATTTATTTAAGACAGGGAGAAATAAAGATGCACCAAAATAAAGAATTAAATATTCTTCTGCCAGATCAATAGGTTTCAGGTATATTTTGCTAATCCTGACCTCAATAAAGGAGTGTTACCTTCATGAAAGCAAAATTGCAGGTGAGCATCTTTCAGAATTTTCTATTTTAGTAGCATGGTCCTGAGCAAGACATGTGACAAATGCGCACATCTCTTACATTTTAGACCCTCTAAAGGCCAGGCCTTGAGCACTGCCTTACTAAGAGCTTGGCTACACTGGGAATGGGATTATAATTTGATTTTATGCTATCGAATTGCAGAAGACAAAGGCAAGTGATCATGCCAAATTGCTTGCTCAGGGTCTTGTGTCACCACTGTTTGCATTATTTCCTGAAAGGCACTGCATAGTGGATAGTAGGCACAGGAGCCTCTGGGCAGGCAGTCATCCTCTGCTCATGCCTCTATCCCTCTTCTCCAAAGTAGAAACAAAGCAGAAAAAGCTTTCCTTGCTGTTTCTCTGCCACAAGCGCAACACAGATGCGCAAAGAAGGAGTCCTGTGGCACTTAGAGACTAACAAATTTATTTATTGCATGAGCTTTTGTGGGAGAAAATCCCACTTCATCAGTGTCTGACTAAGTGGGATTTTCTCCCACAAAAGATCATGCAATAAATAAATTTGTTAGTCTTTAAGTGCCACAGGACTCCTTGTTTGTTCTACTGAACTAGACCAACACGGCTGCCCCTTTGGAAGAGGAGCACAGCACTGCATACAGAGAAAGGAAGTAAGTGCAAACCATCTGGGGCTGCAGGCAGGGAAGGGGCTATGGTGCAACACATACTGGGAAAAAATGAAAAGCTGCTCTCTGGCTACATGGACCTAAATGTGAACTGTAGATTTCGACCTCAGTACCATGCCACTTGCACGGGTGGGATTAGCAGGTCAAATTAAAGCTCTGGGGTGTTTTTCCCCAAATTGACTGCTCTGGCAGCAGAGACACAGGCTGCAGAACACTGAGGTAAGCAACACTACATTGATCTTCACAGTCAGTGTAAGCCAGGGCTAAGTGTACTTCAGTTACAGGTACATAAAGAGTGGAGGAGGGGAAGAAGTCTCCCTAAAGCAACGATCCAGTCTGCACAAAAAATGATCAATGAATGCTCAATCTCATTAAGACAACCGGGAACAGATTACTAGGGCCCTGCAAATCCAAGGATACTTGCATTTGCAGATGCGATGCAGACAGCCACTGACCATTTCTTGTAAATCCACATATTTGTATATGCGCAGAACGCTACACATTACCTGCTATTAAAAACCCTCCAAATTCTGAAAACAGAATGAGAGTAAAATCTGCAAGATACTTTCAGAAATGCAGAATTACAAGTGAATAGTTATCCATTTTCCAAAGAAACTATTCGTGCAGAATTCTCACTCATAAAGTAGCCCAAAGCACATCCCAACAGAAAAAACAGCCGTAAGAACAAGGGAAAATTCCTAACCCAGAAGAAAGATTCTTTTAAACTAATCAAGGAAACCTCCCAGAACATGTAAGGTTAGCCACCTAATGGCCCAGCACATGCTTCTTTGATCAACTGGTCCAACATTTGGCCAACTGTAAAATGGGACATCCAAAAAAAAAAAAAACAGCAGGGAGAAAGCCATTTCATATTTTATTCCTCTGACGCTGAACTGTGTACCCAGGAAACCAAGGCAAGAACACACTCACGCACACTAAGCCAAAGCACTTAGTGAAAAGCGTGCACAGCCCATGTAATCAGTCACCACACACCTCTCACTGAACTATGTTGAGGCAAACAATATTGGCTTCCTGAGACCAAATGGGCCCTGACACGGGCTTCTAGCTGCAGGCTAGCAAGACCATAACAGAGAAATGCAATCAGACAGCCATGATCATTTAGCATCAACACTGTCTAGCACACTGGCATCAAATGAAGTCCAACTGTTAGGTGGGCTGACAAAGGGCGTTACAGCAACACATTTAAACATTCTCAATACTCTTTTCAGACAAACAAATAAATCCCCCATCTGATTAAACAAATAGATATGAAAAGGACTGTGACATGACGACAGATCCAGAATCCCCCTGGCCCACAGAGAGGATCTTAGGAGAGGTCTATGGAAGGGGCCAGCAGTAATACCTGCAGGAGCCATGGTGGCGGTGGAATGTCAGCCTAGGGCCAAAGTGAGGGGGGTCCTGGTGGGGGGAGAGATGCGATGAACAGTGGCAGAGGCAGCCCCAGCCCCAGCGCTGATGCAGAAGGGGACAGAGCAGCGCAGCACTGGCCCTGGTCCCAGACCTGTGCAGCACCAGGCCGGGGGCGGGGAATAAAGGGGGGCAGAGCTGGCTCCTGCTGCGGAGCACCACAGCTGCATCAATGGGGAAACAAAAGGAGCCAGTGCAGCACTGGCCCCAGCCCCAGAGTAGCACAGTGCGGGTGGGGAAGGATGAGGTGGCAGGGGGAGAAATCTGGCACAGCACCATTCCAGCCGTGGCCCCAGACTGAAGATGTGCCGACGGGGGGGGGGGGGGCCCGGGACATGCCAGCTGGGAGGGTGGATGGGGCCAGGTGGGCGCCAAAGACCAGAGCAGAGGTGGTGAACTGGACACAGGCCTCTGGCAGGCCAAATGTGGAATGGGGGCTGTATCTTGCCCATCCCTGGTATGGCCTTAGGCTAAAAAGGCAATAAACCTAAAGCAAACTCATTCTACAAACTAAATTTGTTAGCAGAGAACAGATGATCTATGAAAACATTTAAATGACCCAGTTCAAAAGGATTCTGGAATGGTTTTCATAAGGCGTATTTAGACCTCTCGACAAATCACAAGGTGCTGCAAGCTCTATTGCAGGAGGTGAGACATCCAGCCTTGTAAGAGCCTGGAAAGGAGAGGCTGTGGAGATACCATACGGTTGAGGTGAAAAGGATCTTGATTAAACTAGACTCAGTCATCTTAAAACTGGGGCTCACCTATGCTCACAGCACTGCAACTGTGCCACAACAGCAACTTACTGAAGAGTGTTTCCCAACCAGTGTGCCATGGCACACAGGCGTGCATCATGCCTGAGCGGAGTTGTGGATTGGCTCATGAATCTCATTTGAAGACTATATGGTGCTGTGCCTCAAAATAATTAAAGGTATCAAGGTGTGCCGCAG
This sequence comes from Podocnemis expansa, assembly GCA_007922195.1. Classification (NCBI taxonomy): domain Eukaryota; kingdom Metazoa; phylum Chordata; order Testudines; family Podocnemididae; genus Podocnemis; species Podocnemis expansa. The sequence goes on along the minus strand of ML682206.1, from coordinate 377,891 downwards.
CAGAGAAAAGGGTGGGAACCACCGCCCTACAGCAATGGAAGAGCTTCTCCTGCGTACAGGTACTCCACCAGGAGTTAAAGTATAAATTGGTGGGCCCTGGAACCCCTTTCCCCCGCACATCGGGGAACCTCCCCACACCACAGCTCCTGCTCCCAAGATGCCAGCCCCCCCACCCACCTCAGATCTGCCCTTGGCCCCCATCTGGCCGCTGGCTCCCCGACCTGCCACCATGCCATGCCCTCTTCCCCCGCTGCCCCGGGCCGACCCCCTCCCCCATGCCCTTCACCCGCCAGGCCGACTCGCCTGCTCCCAAACCAACCCCCGCCCCCCTTACCTGGTCACAGGCCAGAGTGGCCCCAGCCCTGGCCCACACTGGGCAAGCTCAGAGGTTCTGAGCATGCTCAGTAAGTGCAGGCTCAGGGATGGAGATTTACAATCTCCCAGGTCCCTACCAGCCAGAATGCAGCAGAACTCCATTCTGGGACCTGCCTTTTTTTTTTTATTTTTTTTTTTTTTTTTAAAGGCCCTCTTCATCTGGGGGAGGCTCCTAAAAACTAGAAAATGGAGCCAGAACTCTGTGTTCCGCGACTCGCTATTTTTAAATGGTGGGCTCCAGAACGCACCAGTCTGGCCCTATTTTGTATTTTTAAGGGACCTGGAACACTGAGCCCCTAAAAATAGTGGGCCCCAGAATGGTGTTGTGCCGCTTTCTGGACCACTTTAACCCCCTGCACTCCACCCTCCTGACGAATGGTGGCTATACCAATGAGTTGAAGCCCTTCCATCAATATAGCACTGTCTACATCAGGAGTTGGGTCAGTGTAACTTCATTCCTCCCCCCCCCCCCCCCAACAACTTAGTTATAGTGACCTAAATTTATAGTGTGAACCAGAGCTTAGACGAGGAAGAAGGCAGCAATATAAAATGGTGATCTCCATCCTTCAAAGCACCATCTCCTAAAACTGTCTCATAGCAGATGCAGCAGACATATGCTGCTTTTAAAACTCAAAAGAGAATTTAAGCCCGCATTTAAATAATGACCTTTCATCCACCTCCCATCAAACTCTCAGAACTAAACATACACCCACACACCACATTCTTTGGGCTAGGAACAATGTTTTTGCATGTGTTTAGTACAGCAAAAATTAGCCCGATATCCTGAGTGTGGTTTCTGGGAATGATTATGAAATAGCAGCACTCAAACCCCCCTTCAACAGAAACAAGAAGAATGCTACCAAATAGTCATGTTTGCACATGTATTATTTTAATTCTGCTTAGTGAAATGAATTAAGCTATGATGGCTCATTTGAGACCCTACAGCGGATAAGAAACTGAGTTAGAGAATGAGTCAGGACAACACTAACCTGCAAACTACACAGGTCTAGTATTTGATTTCTTATTATATCATCAATGCTATTTATGCCAGACATCTTAAAAATGCAATTTTAACAAAACATCAAAAATTAAATTTAAAAACATTTAGTTTCATTACAAAGATTAAGGGACATTCTAAATTAATTTAAGCAGCTGAAACTGTATTTTTAAAACGATTTACTTAATCAGCTGAAACGTAATTGGTACAGCAGTGCCACTTTACCACCTAGTCAGAAGAACGACCCACAGATGCTTTCTTAACTGGGTTCTTTCCAAATTAAAAAAGTCAGATCATTTATGTTATTGCAGCAACATAAAAGCTGATTGTACACATAACAATGAGGATTCCTGGATTCAAAACACAGTATTTCCCTCAAACTGTAATCATCTACAGCAGTACCAAAACAATTCAAGGTTCAGCAAAATATTGTTATAAATCCTGAAACAATCCCAAGGAAAGTTTGCCTATCCCATTTAGATTTGTATCACACTTAAATGTTGTCTGATTTAATAAACAAAAAAGCTAAACTCAAATCCTCACATTGAAAACCTGAACCTACAAGGACATGTCAGCTTATTTTCACTCTACCGTGTAAGATCCATGCTAATATGAGTATCTGAAGTCACAACAAAAACATGATAGAGGCTCCAAAGGTCTGTCATTGTTAGTACCACAGGCCTTTCAAGCCTCTAGTACTTACTTTCTGACTGTCAGTGCATAAAGGGAATCACAGAACTGGAAGGGACCATCGTAGGTCACAGAGACCACCCCCCGCCCGCACTCATGACAGGACCAAGAACCATCTGTGACAGGTGTTTGTCTAACCTGTTTTCAAAAATTTTAATGATGGAGATTCCACAAAGCCTCAATGGCATTTTGGTGATGTGGTAAATGAAACAGGTGTGGTACAGTGAGATACTTTTATTAGTTTGTTTCTCCCCTCCTGCTTTGAAACTCAGTTTCCCCCTTCCCTATCAATAGTTGGCAATATCCAATGGAAAACAAGAGGAGAACAAATTAGTTTTCAGGAAGAAGGATCACCATGTATAAATACGTATTTTAAGAACAGATGACTGCAGAAGGAGAAGCCATGGGGGACCAGGATGCACCCAAGAAATTGCAGAACTCTAACACTAGGCTGCTAAGCAGGATGCTCCTACAGTAAGAAAAATTACAACCTCACACTACTGAGTAAACAAAGGAATACTCTGTCATAAAAAACAAATGTTTAATTATGTATTTACTGGAAACTGTGGTTGTTCTGGTAGCAGATAGCCTTTTTGACTATTCCGAAGATTAAGATAAGTCAAAAAAAGTACACAAAAGTTGATAAAGAGAGAGGGCACAGAAACACAGCATGATTTTCAGTGAGAAGATTCACAGTATGTCACTGGTACATTCACAGAATATAACCTGAAATATCTGACATTTCTTTAATTTTTATCGGATAACAGAATGTTGCAAAGTATGTTTTTTAAAAAAATCTCAAAACATTATTTCACTGAATGAAAAAAAGTCAACAGAAGTCCAGCCAGGATCATGATACCTAATGTACTGTATGAAGTACAGAAAGATTCTACCTGCAGCAAGTGAAGACACTGATTCCTACAAAGCAACGTAGAGGCCCCTCAGTGAGATTCTACCAAAAAACAAAAAAGCCATGGATATTTCAAAGATGAAGATTTTTTCATTGTCGTCAGCATTTGCACAAATTATTTTCCAATACTGAAAAGCAGATAGAACTTCAGATCATTCTAATAAACATTTTTCGAAGTACCAAAGAAACTGTTTGAATGTCAAGCTCTCTCAAATGACTGAGTCTTCAATGTAACGGAAAAAACCATCCATAGATTCACAGAACCTTTGGATTAGAAGGGACTGCAAAGATGACCTAGTCTAAACCCTCACCAGGATGCAAAACTTGTTGAGTCTAATGCAATCAAGACAGATAGCTATTCAGCTTCTTTTGAAAACCTCCAGTGAAGGAGCTTTTACAACTTCCCGTGGCCAGTGGTTTTCAAATCTTGGGTTGGGACCCAGTACTGGGTTCCAGAGCCTCAGGTACTAGGGTTGCAGAGCCCCTGCTGCCACTGCCAAGAGACTGGAATGCATTGCTGAAAGATGCAATTGTTGGGTTACAGGCACAAATTACTTTTTTTTCCACAACCGGGTTCCAAGAAAAAGTGATTGAAAACTATTGCCCTAGGCAGTTTGTTCCACTGTCCTACTAAATTTAAATCTAAATCTGCTATACTGTAGTTTGAACCCACCACCTCTTGTCCTGTGATCTGTAGCAAGAGAGGGCAGTTTTTCTATCTTTTTTATGGCAGCATTTCAGATATTTAGAGATCACCATTATGTCCCCACTTAATCCCTTTTCCCCCAACTCAAGATGCCAGTTACTTCAACCTTTGCTCATACAGCTTGCATTCCATCCCTTTGAGCTTATTTGTCATTCACCTCTGCATCCCTTTCAGTTTCTCCATATCCTTTCTATATAGATCAACGGTAGAGGAACTACGGCTTCCCACTCCCTAACCAGTACCTTCTCTCCACCACGCGTGCCCAGCAGCAGCAGCCTGACCAGAACATGGTGGTCACTCTTCTCCCACTACGTGAGCCCGGCAGCAATGCCCTGGCTGGAACACAGCAGCTGCAACCCTGTCCCAGCTCTGCCTCTTCTTCCATCCACTGTGTCACCTGCCACACAATTTTTAGTTATAGATGTGGCCCTCAGGTCCAAAAGTTTGCCTGCCCCTGACATAAAGGGCATCAAAATTAAACACTGTACTAGAGCAGAGGCATAACCAGTGCCAAGTTGAGTGATACTACCACTTCCCCTGAATTGCATGCAACCAGAAACTGCATTTGTTTTTCCTAAATGGAACAAAATTTCATTTAAAGAAAATGTTAGTGATTCAGACTAAACTAAAAATTTTCTTCAATAAGAGTAGTCTTCCAGTTATCTCCCAGTAATCTCTCAAAAGTTCTTTCTAAATTGTGTAATTAACACATTTTATATGTAATGGTTGAATTTCTCATACATACATACATACATACACACACACACACCATTTAAAAATTTATATATCTGATGGCGGCCAAAATCAACAACCCCAAGTTTTAAAATCAAATGGAAATTGCACTATAAAGAAAAATGGAGTTAGAGACTATACAGTCCATTTTTTAAAGCACTGCAAATAAATACTTTACATATCCTTTATGGCTAGCAAATAGTTGTAAAAAACTAGAATTAGGAGCCCAATCCTGCTCCCAAAGAAATCAATGGCAAAACTCACAAGGACCTAATGTTTCTAAATCTTGCTTTTAATGGTTTGTAAATAACTAAATAAAATGTTAATTTTTTTTAACATTTTCTTAGAAATATTTTCAACAAGATGAAATAACTACATAGGCATAAGTCCGTTATATATTAGCTCTGTAATTACACTAACAGAAGCACTAAGCAAACATGGTGATTTACGAACTACTTACAACTCTTACCCTTAACCGAGCTCCATCACACTGCGGCACTCTCAGGACAGTAGTGGAAGCGTATCACTGGAGTTACTCAAAACTGGAAACAACCTTTTCTTGTCAAGAATGAGCAAGATGATAAAACTACTTTTGTGTGTGCCCTAAATTATTCTGGGAAAAAATTACAACTCGATTTTTTTATAGATATGATATGTGAATTCAAAAAATCATCTTGCCTGTATCTAGATGGAAGTTCGGATAAATAACGAAGCATACTGTAACACCTGTGAAGTACACCATTACTGAATAGTAAATATCAGTCACTAATATTGTAACCATAACAGCACAACTCTGACCACATCTGGATACCTGCATTTATGGTTAGCAAGAACAAATAAAATCTTGTACCGATTAAAGGACAGGGGGCAGAGCCTCAAATGGCCTTCAACAAATGACCTCTAGTCAGTATTGAGTGAGTGATGACTTCCTAAATATATCCATCAGTTATCACTACTTCTAGTCTTCCCTTTATTAGAGAAAACTACTAAAAAGTCTCTTTTTAATAATCTGTTGTCATCTGGACTTCTCAGATTTTCATGATCCCTAACAAGTTTGGTTTTTAGTGTCAGGATGTCAACTGAGACTGTGTACAATAGCTAATTTCCTTCTAATGATGCTAAAGATAGGGTGCTCCCTGCCAATCTTTTTTCAGTGAGACAGGATTCTTTCACACCAATTATTCTAAGAGTTTGCTGATCTGCTTGTGAACTGACTGGAGTTACACATACCCACGCCAACTACTCTTTTCTTTCCTACAGAGGATGTCTCAAAGAATCCTTCCTTGTACCAAAAATAATCTCTTTGCTGCAAGGTTCTATGAAGTGCTGTCTGGTCTCCTAGATGTGCATGAAGCCTACAGGTGGTTTGCACCATTACCATAATCACCTTTATGCTCTGTTTTCCACAGACGCAAGTTTACATCCCATGTTTATCATGTATGCTTTGTCAAAACAAAACACTTGGGTCCTTTATTATGTCATGATTCCCAATAAAACTGAAACTAAGGACAGAACAAGTTGGTTGAAACTCCATTCAGAGCAGAAATAATATAGGTGTGTTGGGAAAGATCTTGAAAATATAGCAAAGATGAGGCTTGCCTCTTATCAAAACTGAGGGGAATTTCCACTTCTTGCTCAGGAAGTTGACAAATAAGGCTCTCCCCCAACAACTCTTTGCCACCAGCTCCTCCGGAAGCTTTATTGCCTTTTTTCCCCATGTGTATTGGTTAGCTATTAGTAACATTTATTCATGGACCCAGATTTCACTACAATAACCTCTCCCTTTGTCACAAACAGAATGGATTATTGCAGAAGTGAACCAACTTTGCATAACACAAGCCACACTGCTTCAACAGAGGAATAGTCTGGTAAACTACTTCCCACTCCCTATCCGGATTCTGTTCTTTATTACACAATATCCCTGTAGCAGCTCCAATAGCAGCTTGCATGGAAAAGTGAAAGCACAGAAGTATTTTTACCTTTCTGATTTTATGGTTTTATCCTTTTTGAATAATCAAACTATTTGTTTTGAATCTTTGTTCAGTCTGCCTCTTAACGTTCTCAGTAGCTGTCTAGCGTTCTACACATACCGCCACCACTGTTCCTTGCTTTACTGACCATACCTTTCACACAGCAGAATCAACACAACCAGGGAATAACTGCTCGTCTCCCATGAGCAGCTCCCAGTAGCAGCTGTAGCCCTACGAGGCAATGACCCATTGCAGCACCACTCTGGTAAGCTCCCCCCTGCCAGCTGAGGTTTCCTCAACTCTGAATCTTGCTTCCCATAGCACAGTAAAAAAAACCTCACCTACCAGACTTCAGGGCTCAGTAGAAGGCCTATCTTCGCTAAAACACTAATATTAACCCCACCCAAGTAATCTTCAGTCATTTGCAAAGTCAGTTGATTTCAAAAGGACTATCTGCATGAGTAAGGATTATCAATGGGAGGAAGGGTTGGAGAACTTAGCCCACGTTTATAGCATGTCGGTATGCCGTATACTATTTCAGAGTATTTTTCCCTTCAAAAACTATTAGCCAGCTCTAACAATAACCTGCTACATAAATGCTTCCCTGCAAGAGTCAGCTATTGTAATTAGTGGCACCGTTAACCAAATAAATTCTCTAACATTGTACGCTATAAACAAGAGGACGCTAAACAAAAACAAGTTATAGAAAGCTCAACTATTTTCATGGAGAACAGACCATACCGTAAATATAAAAACAGCGTTTGATCTGCATTCTGAAGAAAAATTTACAAAAAGTTATTTTCATTGTAATATCTACCTACAGCGGGCTTTGTTGTTGAGCAGAGGTACCAAGTTCTCTGGAAAAAAAAAAATAAAAATGGTGGGTTTTATAGAGTTCTTGGTTTGGTTTTTATTTCCTTGATAGGTTATATGAATGTTAATTCATTTTCTAGTACCCACAAGGCACTGTGAATTTTCTACTTTGATCTAGCAATGATACATAGAATACATGTGAATTACACACACACACACAAACCGCACAACTTTATACCACTATGTTACGGACAAAACATTTTGTGCAACACTAACTGCATGTGTTTTAGATCATAATGAAGATCTGGATACACATCCTGCAGTGAGATTAAGGAAAAGTGTAATTTAATATAAATATTTCCATGTCCTAATTTCAGTCATTCTTTTTGAAATGTTGTTTCTACAGCACCACCACATAGGAAAACACTGGATGCACCATCCTTGAGCTCAGTGTAAAAAAGCCACAAAAAGAAAAGTCACTATTTAAAAAGCAGCCATTTAAAGTATAAAAATTCAAAGCAAATTATCATGCCTACCCATTCTCACTAAGAATCATCTACACATGATAAAACAAACATTCAGGAAATTAACTGTATATCAAAAAAACAGTTAACTACTCATATTCTAACACTGATTTTCTTTTTTTAAAGAAACAGCTGCCATTTCTCTTAGTATTTTAAGGCTTCTGTATCTAGCTCACCCCTCTAATTATTCCATCAAGAATTCTGCAGTCTGTTTAAGTCAAAGATTAATGAAAGATTGAGATAAAAATTAACTTGACACAGATAAATGACTTTTTCTACTAGCTAGGTTGTCTGACATCAATATTGTATACAGAAAGTCTTGTTCTCAAGGAGTACCCTGCTTCACAAGAATCAAACCAATACTCCTCAATTCTGTATATTTTGTTCTGTTGTATTTAGAAGATGATCTACCAGCAAGAGTATCTGCAGTTTACAATCAGGTTTACTGTACTTTCAGTACTTCCTAAATTTTTACAGAAATTCAAAAGTTTGATGGCAAAACATGAACACTTGTAGCCACAGATGTTTAACTAATAGTCTCTCAATACTTTAAGGCTATATTTATCAATAAAGATCTAATAATTAGTAATGCAGCTAAAAATAGCATATTGCATTATTATCTGAGTTTGCTGATCATGCTGCACACTCTGCCTTAGAAAGTACTTTCACTTAAAAGGTTACTATTTAAGGACTATACCCTGAAACATCTCGCTCATGCATATCCTCAATAGTTACTCACATGTAAATGAAGAATCAGAACCATTACCCAAAAAATTCCCATCGACTTAAAACACAAACACAAACACAGTACCCAGCAGCAAACCACACAGGGGTGCACTGTGGTAGGCAGAATACAGATCTATAGCGGGTGACAACTACAGTAGGGTTGTCCTCTGCCTTGTGACAACACATTTTAAGTCAAGGCATGAAAATAACTCTACCTTGGTTAAGTGACCCATCTAGAAAACAGTTCAGCCCTGACCATATGCTTGTAAACTAAAAGTTAAACCTTAAAAACTTTGTGTTAAATAAAATATATCTGCAAACAGTTGCTTAAATGTTATTTGATACTGCAGAAAGATCCATCAAGTTCCAAAGGCATAGCCATGTTAGTGTAGTTTAGCAAAATAAGCAAAGTGACACTTAAGGACTAACAAACATATATATCATCAGACGCTCTGAAGATGGGGGAACTTACAGAGTGGGAGGCTTTGATTTGCTGTTACAGTGTGTCCAGATCCCATGACTTACACTCCCTTGCTTTTATTTTCCTCCCATTCTTTAAGTTCCCCCATCTTCAAAGCATCGGACAAAATGTGATTTTCTCCCATGAAAGCTCATGCAATAAATAAGTTTGTTAGTCTTTAAGCACCACAGGACTCCTTGCATATGTTGCAGAAAAAAAATGTTTGGGAAGTTGATACAGCCATTTAAAAAAAAAAATCACTTCAAATCTGATCCCATTTTAATTCTGTACAGACCTTTATACATCAATCTGAATGTAAGAACGGCTTTAAAAATAAACTGCGTAACTCCTTGTATTTCTGTCACCAAAATTGTGCATACAATTAAAAAAACATGAGTCTTTACTGAAGTTTCTAAGTATGAAGTCCCAAACTAAAACCAAAAAAAAAAAAAAAAACACAACACACCTTAACAGTCTAAACTTTGTATTTCATGTTGCCTTATACCAGGGGTGTCAAATTTAAGGCCCACGGGCCAGACCCGGCCCACCAAGAGCACTAATCTGGTCTGGGGAGCTGCTAACCAGACTGTGCCTGGGAGTCAGGGCCAGCTCAACCATTAAGCAAATAAGGCTGCAGGTGGGGGCGCCACACGCTAGGCAGGACAGACCAGCTCAGAAACCAGGCACTCCAACCCCAGAGGCAGCTTCCCCCAGCCAGCCCATGAGGTGGGCTCTGCTTTCTCAGCCTGCCCCTGAGCCAGCCCTCCCTACCTCCCAGGGAGGAAGGAGAGGGGACCCCAACTCTGATCTGGCCCACTCCACCCCTGGGCCAGCTGTTCCCTGCCCCGGGGGCGGGGCGAGCCAGCCCACACACAGGCCAGGCTCCTCCCCCACCCAAGGCAAAAGCCAGCTCAGGGCGCTGCAGCCTCCTAAGCTGGCCCTGCTGGGAGGTCTCTGCAGCAGCAACGAAAAGCAAACACTGGCTGCGGCCAGCAAAGCAAGGGTAGACTTGCTTCTGGCTCGCTCACATGATCCCAGTCACAGCCCAGGGAAACAAAGGAAGCGTTCCAGCCAATCCCGACTCAGCTCTGCTGTGGTCTGCCAGCCAACCAGAGCCTCAGTCACAGCAGGCTGGGCTGGGCTGGGTTGGGTTCCTGGAGATCCCCACCCCACCCCCCACCCCAACTGCTCACTATCGGTCAGTCACAGCACGCTAGTCTGACCAAAAGCACATCGCACGAATCACAAATAGGAAAAGAAAAAGTAGCAGGCACCCACGTGGGAATGAGCCAATAGAAGGCCACCATGCTGAATGACTGACAGTCGGGGGGGAGAGGCAGGAGCCCAGGCTGCCTGTGTCTGTGACAGATCGATGGCCTGCCGTCAGTCGGAAAGACAAGGGGTGCCAAGAGCTGCCTAGCAGGAGAGGGCCTGGCAGCCTGCGTGGTGAAGGGAAGCCCACAGGGCAGGGAGAAGGGAAGGTGCCCGAGCCTGCGGTGTAGGGGAGGGGAGAGGGGAGCCCATGCCGCTCTGAACGGGGCAGGGGAAAGGACTGGGGAGCCCGTGCAGACTCATGGCCTTTGTCAGGTGTCCTGCCCGCCAATACGGCGCCCCGAGACTGAACAAGTTAGACACCTGTCGGTGTGCGTGGCATATACCAAGAATTGTTTTACCTGCGACGGACCGGCAACATGGCTATAACTATACCAAATTTACAAAAACCAGACTTTGAAAACATATCCAATTTCCTGACCAAAAAAGACCAGTAAGGGTGTTGAGGGTTTTTGTTTTTTTAAGTCGGATTAACTCTTCTTCAATATATTAGCAACATCTTTCCTGATGCAATTGCTTCTCTTGTATTTACTGGTTATTTTTTCTTAGTATGCAAGACTGCTGTACACAAAGCCCCTTCACCACTACTCTAGCTGCATGTATGTAGTAATACTATAAAGGCATTACAAGTATCAGCATGTGTGCAAGTTTAAATAACATGTCACAGTTTTGAAAGTAATGACAAATCAATAAAAATCCCCAAAGGATGGCGTGTGTTATGACAAACCGACCAACCAAGCAAAAGGCTCCTGTAATGATCAGGAGCCCACCCTACCAAACACATCACAAAACGAAGTCTCTGCCCCCCAAAGAATTACATTCTCGTTAAAGCAAGGCAGACTGCATCCGGAAAAAACAATACGAAAGAGAGCTGTAAGAAGTGAGGAGGGTGCCTGGGAAAAAGACTGAGGTTAACAGGGAACAACAACAAAAAAAAAAAACGTGTTCACAGAGGGTAGCAATAGGCACAACTTGACGGCTCAAACTTTTTTCCAAAAAATATATATATCAATATTTTTAAAAATTCCCCAGCACATGGGTCTCGGTCCTTTCGCACTCCTCGAAATAAAGCGACCCTGAACTCTATTATTTTGGGGGTGGCGGCTGTGGGAAGAGGAGATGTTTTTATTCCCCCCCCCCCGGAGGTGACAGCCGGCTGAGCCCCACCCGACGAGCTGCCGTTTCACCTCCGGACAATCCCGCGGCCCGAGGAGAACCGGCGCCCGGCTCCTGGGGACTGGGGCTCCCCGCCTGCAGCGGGCGCCGGGAGCCGGAGACGCGGGGACATTTTCCAGCCGAGTGTCACGGCGAGCGGCCGCCGAGAACCGGCTCCGGGGGCGGGGAAGGCAGGACGGGGCCAGGCGGGCCCGGGCCCCGCGCCGGCCGCCATGGCGCGCGAGGGCCGCCGGCTGAGGGAAGAGGGGCCGGGGCCGGGGCCGGGGCCGGGCCGGGCGGGACTCACCAGCGAGAAGAGGTTGGAGTGACAGTCCTCCAGGCTGGCTCCGTTCGCCACCCAGTTCGCCGCCGCCGTCATGGTCCTCGGCGAGCCGGGCCGCCGGAGCGGGGCATGTCTGAGGGGCCGGGCCCGGCGGGCGGGGGCGGGGGCGGGCGGCGGCCGGCAGGGGGCGCCCTCCCCGCTGCCCCCGCGCGAGGCCCGGCGCTGCCGCTGCCGCTGCCCTCAGCGCCGGGCGGGGGGAGGGGCGCTGTCCTGTCCCGCCCCGCCGCCGCCGCCGCCGCTAGCGAGGGCCGGACGCTGTTTTCCTGCCGCTGCCGCCGCCGCCGCCGCCGCCGCCTTGTTTACGCTCGGCCCGCGGCGCTGGTAACGGCCGGCGGCGGGCGGCGACCGCGGAGCGCGCGCTGTCCCTGTCCCTCCTCGCCGCCCTCGCCTCGGCCCGGCCCGGCCCGGCGGCCCCGCGCGCCAGCTCCCCACACTCGCCGCCGCCGCCGCCTCTCGCCGCTCTGACAGCAATGGCGGCCGCCAGGCGCAGCTCGCCTCGCCATTGGCCGCCGCCGCACCACGTGAGCCGCTCGCGGCGGGGGGGGCGAGCGCCGCGGCGCCCTCCGCCGTCTCCCGGGCCGGCCGCTGGGGGCGCTGCGGAGCCGGGCAGCGGGGGGCGGCAAAGGGCGGGCGCAGCCAGAGCCTCTTAATTCTTTCCCACAGATTGAACAACATCATTGCCCTCTAACCTGGCCCCCTGACAGTCTCCACACGCAAGGAACCCTGCAGGCCCAGAAAGACCAGTCCATAAATTCCTTAGTTCAATCAAATCCTAGGGCTGGAAGGGACCTCATGAGATCATCCAGTCCAAGCCCCTGGGAATTGAACCCGGGACCTTCTGCATGTTCAGCAGAGGTGCTAGCCGCTACACTCGTCTTTAAACACACCCCAGCGCCCCTTGCCTGCTCAATAAGGCGGCAGCCAGGCCCCTTGGAGCCTCCAAGTCGAGGCCACCATGCGGTCGTGCCCAATTTCTATGGCTCGCCCTTCCGCGGGCACCGACCGCGCCAGGAGAAGGAGGTGCGCCCGGGCGACCGGTCTGCTCCCGCAAGCACCCGTTCTAGTACCAGCTCCTTCCCACGGGGCAGCCGTGTCAGTCTAGCCCAGCAAAACAAACAGGTAGTCTGGCTGCGCTATCAAAGACAAATTTATTGAGCGCGGGCGCTCCCCTGGGAGAAAATCGTACTTCGTCTTCAAAGTATCTGTCAAGGTGGGATTTTCTCCCACACGAGCTCCTGTGATAGCTAAACTTCTTAGTCTTTGAAAGTGCCACCCAACTCCTCATTTGTCGTACTGAAACAGAGGTCACTGAGCCTTAAGTCCTTCTCCTGTCACAGACTCTGTGGCAGCTAGGGGAGCAGGAAGCACCTCACCTTCCTCATCTGGAAAATGGGGATAATGTTCACCTGCCCAGGGGGGGCTAAACTTACAGAACTCAAGAGCCACACAAGTTGATTATGAAACCTTCGAGAGTTGCACTGAGGCCTACAGCCATGTACTTTTACCTGCTCCAAAATTACTAAGTTTAAAATTCAGTGCACGCTTTAATTTTACCATAAAAAGAGGACAAATATCAATCCTACTAATGTCAGATTCTAATGATTACTTAAAGTTACCATGAAAATTAGGCCTATATAATAAAAACTTAGCTGCTGCTCGATGTAGAAGACTGCAGGCTGGTGGCGAGTTTTTAAAAATCCTAACCATGCCACACTTCTCCCCGCCATCCTGACCCCCGCCTGAACTCCTAGGCTGGGGCTGCTTTCCTAAACCGATTTGCTGACGTTCTTCCGGGAGCCACAATTTTTCGTTCAAGAGCCACCTGTGGCTCCCGAGCCGCAGTTTGGCCATGCCTGTTCTAGATCTACAACAATGTAACATGCTCCATTCCCCTGCCACCTCATTACCTACAGTTAAAATCTTCAAACTTTTTGATTCATTCTTTTACAAAAAGGACTTAAAACACCTGAAACAGTGCCCCTTCATTGCCTGTCACGTTGACTGTAGTAAACGTCAGTAACATTTCTTAAGAGTGAATGACTACAGGACACTTGCCCCAATCTAAAAAACAAAGTAAATACCCACACAGGAAAATTTCACAGGTTCACACTAATGCTGATGCTCTATGAAGTGGCTGGTGGGGGAAAGTGCATTCCTGCTCCCCTTCAAGGTGATCTGAAGGAGAATTTCCTAATTAGTTTCATGTGAGAAAGACAAATATTCATCCTGTAATGTGCATAAATAAAGAAAATCCAGTTACTTTAGAAATACATGCTACTCCGAGAATCTGCATTCACTTAGAACGAGAACTGCCAGCTCTGGAAAGTGACATTTTAAAAATAGAGTAAAATAGCAATTTTTACAAAAATCAAGGCCCACACTCTTTCATGTTTGGGTTTGGGTTTGTTCCACTGAGAACAGTTTTTATAACAAACATTTGTCTATTATGTACGCCATCCAATCCACTGAACTTGCACATACTGAAGTAAAACTGACTACGAGGGAATTCAGAGCTTGAGATTTTTAAAAAGAAAAAAAAACCCACCAGATATAAGTGAACATTTAATGTTTTAACTTTTTTTCCCATTTTATAAACAATTCTCAAATTCACAGGGACCCTTTGATACTGACCTGAAGGAACTTGGTTTGCCCAGGCAGAAGAGGACTAAACTAATAGGATTTCTCATTAGCAACCAGAACATTTCAAGGATGGTGTAAATGTTTAAGAAGTGTGATTAATTTATATTCCCTTAGCAACCTACATGAAACTGAAAAGTACAGAATTTACCACAATTATGTGGTCTGATTGTTTGTAGAAAAACAGATTTTTTTTAGTTTTATCAAAGAGTCACAGGGTGGAAACATCCTACTTTCTTTTTTTTAAACAATCTACTCTTTTAATTAGCTGTCGTGATGAGGATCTATTTTATCATTATGAGAGGACTCCAGTATATGTAAAGAGTGTTTGTTTGGAACAGAACTTCCAAAACAAATCCACAGCCACGTACGGTCCACAAAGTCACTAACTGCACACACGTACTGCTGTGAATGGAACTTAGACTCTTGGTCTCCAGCAACAAAAGGTAATCTCCACTAATGGTAATAATAGTTTTGATTGCATCTTCTGCAGGTTACAGTTACTAGAAGGGGACATGTTCACAGGAACAGATCTGACATTCCGTCCATAGCGGTCATTGGTGACACACAATAGCCAGTGCACTCGAGCACGACAACTTTAGCAGAATGGAGAATAACTCCATTATCATGTCCAATATAATTTGTCTCACACATTAGGAAAAGATGGGTTTTTAACATATGCTAAAATCCTAGCACAGACAGACAGGACGGTTGAAATTTTAACAACTGTTAGCTGGTTAGAGTAAATTCTAGATTTGCTTGTAGGGTTTACCTCAGTCAGCAAAAGGGGATTTAAAAAAAAAAAAAGAAAGGATGAGACTCTCACTTGATCCAACAGCTTCACCTCAGGTAAAAAGTGTCCCAGTGGCACAGAGGGATTCTAAAAGACCATGATCCAGCCAGGTGAGAATTCCCACCAACCCACCCACCCAAACAGCTCATTAGTGACAGCTGCAGACTGCTCTGTTCTCGGATGAGCACTTGGTACAATTTAGAGAGCCCACTATAATATAACTTCCTGAATTATGCCATGGGCCACACTAGCACCTCTAACTAGCCCCGAATCAGAAACAGGTTGAACACTTCTAGTATTAAATTATGAACATTTACTGGTCCCTTTTAAATTAGGTGCGAGGGACAGTCTGATGCTCGAAAGAATCATTTTCAGTAGAGTTAGATAAAGTACAGGCAGGTGTTCAAGCTTCTGGCACGTAGCGATCACATGCTGCACCGGAGGCTTGCTTCCCAGAATTCCTCTGGTAGGTCTTTCAAGCACAGATTGCTCATCATGCCTGATTTTAGCATGACAAATATTCATATGACACCACTTTTTTAAGAAGTCAAATGCTAGTATATTTGTACACGGTGACGCCTAAACCCTCTCTTCCACACATGAAAATAAACAGCCCCTTCCCCTCAAAATGTCTCATGACGTCCCTTTCAAATATGAAATGACACTTTATTTCAGTGGAAGGGCAGAGTGGACAACATAACTCACTGACCACAGAACGTATTTATCTAAGCAACACCTCACACAAAGGGATAGCCGTGTTAGTCTAGTCCAGCAAAAAAAAAAACAAAACCAAGGAGTCGTGTGGCACTTTAAGACTAACAGATTTATTTTTCGCATGAACTTTCGTGGGAGGAAATCCCACTTCGCATCTGACGAAGTGGGATTTTCTCCCACGAAAGCTCATGCGAAAAACAAATCTGTTAGTCTTAAAGTGCCACATGACTCCTTGGTTTTTTTACCTCACACAAAAACACCTTTAGTGTTCAATCTCCACACTGGTGCGGACAAGTCATTTCATAAACATGAAAAATTTGCTGATTCAATGGTAAGACCTATCCATCTAATCTTTAAGATATCAAAATACTTAAATAGCAGCAGGAGGCACCACTTTGAGACAACTGTTGATTTATTGTTGAACGTGCATCTACGTCACAGCTTCTGTACTGCTGCAGCTAGGTGAGAGTAGCTACGGCAGCACAAACCTGTAATACAGATGCAGTCCGACACTGATTAAAAGAGGCTTTTCCATTGGTGGAGGAACAGTAACAAAAGCTCATGTGACAAATAAATTTGCTAGTCTTTAAAAGTGCCACTGGACTCCTTGCTTCTTCCTCTGAGCAATGACAGTTATATCAACAGAAGCATTCATTTGTTGACATAAACTGCATCGAGAGCCGGGACGAAAGAGGCATGGCTACAACAGTAAGGGGTGTGTGTTTTTCCTGTTCCTGACCAATGTGGCTATGTCAACATAACTTTTAAGAGAAGGTTAGGCCTCAGGCTAAAATTGGCAGATAGCCAGAACTCAATATTCAAACTTGCTTGTCCATGTAAAAATAAATACAATGCTCAGCTAAAATAGTATGGACTCTTTAGGGAAGCATTTTACTGGAAAATTTTCTCTCTTTTTTTCCTCAGTCATTTTAATTACCTCTGGGCAAGTGGGTTAGATTTAACCTGTTGTTAGGCTTATTTTTTTATTTCCTTACATTTATTTGTCCTGAGTTTCTGGTCATTATTTACACACAGTAACTCCATACTATCAAGTTATGAGTAGTTGCTACTGACACCTCATGATGGCTGTTGGTCATAAAACATGTTGCAATTCTCTGCATTGCCAAAATCAGTTTTTTAAACTGAAAAATTCAGCAGCCCTGTAGGTGACTTGGCAGTGACCAGATTTATGTTATGTTCAGAGCCCAATTTATTCACAGCATATTTTGAGTTGTGCTTTATCTATGGTTTTACAAGGCGGTCAGCGATTTACACATTGTTTGCCTCATTGACAAGAGTGTTCCTTATAATGTAATCGCTCACTTCTCAATATCAAACAAAAATAAAGTTCCCTTGCTGTTTTTTTTTTCTTGTTGACAGCGTTGTTTAAACAGAAATTGGTCCACTTAGAGCTATCAAATGCAAACTCTATTGACATTTGTACATGCATAATCATTCGAGATGGTATGTGGCAGAACGTGTTTCCCAACTCAGTCTATCCCAGAAGGTTTGATTCCCAGTTTTCTTCCTTTGCTTTTTAATATTGATCGAAAAGTATAAATAATAGCATCCAATTTCTGGCTTTAATCTCATGTTGTTCATGCGAAAAAAATACACCTCAGAATGTTTTCATTCCTTATGCCAGTATATTACACTGCCAATTACCAGTCCGAAGCTCAGGAGTGGAAGGGAGTTCCCAGGCTGCTAGAGATCAGCTGTGTCACATTAGTCTTCACCATGTAGAGCTGATAAGGATTCTGGGAAGGAACCAGAGGCAGCTGTTGGGGTAGGCAAAGCAGGAACCACCCAAGGCCCTGAGCAGTGAGGAGCCCCTTCGTTTACCCCGAAAGCGGCGTCTGGCTCCCACCCTGCAGAACACATGCCAGGGGGCTGGGGCCGGCAGTGGGGCCAGGGGTCTCTGGGGAGACGAGGCCCAAGCCAACCAGGCTAGGGGAGCCCTGGTGCTGGGGGCAGCGCACGGGGCAGGGCTCCTGCCCCACCCCTGGGCCAGCCGCTCCACCCCCAGGGCAGGATGGGCCAGCCCAGAGGCCCAGGTCTGTGCTCCTGCCCTGCCCCTTGCCTTTGGCAAGGCACCAGGGCCATTTCTGGGGCCCCTGGCAGGGTGCCAGGGCCATGGAAGGAGCCGGCCACAGGGAGAAGGAGCCGTGGGGTGGAGGGGGTTGGGGCCTCTGGCAGGACACTGAGGCTACAAGGGGGGGTGGGGATGCTGGGGCCGCAGGGAGGTTTTGGGGCCCCTGGCGGGCAGAGGAGTCTAGCTCCGGAGAGCCAGAGCCATGGGGGGAGTGGCAGGTGGGCTGGGGGCCAGTGGTGGGGAGCTGGGGCCATGAGGGAGGTGCGCGGGAGGGGGTTGGGACCAGTGGGGGGAGCTGGGACTGTCAGGGGGACCGGTAATGTGGAGCTGAGGCCATGGAGGGGAGCTGGGGGGCCTATAGGGGGCCACCTCAATGGGCTTTTGCCTAGGGCCCCCAATTGCCTAAGGCCACCTCTGGAAGGAGCCAGTTGTTTGCCCTTCCAGATAAATTTGAAAATTAGATTCCAAATGCAGTCATGATATCACGGGCAAGGCTGCTTTGGTTCAGAACAACTTATCCAACACTTATAGTAATAACTATGCCTGTATGGGCAAAAGGATGTCTGAACACACCACAGCCCTTGTTTCCACTGGTTGGCGTTGCTTAATCTTCAAACTAGGTGTGGCAGAAACAAAGGCCACAGGGAGGATAAAACCTAAAACCAACATTTATTTAATACAATTTCAATTAGCTTTGTTGGTTTTATTTGCCCTTAAAGATTGTCAATTCTCCAGCATTTTACAATATTTCTGATCTTCTAAAAGTAAGAGCCTAGATCCTTTCTTAGTGTCTACACTAGGAAGGTAGTCAAATATCAAAGATGGATCCTTTCTACCATTTCAGCTATGGTTGAACTTATTTTGGCCCTTCCATATACCAGCTCATTTTCTAGTGAAGACAGAGGCTGAGAAGACTAGACTGAAATGAACACTTTTCCCCCGCAAATTGCTATTCCCAGGAAAAAAAGGTCAGTCAGTCAGAGGCCTAAATTTCATAGAAGAACACGTCCAAGATCTAACTGAAATATAGTATCCTTCCAGGTACGGACGATGTTAATGCCACAGATTTTCTTATTCTGCATCTCAGCATGTGCCTTTGTGTAGTTTTGAGATTTCATGGAACTCAGACACGTTCTTCAACTTTGATTTCCGTAGGACACAATCAAATGCAAATAACTTCAAAGATGACAACAATAAACAACATGAAGAAATATGTTGATTTTATAGATAAATTTCCAAAAGGATAGCCGTGTTAGTCTAGTCCAGCAAAAGAAACAAGGAGTTGTGTGGCACTTTAAGACTAACAGATTTATTCCCTTCTGTAAGTTCACCCATCTTCGAAGCATCTGACGAAGTGGGATTTTCTCCCATGAAAGCTCATGCGAAAAATAAATCTGTTAGTCTTAGAGTGCCACATGACTCCTTGTATTTTTTTTATAGATGAATTCATACTGACTTAAAGGAAGGTTAACAACCCAACCTAAATTTCAAAAGCAACAGCCAAAAGAAAAACACAGGTTTGTGCTCTTATGTTTCTTTGATGTAAGAGGACCTTTCTCCTCCTATTGCTGCTGCTTTTTTTACCCATTGGAAGCGTCCATAAAGTCTGAACTTGTTTAGTTTTGCTCGAGAATTCTTTGGAGGTCTCATGTGATTGGTGAGTATTTTCAGCTCTTAGTTGAATAGGCAAAAAAGTGAATCTTCAAAGACATGCCTCCTAAATGTTTTTCAGACATTGGAGTTACATACTATGATGATGAAAAAGAATTTCAGTATTTGCAATACATCTAAGATTGCCTTCCCAAAGCCATAACTATGGCAGGGCCAACAGGCCAAAGCCCCAGGCGGTGCAGAGCAGCTCCATGGAGCCACTCTATTAAGGGGCAGCTTTCGCGGCGCCAGCTCTAAGCGCCGCTAATGGCGAGGGGCGCGTTCTGATCAGAACACGCCCCAAGTGGAAAACACCACGTTACGGCTCTGCGCCTTCCCTCTCCCTTAAATAAATGTCACTTGCATAGTGTCTTTCAAATCCATGAATTTTCCAGTTGTTCCTCGTATCTTTACAGGAAAAAAGCCAACAAACAGGGTAAATAAAACCTGAATTGCTAATGTAAAAAATAAGGGAGGAAATTATAAAGTAACAAAAAAGGGGAAATTGTTTTTTAATTTGCAAACCACTTTTAAATAACTATACTCCAGTTCATAATTTCATCTAGGATTACTAGAACTGACACATTTTTAGAAATCTAATTCCTTTTTCATCATTTGTACAGGTTCTTCCTGCATTTTATTCAGCCGGCCGAGTAAAACTGGGCTGTTTCATATTTGCTGGTATTTCCAGTTAATCCATTTCATTTTCTGTTTCTCCTGGAGTAACAAATTGTTTGGGTTCACAGCAATATCAGCAAAATATTTAAACTAAAACAAAAATATTTTGTTCAAATTAAAGATTTTAAAATATTCCAATATTACATTTTGCAAGCCACACCCTTTTCCCTATTTACAACCCCACAAACACAGAACTCTAATAAAATCCCAAAAGTGATAGCCTGAAAAAATTTAATTTTTAAAACATTTTTACAGAATTTAAGACTCTTATAAATATTTCCGTGAAATTGAGTCAAACTTTGAAACAGTTCAGTACATGCACACCAAACCCGTAGAGTGATATATTAGTGCATGAGAACCTGCCAATGGAATTTAGGAACTAGTGAAACTGACTTAGTCGTATCCTCCAGTTCCTATTTAACTCTGGGTACAGCTGCATAGTAAATGTTCTAGTTTCACAACAGAGATTAAAAACATCTGAAGTTTTAGGGTGTGATTTCCAAATTCTATGGTGATAGGTGCTACAGAAAACACTTAAAAAAAATAGGAGGACACTGCATATTAGACTGTAAAACAAATTAATTTTCTAGGATGGGGGTGACGGTTCCTTTTCTTGATTGACCCTGATCCCCCTCCTATTATTAAAATTTCTCTACACTGTAAGCTTGATAGGAGTTGAGATGTGTTGCTGCCCAAACTCTCCCATCATCCACACAGAAAACCTATAAAGCACATGCTCATAGAATCACAGAAACTGGAAACGACCATGAGAGGTCATCAAGTCCAGTCCCCTGCACTCACGTCAGGACCAAGTGCCTTCTTAAACCATCCCTGACAGGCAACAGGCAATCCTTCCTGATGGCAACAGTAACCTCATTTTGAACGGGTATGGCCTCCCTCACCTGCATGTTCCGGCTCTAAAGGCTAACTTCCCATACAACTCCATGATGGTCTGCTTCCTAACTGCAAAAGTTCTATAGCCTGTGCTGATCAGCTCGAGTCTGCATGACAGTGGGATCCACCATGCTGTGCCAGTTATCAGTCTACGTATGGGGAATCCGATTCCACAGTGACTTCAGCAAAGAACAGTGGACATACAGGTACGGGAAGTGTGTGGCTCTGAAGTGTGGATGTTCTGAGGCAAGCAGGCATCTGCTGGCACAGGAGCCCCTCAGGACCTCGGCACAGTCTACAGTAGTGGGTTTCAAACACAGGGTCGGGACCAAATATGGCTCGCAAACCCTCAGGTATTATTGGGTCACAGCACCTCCTGCTGCCTCCATCAAAAGACTGGAATGCACTGCTCAAAGATGTAATTGTTGGGTCCCAGGCATAAATAATGTTTTTCAACTGGGTCCTAAGGAAAAAAGTTTGAAAACCCCTGGTCTACAGTATGGACGCAGCCTAAGTTTATAGTCCCTGTCCTCACGCCCTTTCTGCTCCTGCTCCATCTTCCAAACCCTGCAGCCAGGTAACTACTGGAAGGTAAATTCATGCATACTGTGTAGCAATCCATGGTGACACAGGAGAATGTTTGTCACATAAGTAAGTGAGGCAGATCATTTTACACACACAGGCGTGCCATGCATCTCAAGCCATATCACTGCATGTGATACTAAAGATACATAATCTAATTTCCCAGCAGGCAATCTCTTAGGGATTTTTATCACCACCCATCACCATAGAATCTAAGCACCTTCCACATAAAATCAGCAGTAATAAAGAAGATCCTGTGGACTTCCTGGAGTCTCTTGTTCTCTTTTTTCTTGTGAAGAAGAGGCACAACGGTGGTATGGGGTGGAAAGAGAGACAGGTGCCATACTAAAAAGATTAGGCAGTAACAGCCTGATCCTACAAAAGTCTATGCACACGACTGACTTTATGTCCATGAATAGTTCTACTGAAGTCAGTGACATTTCTCATGTGTCAAGTCAGTCATAAGTCTCAGGATCAGGTCTTTACTCAGCAAAAGCACATGTGCAGCACTGCTCAACCACTGGAAAACTGTTTTGATAAAACTATGTAAATAAAATCCCATGTAAAATAATGTTTTGGCTGACTCTTGAAGGCATTGCACTAGAAATGGGTGTTACAGAGGAATACGAATCATGGGAGGGTAATGACCTAGAATGCCACTCAGAAGTGACTTTCTTTGCACGTGGAGCAGCATTGAAAGAAGCATGAAAATTGTTGAGGGAGAAACAAATGAACAAGCTAAGGAAGTTGGTATCATTAGCATTAGTTTGGTGGTAAGAGACAGGGGCAATTAAATATGTGTGGTTTTAAAGACAAGGACAAGAAATTGAACATGATGTAATGGAGCAGGGGAAGCTAGTAAGAAAGGTTAAAGGAAGGGAGACACGTAGGACAGCCAAAGGCCAGAAAGACTTTTAGTAACTACATTTTAAGTGGATAGTAGATGATGCAACAGAGGCAAGAGAGGAGGGAGCTGCAGCGATCAACACCAGAGATGAGGGCCTGGATGAGAATTATTCTGTCTGAAGAAAAAAAGTAATACTTTAGGGTATGTCTACACAGCACTTTTATTTCAAAATAACACTGGTTATTTTGAAATAAAAGATATTTGATCCACATGACATTTTCTTATTTCGAAAGGACAGATCCCATCCTTTCGAAATAAGAACTGTTGTTTCGAACCAGGTTAAACCCTGATTGTTTCGAAACGGCTGTTATTTCGAAATGGTTATTTCAAAATAAGGCCGTTTGGACATGTTGTTTTGAAACACCACCATTGTTTCGAAACAACTGTTTCGAAACAACATGTCCAAACGGCTTTATTTCAAAATAACCATTTCAAAACAACAGCCGTTTTGATAGCAGGCTTTCCCTTAATTCGAATGAACATTTTGTTAATTCGAATTAGCTCATTTTGAAATAAGGACTTTATTTTGAAATAACTCATTTCAAAATCCTTATTTCCAAATAATGATGTGTGTGTAGACATAGCCTTACTGTTGCCAAGCTCCTCCTCCTGCAGCTTCCACATGAGCTATGTGGATATAAGTGGTCCATAGGAAAGCAAAAATTCAACTATGGCCCCCACAGGTTGCAGAGAGGAAACAGTGATAACACGACAGTGGTGGTATATAGTGACAAAGTACAAAGGGGTGAGGGATTTGGATGCGGGGGGGGGGGGCACCCAAAGTGTAGTTTAGCCCCTGTGAAAGTTAAATTGCTGAAAAGCCATCAGGGAGGAGAGTCAATGAAGCTGTCTAAAGTGCATCTTTGGATAGAAGGCAGAAGACCATTCAGTAGTGAAGAGGCAAGTTGCTAAATGATCATCATGGGAATGATTAATTCAGTCTCTTTCCCACTTTGTGATGACACTTACACAATCCAGCTACAGCATGGAGGGATTATTCTCTTTCAGGGAACAAGGAAACTATAACAAAATGCAAATTCTAAACCATATCTCCTGAAACAGATGATTTTATTATGAGTAACTACAAACATTCCTCAGGAAAATCCAGTTTTATGATCAGATAATGGTTTATTTAAATAAAGCGCAGGAATCTGATAGTGTTTGGTTGTGATGGAACACCAGATTTTTTAAAACTGTCTAAAATAATCCAAAAGATTAAAGTTGGGCCTAAGTATGCAACTCACCAATTATGCTGTTGCAGATGGAACACATTCACACATGGTGCCCCCTTTGATAGCCAAAATGCTGGCAATAAACCACTAATAAAGTTAATTTGCTCTTTGCAAAAGAAAATAGACTAGGTCTGACTTATGAGAATCTCTAGAGGAAACAGAATGTGAGCAAGAGGAGCTTCATGAGAACGGTGGACTGAACAGTGTAACTTCCGAGCAGCAAGGCCACGACCAGGAGAAGACAGAAGGGTGAGGTTCACTCTTAGTCTGAGTGAAAGAAGGGTTTTGTGCACCAGCAGCCACTTCTGGCTACTGTGTCTGTGGGACACATCTGTAAATCCACAGGTGGAACAAATGATATATTTTTTAAAAAGTTAGAAGATGCTAGAGTGAAAGAAAATGGCAACTTAACTGACCAAGAGGATAAAGGGGAAAAGTAAGTTGGACAGAACAAGGCAAGCGATATTTTCTAATAGTAAGTTATTTTTGCACTGCCATGCATTTAATTAAGATGGCCCTGCTATCAGTCAGATACCCCACAACAGCTACAGGCAACCCTACCTGAATTTATGAAGGATTTAATAATCTAATATGAAGTTGCTATTAGCCCTCCAGGCAGAATATGTGCATGTTGGGTCATGGTTTCATGACATCAAAAGGATAGATTTAATCTTTGAAATTTGTTGTGTTTACTTGAAAAGAATTTAATTTCAACCCAAAATGACTGCACTTGTGGGTGGGGCAGGAGAGAACCAGAAAGCTTTGACTGAAGGGTAAGAGTAAATGAATATAGCAGGGGTGGCCAAACTTATGGAACTCAAGAGCCCCACAAGTTGATTATTAAACCTTCAAGAGCCGCACTGAGGCATACAGCCATATACCTTTACCTACTAAATTGATTTGCTGACATTCTTTCGTGAGCCACACTTTTTCATTCAAGAGCCACATGAGGCT
Source organism: Podocnemis expansa (assembly GCA_007922195.1). Classification (NCBI taxonomy): domain Eukaryota; kingdom Metazoa; phylum Chordata; order Testudines; family Podocnemididae; genus Podocnemis; species Podocnemis expansa. The sequence goes on along the minus strand of ML682206.1, from coordinate 353,025 downwards.
CCCGAGCCACAGTTTGGCCACGTCTGCAATACAGAAATATCAGTGGATTGGGTTCATATTTTCAAAATGTGCTCAAGTTATTTTTCTCTGATTTGGAGGGGTCTCTGGGTAGATGAGGTAACTTGGTGTGCTATGTTCCTAGGAATAGCCGGTCAGACTTCCTTCCAAGTTATTAGTTCAAATTAAGCTATTTTAAGCCAAGGAATAGGCTTAATTCAAACTAATTTGCTTGCCTTCCCCTATTTCGAATTAGAGAATCTAGTGAAGACTCTCTACTTTGAATTAATAAAGCCCACTTTATTTCGAATTAAAGAGTCTTCACTGGAGTCCTAATTTGAAATAACAACTTTGAATTAGTGCTAATTCAAAATAATAACTCCAATTTAAATTCAAAGTAGCTATTTCAAATTAACCACTTCAAATTAATTTTCTAAGTCTAGACACAGCCTCAGTGACTAACTGAAGAGGAAACAGGGGCTTTTAATATGGGATCTAATATGAAATAGATGTATGCATAAAACCTCCAAAAGGTTGAAAATGTTCTGCACCACTGAGTCCCTTGGAGGCCAGTTACGCCTCTCCTGCCGGTGGATCTTCAGTCTTATTGTGTTCTCAAACTTCACATAAGACAATTGGGTAAAAGTTGTATAGCATACTGTAGCCCTGAAGCTTTACTGTGCTGTTGAGACAATTGACCGTCTTCCTGTTACTTGAAATAAAACATTGCTGAAGTGTTGGCTGTGGCCTCTTAAATTACAGCCTTCTGCACCTGCAGAAGAAATGTTTTGAGCGCCAAATGGATCACATTTAGTACTAATACATTTATTTGCAACAGAAATTCTCTACAGCCCTGAAGACCTTGAGTAAAACAGTTGCAGAGATGTGCTCACCAATCCAGCTTGGATACATCTGGGGTAACTATTAGTGTAGGAGGAGTTGGACTGAACGTGATTCCATTGAGAACATTCTGTGGTTTCAGCAACCACATTAGCGACTAGTTTTTTCTCCAACAGTGCGCATATTTATCAGTGTCTGTGCTGGGTCTGAAGTTCCTTATGAGTCAGTGCTAAAATGGCCTCATTCTGGAACTAGAAAATAAATGACCTGAATAGCCTTCCCTCATTCTTCTTCAGACAGAGAACCTCATAGCTCAGTTGTCTCAGTGAACATCCACACTATGGGCTGACTCTCAGCAGCCATCAATGCAGCAGGATGGGAGATACGTGGATTAATGGCATGGACTGGAGAGCCTCCTGTCCGGAAGTAAAGTTGCATCAATGGGAGGGCATCTCCTCTCGAAGCAGTGCCATGTAGATGCCACGGTACTTCAATGTAAGTACGAAATTGAGAGATACGTAAAGTATGTTATGTAGCTTGCATATCTCCCATTGACTGCTAGCAGTGTAGAATTAGCCCTCAGTAAGGGAAGATGAAAATTCTTTGCCTCCTTAGATGCCTGGCAAGGTAGCATTATATTTGGAGAGGCCAAACAGTAAAACTCTGGAAATGGTTTGTACCAAGAGTAAAAAAAATAGATATTTGTGATGAGGTTGTGTTATAGAAATGAAAGGAGGCATCTTTGGCTATGTCTACATTACAGAGCATTTTCGAAAAAACTTTAAAAAAAAAATTATTTCAAAATATTCTCAGAATAATTATCTCAAAATAACTTTTTTCAAAAATGCTATTTCAGGAGAACACTCCAGGGACCGGCTTCATGTCCTGAAATACCATTGGTTTTTTTTCCAAAAGTGGAAGTCTACACTGGACTTTCTTTTTTGAAAAAAAGAAAGCCAATGGAAGAGATAGGCAGGCTTTTTCGAAAAAAGCCTTTGCCGTGTCTGGCAATGGCTTTTTTTGAAAAAGCTATCTCGAAAAAGGCTTTTTTTCTAAACTTAACCAGCTTTAGTGTTGGCGGAAAAGGGCCTTGGTATTTTGTGATACCCGCATGCTTTTTCGAAAAAGCTAAACCTGACATTTTTTCAAAAGAAAAAGCCTTTCTTGAGACAGCTTTTTTGAAAAAAGTCATTGCCAGACATGGCAACAGCTTTTTTTTTTTAAAGCCTGCCTGTCTCTTCCACTGGCTTTCTTTTTTTTGAAAAAAACCAGTCCAGTGTAGACTTCCACTTTCGGGGGGGGGGAAAAAAAGCCGCAGTATGCCCGGACAAGGAGTTCTCCCCGGACTGTTCTCCTGAAATAGCATTTTTGAAAAAAGTTATTTTGAGATCATTATTCTGAATATATTTTGAAATAATTTTTTTAAAGTTTTTTTTAAATGATCTGCAGTGTAGATGTAGCCTTTGAGACTGAAAGCAGTACACAGCTGAGAGTAGACAAGAATAATCAAAGACACAGTTAGCATATTGAATGGAAACTTCCTGATGTATCTGTTTAAGGTGCTAATATCTAGAATTCATCTGAGACCTCCGTTCTTTTTGGAGATTAGAAAGTATCAGAGTAAAACTCTGTTTTTGAAAGTTAATGGTACTTCTTCTATAGTACCTCTTCACAGTACAGCTTGTATTTCTTTCCTTAATACCCTCTCACAGGAAAGTACCTTGAAAAGAAAAGTGAAGGGCATTTGAATTGGATTGTAGGGCCTTCTTTTACTGTGCCCCAAACCTATTTGTCTATGGTGATTTTTGTCCATGAATCATAGAAATGGGAAAAGCTGCCTCTAGAAATCTGGGCAGGATTTTCTAAAATTGGCTTCAAAGCTCTTCATCTTCATGTCAAACCTATGGCCTATAGACAGGTTCTTTGTTCTTATTCAAGGCTTGTAGGATTTCTTCCTCTCTTGTGGTTGAGGGAACATTTGTTGGAGATGATGCTTCTGATAGTATTGCTGTCTCTTGATTATAGCAAGTCAAAAAGGGTGAAGGTGGAAAGCACTGCCTTTGAAATCAGGATAAGTGCTTTCTTTCCATATGGAGACAGTAATTCCAGATATCTTGGAGTCAAGTAGATCTCCTTCATCTTTTCCACATACCTCGTTCATTTTCCCACTAAACTGTCCATTCCATTCAAAGAGTAGGTTTTCTATTTTATATTTTGTTACCATTGGCAGAGAAGTTGATTGTAGCTGTTGTGCATGCCTGAGATGAGCTATTTCTGAGGCTACCTTCCTTGGCAGTATTGGAGACATCAAATGATGCCATATTTTGGTGTCCTTTGATAAGAGCAGTTAACTTTGTCTGACCATCTGTAAGATTCTTGGAGAAGATTATCATGTTCTTCCACAAGTGAAAATTATACCTGGCCATAGCCACTTCATAACTGGTCACATACATTTAAGGAAGCTGAAGAAAAATTTCTCCCTAAAAATCCAACTTTCCCCTTAATTTTCATAAAGAGTAGATCATTGAAGCTCTGACCTAACTCTTTGAACTCATGCAGATATAACAAGTGAGGCAAGCTGAGGGTATACTTGAAAACAGGAAAATCTTTCGTATGGAATCTGATACAAAGTCACCCTTTTTTCAAACCAGTTGATATGAAGACTGATCAGGCTAGAGAAATTTCACTGGTTCTCAAATACCCTGTAACATATACAAGGAGATTTTATTCTTTGCAAAAGAATATCAAAGTCTACATACCTGGATTCTTCCATAGCCACTGATAGTAATTTTAAAGTTGATACCTACAAACCTATCTTAACTGCTATCTCAACTGTAAGAAAAGAGTGCAAGTTCATAAGGTTGGAAGGAGCAGCCACGTTAGTCTAGCTCAACAAAACAAACAAGGGGTCCTGTGGCATTCTCAGGCGATGTTTACACCTAAAATCTTCGTTTGGACTTGTTTAGTCGGAACTAAGTAGCTCAAAAGTCAGTTCAAAACAAAGCGTGTTTTCTTTAGTTCGAAGTAACTTTTAGTTTAAACTATCCACACTTTTTTTGTTCAAACTAACTTTTTAGTTCAAACTTTAAAAAGCACAGTTAGTTCAAATGAAAAGTTAGTCTGAATTAAAACAGTGCTTAGCTTGAACTAGCTATTGGTTCAAACTTATTTAGTTTGAACTAGCATGTCCACATTGTGCTAGTTCAAACTAAATATGCAAATCAGTTCGGATTAACCAGCCGAACTAACTAGTTTGAACTAAGCTTTGCTTAATATTCTTTAGTTCGAACTAGGCAAAGGCTAGTGTAGACAGGGTTCAAATTAGTTTGAATTAAGGCACCTTAATTCAAACTAATTTGCTAGTGTAGACATAGCCTTAAAGACTAACAAATTTATTTATCGCATGAGCTTTCATGGGAAAAAACCCCACACGTCTGATTAAGTGGGATTTCCTCCTATGAAAGGTCATGCGATAAATTTGTTAGTCTTGTAAGTGCCACCAGACTATCTTTTTGTTTTAAGTTCATAAAATGTCACAATAACATAAAACAAATGTTGAAGGAACAAGGTGTGAAAGTGAGGCAGAAAGACTGAATTGGTCTAAACAGAAAGCCTTATTGATCTAATTCAAGGACTGTATTAAGATCAGGCTTGGTAAATAAGAAAAACATAGAACTAGAAATCAGTGAACCAAAATGCTTGTGTCAGAAACCAAGCCTAACTGGTGGACAAACTAATGAGGGACAGGCTCGTCTATCCAGCACTCCCTTTTTGGGTCTTTAAAAGAGAAGGCTTAAGGAAGGAAAATGGGCTACTGGAATAACTTTCACCATAATGGTTGCCATTCTTACCATCTCCTGGGATTCCATCTGTGAATCATCCTGACAGATGTCCTAACCAGACCAGGGAAGAGAGTGGGACCCGGGTGATCAGTGCTGGAGTTAGGCATAAGCCAAGTTTACCATGGCTTAGGACTTCACATTATCAGGGGCCTCTAAATATGTTGGAGATAACTAAGAAGATTTACCATAATTGAAATTGATAATTCAAATAAGGCTTTTTGCAAGATGTATGTTTTACTGAGTTGTTTTTTGTTGCATCTTTGCCTATGTATATATGCAGAGCTAACAGTTTATCATTTATTTTTCCACTACCCTTCCTGTTATAATGTAATACACTTTTTCCTCCTTATTTTTATGGTGTATGGCCTCTGAATCTTGACATAGCTGCATGTCTTACTATGGCCTTGCAGGTGATACCACCATCTCCGCTGATTCCAGCTGAATCCCAAACACCACTTGAGATGAAACAGGATTGTTCTTTAACACCACCGGCAGCAACAAAAACAGCTCCAAACCACCTTAACTAACTTCTCTTTTCCCCAAAAGGAAAATCATTACCATCTTTGATACTATCTAAGAAATTCTCAGGGAAGGGTAAGAGGTTTCTTTTAAGAGCTCTCTCCAGCTAAAGGGAAAGGGAACAAAGAATGTTGTTAAATGGAAAACTTATTTAATACTTCAGGTTTCAAGTGCTTTAGCTGTTTTCTTTCCTATTTTCTATATCTTTAATAAAAGGTTAAAAGGATTTTTAATGGAGTGTTTGCCATGATATTAAACAGGCTGATCTCTCTGTATACCAAATCCTGTTTAAACATTGTATACTGCTGGACAGTGACTAGGTTACATTAACACCCTAAGGCCATATAGTCCATCTAAATTAATACAGCATGCCATCCTACTCACTAGCTCATGAAACTGAATAGCTTCTCAGGAAAAGACGATGCTGCAGCTGCACCCCCACTTTCATCTGGAGATTAACCACTTTTTAGTTCCAAAACTGGGAGATCTTTTTTTCATGGTATTCTTCAGAGAATGTGTTATGCACCAAAGTGGGGGAATGTTTCCTAGCTGTTGATCCCAGACATCCCAGTTCTGGATGATCTGGATCTGTAGGTTCAGAGGGAAATGGATCCGAAACCAGCAAGACAGATTTTCTTAAGTGGTACTGGTAGGTAAAGTAAAACAAACAAGGATTTCCGTGGCTCTTAAAGACTAACACATTTATTTAGTGCATGAGCTTTCATGGGAGAAAATCCCATTTCATCAGATGTTTTGAAGATGCTTTGATCTTCAGAGCATATGACAAAGTGGGATTTTCTCCCACCAAAGCTCATGCACTAAATAAATGTGTTAGTTTTTAAGTGCCACAGAAATCCTTGTTTGTTTTACTGAACAAGACTCACACAGCTGCCCCTTTGGATCATGGTATGGGCCAATCTTACTAATTACTTAATCCAACACTGTATCCCTATTTTGATCCCTGGAGTATCCTGGAGCGTATGTCTGTTTCAGAGGAAAAAGTTAAGGGAGATTCAAGTGTCAGATCACATCCTACATGTATTTGCAGATCAGATCCTGGATCAGATACTGAAACAACAGCGGAGATAGCAACAGTAGGGATCTGAAACATAGAGACTGGTGATATGGTCTTTCTCAGACAGCCAGCTGGAGTCCTAGGCGGTAGAAGTATGGACTCTGGAGAAGTCTCCTGCTCAATGCCCCATCTTAGTCTCTTGGCTGAAAAACGTTGGGTATAGCTGGATCCTGTATGTGATGCTGGTCTGGATGAACAACTTTTGAAAGCTGAGAACGCATTGTTCAGCTAACATGCTCTGATCCAAATACCTCTTTTTTGTGTCTATATCTTTTGATCTATCCCTAAAAATTTACCAATTCAGGACATTTGTAAAGCAATGACGTGGTCGTCTTAATGCTACATGAATGTATAGGATAATTTAGGTTAGGAGTCTACCTTGAAGTAGTACCAACATGACTGATTCCAGAGTGAAGAAGCATGACTTCAAGAGATGTACACGATGCCTAGATGTCTTTCCAGTGACTGGCAGACAGAGCAGCTAAATGAATAAATAGTGAACTGAGAGAGAGACCAGATCACTTAAGATGCAACTAGAATGGCCAGATATCAAGTGTGAAAAAATCAGGATGGGGAGGGAAGGTAATAGATAAGAATAAGCCCCAAATATTGGGACTGTCTGTATAAAATTGGGACATCTGATCACCTTAGCAGCAACACATACTCTCAAAATATTTTGGATTTGCAGGTGTAGTGCAGGTATATATTGCTGATGAGAGCAAATGGAAAAATGTTCTTCCACTGTGTTTGGAAGGTGGATCTGCTAGAGTCTTTTCACAGTGGGTATTCCTTGTACCACAGCTGAATTTGCTCCCTGCATGAGTCAGCTGCTAATTACCCTTGGACTTTTAAATGGACTTTACAAAAGTGCCACAGGACTCCTCATTTGTTTTACTGAAATACACTAACACAGCTACACCTCTGGAACTGAGCATACATGCTGTTACATGGATTGAATACAGTCAGATGTCAGGTTCTTCTCTTGCACTTTAAAATAAAATAAATAATAATAATAATAATAATAATAATAATAATAATAATAATAATAATAATAATAAAAACCAGCTCTGGAAACAGGAAAGTTATTGGTGATTTTATTAAAGACGCTGAAGGACCACATATCTTATTTGTCTTGGCTATGCTGAAGTATTAAGATTAGCTTGGCTCTTTTCTTGCTGATTGCTGTTATTACCTTTGAAAGAAGTGGAATGGGGGATATGCACAAACACACACCAGGAATTTAGAGGAGAGAAATGCTGTATTCCCCATAACTGCTCCCACAATCCAATCCCCGTTCAGAGATCCCTCTCACAAGAACACATAAAATCAAGAGGCAATGTCTTTTATTCCCTGGTTCTGTAGAGGAAGCACCACAGTACCTATGAAGGAGAGGGTTCTGTTTGAGATAACTTTCTCATTCCACAGAATTAAAGGGAAGTGGGACTTCAGCCTATTCTAGATCTGAGAGAGAGAATTTTTACATCATGAAGTCTAAATTCAGAGTAAGATGTCTAACTACAATCTTCACATTCCTTGATGTTAACCTTTGACATGCTGCTGTCCATCTTCAAGGACTGTCCCCATAAGCGCTTCCTGAGTTTTGCGCAACTATGGTGGTTTTGGACTTTAAATCGCAATTTGAAAAATAACCTAGGTACCAGCAGAGAAGACATGAGTGCTCTTAAAGCCCATACAAAAGACCTAGCTGGTGATAAAGTCAGTACAGCTGAAGCTGTACTAGGAGAAATCTGAGGGAAGGTTGATTCAACTTGACCAGTAATGAATCAAGGAACTCGTTCAAAGTGTTGAGGCACTATCATAAATGTCAGAAGACCAGTATGTTTTGTGGGGACCAAGAATAGAACATCTATGCAGTTTGTCTTTCTGCTCCTTGTGAGAGTTGTCCTTAGGCTCAACAGAAGATGCTTCCTTGCCAGGTAAGTCAGCAAATATGGATGATGAAGCCACAGGGGCTGGACTTTGCAGCTCTCTGATCTTATCAGCCTCTCAAATTGGGAAGTGAGGGTCTGAGTCGAGGAGGAAAGCTCTAAGACGGGGCGGCCAAACTCATGAACCTCAAGAGCCACAAGAGTCAATTAGACCTTTGAGAACCGCACTGAAGCATATAACCACGTACTTTCACCTACTCCAAAATTACTAAGCTTAAAATTCATTGCACACTTTATCATAAAAACAGGGCAAGTATTGATCCTACTAATGTCAGATTCTAATAATTACTTAATGTTATTGTGAATACTAGGCCTATACAGTAAGAACTTAGCTGTTGCCGGATGTATAACACTGCAGGCTAGTGGCAAGTTTTTAAAAATCTGGGCAGTAACTTGTCAATGCAGTATGTAAAAGCTCTCGCAGGTGCTGACCTCTAAGTATTGGGTAACTTTGAGGTGGGCTAGAGTTTTCTTCCAGTGCCCAACAGACATAAACCACAACTCCTACAGTGAAGCACCTGAAGGCTAAGATTCAGTCCTAAAGGGACTCACAAGGAAGACTGCTAAGAGCTAATAAAGACAAAAGCAATGAACTATATTAAACATTAACTTTATAAATCTTTTGATGAAAGAAAACAAAGTAATTAGTATACAGATCTATAATATGTAGTGGCTATCTAATAAATCCACAAGTCTATTATGGTCTCTAATCACCAAGTCCAAAGGCTTATGTTGGAAGAAGCAGCTCCCTTCTTTCTGGCAGCAGAAATCCTCAGTACTAGTCCTTGCAGACTTTCCTTCCTCTGCTGGGAGCACTGCTATCCACTCAGCTTACTCAGTCAACACTCGTTTACATACACACACTGATAAAAACCCTGAAGCAAAAGACATCAGAGTTGGGGAAACCAACCTACTGTCTGCTCCTGGCTCAGTTTCTCCCCTTGCACAGAGCACAAGTGCTCTCCTCAATGCAGCTCCCCTGAACTGGCTGCTTGATCTCAAGAAGTCTGACTAGGCACAACCAGGGAACCTTGCCAAGCATGCTGGAAGCCTCTGTTCCCTCTAAGCTGCGCGCGTGTGCGTGCGCACACAGATCATGAAGTCTGCGCTCACAACAAAATAAAGTGTGCACAAAAAAATTCAATAGTGCTAATATTGGTGCTCACAAAGAAATGTTTTTGTGCACATAAAGAAATTGTTTGCGCAGACAGTCTACGAGTAGTTAGAGGGAACATTGTGCTACACAGCACATGTGGGAAACTTCTGGGCCTAAGCAGCTAAATCTGCCCAGAAACAGTGACTCACCCAGAGCAACCCAGACCCCAGGAAATCTCTTAAAGAGACACTCCTCATCTAAGCCCATGGGTTACACAATGGTTCAATTTAACAAATTTCATTGTGGAATACAATGCTTTACAGCAGTAACTTGTGCCAAAAATTGAAAGTAATCTACATTCAGCTTGAAACTTTTCTCCTTTGTATTTTTGTTTCTTAGTATTCCAAGTCATGTTTAGGACTTGTAAACACGATTTTATTTTAACAACGTGTAACCTGCATTAGAGCCTATGAGAAAATCTAAACATGCTGTAGCTTCCCAGAGCATACCGTGCTTCCCCCCCCCCTTTGCTGCTTCCCTGACTTCTCTTACCATGCTGCTGCTTCTCTGCTCTCCCCGACCATGCCACACTCCCACCCCCCCACCCCTGACCACACTGCCACTTCCCTGCCGGCTGTGACCATGCTGCTGCTTCTCTGCTGTCCTCGACCACTGCGTGCTTCTCCCACCACCCTGCCCTTCCCTGCCATGCTCTTCCACGAGCCACACTTTTTCTCTGAAGAGCCACATGCAGCTCGCGAGCTGCAGTTTGGCCACGCCTGCTCTGAGACAAGATTCCCAGTCCAGTTCTTAGGGTATGTCCACACAGGCTTCTTATTTCGAAACAACAGATGCTTCATCAATAGCATCTGACGAAGTGGGATTTTCTCCCACAAAAGCTCATGTGAAAAATAAATCTGTTAGTCTTTAAGTGCCACACGACTCCTTGTTTTGTTTTGTTTTCAAAGAAGTAACATTATCTAACTCACCTATGGACAGTGAAAAGGAACTGGGGCACCATCAGGATGGCACCATTCTTTATACCTTCAACTGTGCACACACGGTCATGAAGAATGTGTGCACTACCATAAAGGACCCTGCCAAATAGTAAAATCTTAGGCTCAAGCACTCTAGGCACTAAGCCATGTGTGATAAAATACGTATAGTATTATTTGACTATACAGTCTTTCAGTTGCTACACTGATCATTTTAAAGTCCTGTCTGGGCAGTCTATATACACGGCCTTAGAGTTGACATGAATACAAAAATGAGCTTTATGGACTGAGATCATTTTGACTCCACCAGAGCTGAGGTTGAAGTCTTGTGCTTTCTTTTTGCCTATTTTTACTATCTGCATCCTTCACCACTTCAACATACATGTGCACTTCCTTTTCCTGGGCTGCTTGGGTTCTTTTTATTTAAAACTATCTATTTCCCATGTTACAGCATTAAGTTCATCTGAGGAATACCACAGCATCTCTGAAAGATGCATCACGCAGTCCTGTGAAGGGAATGATGCTGTTCCTATTAAACTCCATGACAAGAAACTGGTAACCCTCAGTTTTGGGATGTTCTGATCTTATATAGGTTTAATGGCCTCGTATTAGGGACTTGATATGCAGTTAGGACAGAAAAACAGTTCAGTGAGGGTTCAGTCTCAATAAATCCTTGTTATTAGTGAACAGACATTTGGCCAGAGGTCTGGTAATGGCTCTCAGACAGTAGGGTGCATTACCAGGTAATGTTACACTGATCAAAACAAAACTCATAAAAACACAATCCTCTAGAAAACTGAAGAAGAGGCTACCACACAAGCTGAGACTTGTCTTTAGAGCTAGCAGCTGTATGTATTGAAATACTTACAACATTTTAAATTTATGATGTATGAAATGCTTATTCTAAACAACAGCAGTTGGTATTAAATATCTGATGTTCTCATCTCAAATCAAAGCACATTTGAGATTTTGCTGTATGTCTGTGACTCACTGATATCCAAGTCTTGATGGGCTCTGTTAAACAGGATTCCCTACGTTTTTTTCCCTTCTCCTTCCTTAAGATTTTTCCCCCCTCTCATGAAGGGCACTTTTTATTGTGGCACTTTGTACTTCTAGACTTCTGAGGGGTTAAGAGCCTGTGACAAACCCACGTGGGCAGAGAGCACACAACAACCCTTGTATCTGCAAAGGAGAGTGGGGCTGTTCCTGCTAAGGTCAGAGTAAAACAAGCAGTCACTGAGAATTTATGAGTTAAAGGGGAACAAGTTTGAAGAAAGATGCCCTTGTCTGCGACTTCACCATTTCGAGAAAGGAATTAAGGTTCAAAATCACATCTCTGAAAATAAACACATCTATAAACTAAACAATTTAGTTATGCAAAGGCATTTCTCCAAAAATGCACACCAGAGATTTAAATGGGTTATGTTCATAGTTTTATTTTAGCGAGTCAAAAGACACAAGCACAGATGTTTTGATAGCTGTTACAATTCCTATAGACAGTTTGGTCCTGTCCTTCTCTGAAATGAGAATGTGAACTGCTGCAATGGACCCACTTGAAAGCTGTCTGTAATAGAGATATTCAGTGAGGAATGTTCTGGTTTATATTCTATTGCTGTTCCGACTTCATTAGGGTCCTTTGTTGTGGAACATATCCATGTATCAAGAACTCAGAATCAAACTCCCCTCTGGCTACAAAGCTGTTATGACTACAGCACAGTTATAATGAATATTCAGAATAAAAGACAATACCATTTCACAGCTAAAGTTGTACTGAAAATGCATATGATTTCATTTGCATAGAAAACTTTACTTTGTGCCGAGCCCAACTATTAAAAGAATTGACTGGATAGCTTTAAAGTACCTTCTCTTAATTTCTAAAGCATACAGTGATTAATCGAGTGTTGATAAGCTTATGCTGCAAGTTTTTGCTGAGTTGTTAAAGAGAAAAAAAAAAAGAATTCAAGACAGAGAATGGGGAAGAAAAGATTCCATCACCACCCTGGGTTGGCACTGCTGCTTTCCAATTCCAGTAAATGAAACAACTTTCTTGTCAGTGACTTCGAGACTTCACAAGCCCTAATTTTAAAAAGGGATTACCCAGGAAATCCTGTGTTATTAGACTTGCTGCTACTAACAATTTCAAGTATTAGCCTGATGAGGAATTATATTGATCAAATATTTCAACTGCTTATGATTCAATTGTTTCACAGAAACAATTAATGACTTGAAATATTCATTAAAAAGGAAACTGATCTTTCGGCCTTTTCATCCTCCCCCACCTCCCAAGCAACTGTAGTTTTTTTCTTGAGTTTGATTTAGGCTGCAGCCATTGATCCCAGGAAAAGGTCAGTGTGCTGCCTTTTGCTATATACATAGTTAAATGAACAACTGTATTGTCTCAAGTAGGTTAAAGCATTTACTCCTTTGTATGTATGGAGACCCTAGCTCTCTTAGCCTCAACTAAGTTCACATCACAAAATTAGCACACAAATATTATGGTCATCTAATAATATTTGTTAAACAAACTCCCTGGATTGGGCTATCAGGTACATCAATGGGTCAGAATTTTAGTGGGTAGGCAGTTAGTTATATGGAAGGCTCTATAGAACGCTTGCTTATGTTAAGTGATATGTTTTCTGGTTCAAAGCATATAGATGTTGACTTCCAGTTCACCTTTCAGTACCTATTTGGCTGAAAATGGAGTATTACATGTTGGAAAGTAACGGCTACATCTGTATATTAAAGAGAAGAGTGGCTGAAGTCAGCTTGGTTTTATATAAGTTAAGTAGGACCTTCAGCTTTACAAAGAGTAAGCGTGGTCCCAACCTGGGCAAAGATAGAAACTCTTGATTTACACAAACTCTTCCCCTCATGCTAGAAAATGAGTAAGATTTGTGCTTTTTGACTGTTTTCCATGCCCCATAGCCCCCAACTAGGTTTTGAAAGGTTGATTAGCAGATGTAGACAGTGCATTTCTGATAAGATTTTAAAAAGTATCAGTACCATTCAGGGCCACAAGTGTTCACATGTGACTACAATGTCCAAATTCTGTTCTAGGAATCTAAAACAATGTATTAATTGCCCAAACACATTTCGCACTTCAAGCTCAGATATATATGAAATATTTATCTAAATCTAAACAAAAATTCCAGTTGTTCAGTCCCCCGTCCCCCCCCGTAATGGGTGTGTCAGGAATGGGGGCTTGTTACAGTAAGAATATCACTTTGTATTGCTGGTTCACCAGTCTTGCAGCTATGATGTAAAGTATGAATGTGTAATAAAATAAAATAAACTATTCTAGCGCTGGAAGTGCTCTGTGTCCCTACCCATACTTAACAGAAGGCACAGGCCCTGAATTAATGTCCAAACTCACTTCCTTCCTGAAGTTTGGTTTTAGTGGTAATGCAAAAATAAGACATACATCAGTCTAAGCCTCTTCTCTGAGCCTGCCCTTCCATAGTGTTTCCCTCTAAAGCCTTTTCTGTTCTAGTTCCCTGTTTCCTTCTCCCTGGGGAGCCTCTAGGTCTTTCATAACCTGCCAAAATTGAGTCACAGCTGCCAAACAAGCCAGCAGATATATGTAGGGTTCTAACAGAAGAGAACTATTATTGAGTTTCATGCCCATTCTCCCTAATGTATAGCACCCTGTTCATTTAGGAGGCTATATAACAAACCATGGGAAGTTCAGGAGCCGTGTTAGTCTACTCCAGCCGAACAATTGCCCTGTGGTACTTTTAAAGAGTAACATATGTATTTATCACATGAGCTTTTGTGGGAGAGAATCCCGCTTCATCAGACACTTGAAAGGCATTGTGGTTAGAGAAGGGGAATGGGAGTAGGCAGCCCAACACACAGAGATTTTGGGCTGGTCATTTAGCTGTTCACAAAATCAATTTCTGTAAGAAATTTCCAGAGTGTAGCTGTGTTACTCTGTATACAGCAGAAACCAGGAGAGTCCTGTGGCAGCTTATAGACTAACAGATTTCTTCAAGCATAAGCTTTTGTGGGCTCTAACCCAGTTGGGAGCCTAAGTCAGACCGAAAGGCACTTTTGAAAATGGGATCTAGTCCTTCCGAAAACTTTACACCACTACCCCCTCAACAAATTTAATGTTGGAGTAATCTTCTGTTATGTGGGTATTTTGAAAACTGTGGTTCACATGACACTTCAGTTTCACTATGTTTATTATTCTAGTAACTCTAGGAAATTTGCAACATTTCTAAAGCTATGTCAATAGTTAATGGTTTGATTACATTCAGCCTTTTTAAAAACAAAATTGTTAAATCTAAATTGTTAAAAAATACGTGAGCTATGATGAGCGAAACAGAATTCTGTTTCAGGATTTTGGTGACTTTAATTTTTTTCCCATGCCATCTAAATCCAATAATAAACCACATAATTACCCTTACCCGCAAAACTGAAATCCGTTACTTGTTTGTTTAAATAAAACCCATCACCAAGAGTCCAAAATGTTGTGAATGTTAATTCAGTAGTCTCTCTGGTGTGAGCATCTCTTCAGATCAAATTCTGTAAGTAGTGGGTCAAGTAAGCAGGAGAGTGTAGAATGAGACAATTCCCTACCTGTGTAACCAGCATAGCTCCTCCTGACTCTAATGGCATCTACTCTGAGACCTCTGCCAAATTCTTCACAGCAAACATATGGACCCAGCAGGTGGAACAGGCACAAAGTGCTTTCTTTGCACTGACGTCATCAGGGAAAGTATGATTAAATTAATCTTATGAGAATTAAATTTCATCTCACCGAAGCTTTTTTTCATGGGATTCTGCTATTGTGGAACAGTTATTTCCAGACTTGGCTAAAAAAAGTCTATTTTCCTTTAAAGGTAAAGTTGTTTTTGCAGTTAATTAGGCGATAACATCAGTTAGCTTATTGTTAATTATTTGTAGGTTTACTTAACATTTACAAGTCTACTTGTTCAGGTATTGCAAACTGATATTTGACTTTTAAGATTTGTTAGTCATGTTGATTAGTGACTAGAAGTGAATTAGTCATGCTCAAAAAGTGTCATAACAGAGGTATTTATGTTATCTTTGGGATGGAAGGAAGGATCATTCTAGCCCCTCATGACTGTCAAGGAAGTCCTCTCTTGCCTCCTCTATTTTCATAATTCTAGGGAACAGTATTAGGTGCTGTCTTTCCCTATGATTGAGGATAAAAGCACTGTGGCATGGTGAGTCATCTCACACAGGCTAATGCAGCTCAGGTTGTGGGGCTAAAAAGGGCTGTGTAGACATTTGGGCTCACAAGTGGAGCCAAAAGACTGAAAATCTACCGAGCAATTTTCCAGCTCTGGAGCTTGAGCCGTGCAAGCATGAGACAGCTGATCCAGGCCAGCCCCAGGGTTTTTTTAATCCTCATGTAGACATACTCTGAGGGTACGTCTACACTAGCAAATTAGTTCAGATTAAGGAGCCTTAATTTGAACTAATTTGAGCCCCAGCTACACTAGGCTTTGCCTAGTAGCAAAGCTTAGTTCAAACTAGTTAGTTCGGCTGGTTAGCCCAAACTAACTGCTTAGTTCGAACATATTTCAAAATTTAATTTGAACTAGCACGATGTAGTCTAAATGAGTTCAAACCAGAGTTTAGTTCAAACTAAGCGTGTATTTTTAGTTCAAACTAACTTTTAGTTCAAACTAGCTGCGCTTTTTTAGTTCAAACTAAAAAGTTAGTTTGAACTAAAAAAAGCACAGCTAGTTCGAACTAAAAAACCGCACTTATTTCAAACTAACTTCAAACCACTTAGTTCAGACTAAGAAAGTCTGAGCTAAGGTTTTAGGTGTAGACATAGCCTCAGGCTATGATGTTCTTAGAAGAGCTTTACTTTTGGCTTCCAATCATCACATTGATGTGCTTTTACTGTGGCTAGAAGAAACCCTTCTTTTCACCTGTGTGGTTTACAAACGAGCTGAAGGTTTTCATTTGGGCAGCAAACAAGAACTTCGCTCTTATACATGGTGAATTCAGTTGGTCAGGAAGTAAAAATGACTCAGTGGGGGTTAGAAGGCACTCCCATATGACATGGGGAGATATCTAGGCTCCAACCCCAAATTTTTATTTATATAAAATTGAACAGCATCAACAAGAGAGACTGAGAAAGACCCATGTCAAAACTGTTAATAGCCCACTGATTTTGGCACTCATTGGGATGTAGGAAATTCAAGTTTAAATCCCTGCTCTGGAGCAAGGGTTTGAATCTATGTTCTGCATATCCCATGCGAGTGTCTTAACTATAGAGTATAGATAAGAAAGGGATATTACCCTCTTCTTGGTTTTGTGAGTATCACCTACATTTGCATGTAAATCTAGCCATTTCCTATGCTTTTATTAAAAAACTGCCAAATGTGCTGACAATGAGAACAAAATGTTTAGTTTCAGGTCAAGTGAAATATTTGATATAATCCAAAATTAAGTTTTCCTGATGTTTGATTTCTCAAAATAAAGAAAAAAAGTTGGATTTGTCATCAAACTGAAAAATCAGTTATTTACATAGCTCTATATCTGAGTGCATGTGTGGTGGCATGAAAGGTCAAATATACTGCCTACAAACTCCATTTTAAGCAAGTCAGCAATGGATCATAAATTCCCAGAACTATCTCCAAGGGCAAATTGAGGCCATATGACATGGACTGACCAAAAATGCTGGACCCCAGCCTGGTCAGAGACAAAACAAGATTAAGGGATGTTTACAAGCCCAGGGTAAGACAATTTATTATATTCATTAAATCTTCCTCAGTCTTTTTTTCCATGCTACTCCTACACATGGAACACGTTCCCCAGTCCTCTCTGGTCTGGCAATCCACTAGCTTCCTCACATCTCTCTCCCCTAAAACTTTGTTTCTGCAATGCCTCCAATACAAACTCACAATAAATAAGATGTTGTTAAATGGTGCTTTCTTACTTAAAAATAAATAAAAGTGAATCTTCTACAGGTGCGCACACAACTAAATTAAATAGCCACATCATCACTGTGTTGTAACCACCGTCCTTTTCCTTCTTTCCCCCATGACAGCTTTCTTCAGTGACTAATGCCAAAGATTTCTGACAGGGACCAATGACAAAGATCCTCAGAAATGACTGGTGATTTTGGGTGCAGAACTTCACATACCTCAAAGGGACCTATTTTCTGACAATAACAGACATCGACCCTCTGAAAATCAGGGCCTTTAAGACATCTAAAGTTCAGCACCCAAGAACTACAGCAACCAAATCACTAGTTCCTTTTTAAAACCTTGACTCTATCTTTAGTGAAGTGCTGCTCTTGTAGACTCTTGGGCTGTGTCTACATTAGCAATTTAGTTTGAATTAAGGAGGCTTACTTGAAACTAATTAGCCCATGGCCACACTAGCCTTTCCTTAGTTTGAACTAAGGAACGCTTAGTTCAAACTACTTAAGAACCAATGGTTGGTTCAAACTAAGTACTACATTCAAACTAAGTATGGCAAAGACTCGAACTAAACCTTAGCTCAAACTTCCTAAGTTCAAACTAAGGCAGTTAGTCCGAACTAACAATGTCGACTAATTTGAATGAACAGTTAGCTCGAACTAGCCCACATTGTTAGTTCAAACTAAGAAGTTTGTGGTTAGTTTGAACTAACTCAAGGTTTGTTTGAAGTAAGCTTGAACTTAGTTTGAACTGACTAGTTCAAACTTTGGCTAGTGGAGACATAGCCTTGGATGGTATGAAATAATCCACAGCTGCTACCATCCAGTTTCAAAATGTCATCCCAATATTAGACAGTGGTAATTAGCTACAGCTCACTTTCTCCCCCTTCATACAGCACTCCATGGCTATGTCCACACATACGTCATTATTTCGAAATAAAGTCCTTATTTCGAAATAAGTTAATTCAAATTAACAGTTTGTTAATTCGAATTAAGGGAAAGCCTGCTTTCGAAATAGTTATGGTTATTTTGAAACAAGGCCATTCAGACAAGTTGTTTCGAAACAACGTGTCCAAATGCCGTTGTTTTGAAACAACGGCTATTTCGATTAGATGTGAGGTTTAACAGTTTTGAAATAACAGCTATTATTTCAGAACAATGGGTCCCGTTGTTTCGAAATAATGGTGCGTCGTGTGGACGTGCCGCTTCTTATTGCGAAACAACATCTGTTCTTTCGAAATAAGAAGCCTGTGTGGACATACCCCATGTGTACAGGTTGAGCTACACACACCCGACAAGAACTCTGCCTGGAGAAGTATACGACTGAACTCACTTCTTTGCCAGAAGTAGATAATCACATTCCTGATGGTTTACTTTTGGGAATAACAAAAATAAGAATACTGCTGAATGCAGAGCAGTTATCCTACTGCCATTTATATGTGAATGTGTGCTCACGCTCCTTTTCATGAGCTACTCATGTAATGGCAAGAGAAAAGACAGGTCCCTTCCACACTTAAATCCCCTCTTAAATGAAGGAAACGTTTCTCTATCCAGAAGAAGTAGTGAAGTTTCACATTATGTTGGCAAGGTCTTAGGCACTGTTATAAACAGGATTTTTGATGCTATTTTTAGTTTAATTAAAGAAACAGGTCATCCATTGCTGCTGGAAGAAACGGACTGTTTGCAGCTTTGCTCCTCCCACCCCCACACAGAGCTTGAAGCATTCCAGTGTCCCTGCCAACTTCCCTTGCAAATACTTCATTTCTTTCTGTGTGTCTCATTCCATCTGTTCCCCAAGCTCTTTATGCCATTTACATTCATCAGCAGAGTCTGAGATGACACCACACAATATAACTTGTCATACTGTGAAGTGATTTAGATTTGGAACAAGAAGGAGGGGAACTGCAGAGTGGTGAAAGATCTTTGGTTTACTGTTACCCAGGTAAGTGCATATTTTGGGCACAATGGGAAATTGCACATAAGCACGTGTGATACAGCAGGTCTCCATCACATAAGGAACTGGCTGGGGCATGTGCAGCACAATGTCTTCAGGTTGTAAGGAGACAGTGCACTGGCTGTCCTCTGCAGGACTTCTGCAGCACTCCACATGGAGAAAATTTGTGCCCTAGCAACTGGCAAAGAAAAGAGAAATAAGGTTTCAAGGAAGAATGAGGGAGAAGAGCACTCAAATTCAGTTTATGACATGAAAAGTGGGAGTAAAGTGTGGGTACTAGTATTAACTGTGGAGTGTATGCCATCATCTCATTGTTCAGTGGAGGCAGTGGTTAACGTATAATTTGATGGACCCCAGAACCCTCCTAATCTCCAAGCCCTCTTCCCATATAGTCCGGGCCCCCTTCATGCATGTGTGGGCCCCAGCCCAGGTAGGCATTTGCAACCACTTCTCCTTTCCATATGCATTGGTTATTGCTCCATAAAAATATGGTTATCACTCCATAAAAATACTGACTCTGATCCGGGCCTCACACACTGCCCCCTCAAACCCTCTGCACTTCCCTGACCTCAACCTCGGCCTCACACTCTGCCCCACGTGCCCCTCCGCTTCTGATCCTGACCTCACGCAATGCCCCCATCCTGATCCTGGTCTCACACAATGCCTCCTCTGCCCCCTGACCCCCATCCTGGTCTTATATGCTGCCCCTTCCTCTCCCCTACCCCTGATCCCTGTTTCACACACTGCCCCCTCCACCCCCCACACATGGTACTTGGTCCTGGCATGAATTCAGAGCACTGGATTCAGTGACCTCTCATGGTCCCTGGCCAGGCTGCTCCTGCCCTGACAACGCATCTGAGCATGCTCAGAGTGGGAGATTTGAAAACTCCTCTAGCCTGGCTGCGGCTGCCAGGTGAGAGCAGGGTGGAACATGCGTTCTGCCTGATCTTTTTATTTCTTCAAAACTCTGGAACTCTGGCCCCTCAAATTTGTGTGCCCTGGAGCATGTTCCAACTTACTTTAACTCCTGAGCAGAGGAGCATATGATAAAAAAAGGCCTAAAAGTTCAGAGACTTCCTCCTCCACTCTCTGCAAATCTGCATGGGGAGCTGGAGTTTTGCAATGTTGGTTGTGGAGCAGTCAAATAAATGCAAATTGGATAGAAACTTCAGGTGCCACAAGGCTAAGTGGAAAAATCTCTCCAGAGTTTCAATTCAGGAGGATTTTTGCAGTTAATAAACAGACCTCCATATTCACATTAAATTCTTGAACTCCAAAACAAATCATGTACAAACACCAAGCAATGCACATTTAACCTCTGTCCCAAACTATCTTTTTGACCTGGCTTCTAGATATCAAATACACTGTTTTTCCTACATAAAAGTAGCCCAGCCTCCAGAGTCAGCTGCAGCTGATTACCTCAGCCTAGAGAAGCACTCCCAGTTGGGAATTCTCCACCAACCTTCCTGCTAACAGTCAACCCCAAAAGCTTCATAACACTGCTTGGTGCATCATGGCTGCTGCGCCCTGGATGGAGCACCAGAAGGCCTGTATCTCCATCACAAAGAGCTGGAGAACCTGCTGCCTTCCATTATCCTGGCAATTACCGCTACAACATGGAGTCCCACAAGTCTCACAGAAAGTAGTATCAATCCTTGAGCCTAGTCACTATCTTGGAAGCAGAAGTTCACCGAATGAAGAGAAGTCACGTAGCAATTCAAATCTTCCCTTCCCCCTATCATGTCATGCAATAATTAGCAGCTCAGTCATTTACCTTTCCAGGTGAATTTTTCCAGTCTCTTTTTCTCACTGTTTCTTTCCCTTCTTTCATCTCACTTTCCCTTATTCAGTTCACATTCTTTACCCAGAATCTAACTACCTTCCATTCCACCGCTCTCTCTCTGTCTCTCTCGCTCCCCTTCTTCTGTCACTCCACTTTTTCTAATGTTTGCCTGTTTCCATCAGTTACCAAGCTCTAGCTCCCAATTGCCAAGGAACCTTCTAACACATTTTATCCTCTTGGATACCTTCATTTGTGTCCTATCAGATGGCAGAGGAAAATTACCAAAAAAGGTCTTGAATAGGAGAGAAAGTTTAGATGACCTCTTCAGCATGCCGTGATAACTTTTGGGCTAAGGCTTTTCTGGAAGGATCATAAGGGTCTGATTGGCCACTGCCTTGCACCTTTTGTAATCATTTAAGTCTATGCCAAATAGATGTAAAATGGAATCCCTCTGATTCAGTAGCATTTTATGCCTGTGTTGGACAGGGGTAAATGATGACAAGCTACAAGGCTAGAGAGAATCAGGTCCTATAATGTTAATGCTTCTCCCTCAGCCTTCTAAAATCAGAGTGGGACTGTGATCATGGCATAAATTAAACATCCTCATTTGTCAGGCAAAACTCAGCCGCTGAGCTACCGGGTTGCTCACCTGGCAGGAAAAACATTCTCTGGAGAGAACTTTGCTTAACTGCTGCTTATCTACAGACTCACTCTTTCCAGTTGCTGGTCCAGTCAGACAGAGTCTGATTTTCAGAGGAACTCAGCATGCATCCCTTCCTATTATGATGCTTATCCGGAAAGTGGGACTAACCTGTGGTAGAACTTGTGTGTCCATACACAAGTGGAAGGCCCAGAAACATTGCACCCAGCAACTCTGTCCTGCACATTTTTTGTGCCTTGGAAGTGAGGGTCTGGGTTAATTTTCTACTTGTTGGCCCAACATGTCTGTCTGGAAGACCAGACTGAACTTCAGTTTGTTTCTGTGTCTCTCTTCTTCAGCTCCTTGCCACTTTATTACACCACACTAGACATTGTCTAATAAGAAAAGAAGGCATGATTCCTGGCTCAGTGAACTAATAACCTTTCCCTGAATGTATTCCTTTCACTCACTTGACTTCCTGTGAGTGTCCCTTCTCCTGCCTGCTTCTCTGTTCATCTGATTCCCAGCTGTTCTCACTCTGCACTTCTTCCAGGTGTTTTCACCTTTCCTATCAGGGACCCAGCTGCCATCGAACCTTCAGATGCAAACATTGCATCTCCCTTCCTGCTGTTTGAAAAGTGGTGGAGAGGAATATACATATTTCCTGAGTGCCAAGTATACAACCTGGAATGGTTAACGGTAACATGACAGAATATAATAAACTCCACAGAGCTATCCAAGTGAGTAAGCCCTCTCTATCCCCACCTCACCCAACATCACTCTCAGCTGCTTCTCCTCATGAGGGATTCCCCCATTTTAGGCCTAGCTTGCCCTTGTTCCAAGCAAGTTTGGAATGCACACCTCTGTAATTATTTACATTGGAAGGTAGGAGTCTGACACTAATCACTCATGTAGCTATTTCTGCTGAAGTGATCAACTCCATCTCCTCCAGACCTTCCTAAACTATTTTTATTATCCTAATTTTGGGCTGTGGCAGGCTGAGAGAGATGTCTCCCACTCTAAGGTCAGGCCTGCCAAATAGCCAAATGTATTAGGATGGTATAGGGTGAAAGGAGAAGGGAATAGGAAAGTCATCAGTTGGTAATAAAAACGTTGTTTGTAAAATGCAATGACTTTAGACCATAAGCAAATAATATACAAACCTGGATATTGCTGCACTATCAGCTTCCTTTGATGTGAATGAGTGAAAAACTATGAAAATCAACTACCCTCCACTTCTTAGAATGATTCTATTCTGGCTAATGTAAAACAAAGTTGCCTTGAAAAGAAGAGTTTAAAATATGCTTTGTAAAGTTGTTTTAATGAAGAAAAAAGCATAGGAATAATACCCCTAAGTTACAAATAGATTACTACTGTATGATCGCTTTTAATTTTGTGCATGAAACACTGTCAGTAAAGACATTTGGGTCTTTACAAAACTGGCATCTTAATAAATTTAGGATAATTTCCAATGGCTACCGTACAGTTGATAAGAAAAGGTACCACCAAGTAAGATAAAGCACTTAACTGTGTGCCCAGAATATAGAAACAAAAACATTCAGGTTCTTATAGGAGAAGGAGGTGCTCATCTAAAAAGAGGAGAGAATATAACATGGAGAAATAAGGTTTCTGTTCATAAGAAGAGCCAGCCCTCTGATGAAATGAACTAAATAATTCTGAGCAGTAATGCCAGGAGAAGAGTTTGGGGGTGGGGAACGGCTACATGTTTCAGTTGTGATTCAAGTAGTCCTGGAATTCTTCCTGACCCTCTGGGTCGGAATTTCTGACTCTACTCTCTGCTTTGACTCAGAATAGGAAACAGTATCCTAACCACATGTTTCTTTTAATAGAGAGAACTATATTGCCAACTTCCTCTGGAACACAAGATCATCCCTCATAGTCTCTAAACAATATGCCAATCACAGAACACTAGTGCAAGAAAAGGTGACCTGCATGCCCTAAACACAACACATGCATTATCCAGAAAGAAAACAATGGAACCAACATTTGGCTTTACTACCCATCTCAGTAAATACAACGAACACTGATGGGCTTTAAAAGCAGTTGGCTAATCTCTCTCCTCCGCCTCTCCCCCTTTTAACTTGGACTGTATCTCTGTGCTTTCACTCTGGCCAAGTAACACTTGCCAGGATTATTGGCTGGGTTGGAGATTCCTTGAGTAATATAGTAATAGGCAAGGAATGAGAAAACCTGCTCCAGCAGAAACACTGACCATAAGGGATTCCAGTTTAACAAGTTACACGGTATACAAATTGAACTGGAGCATGACTATTTCGATTGGTTGTTTAGACACCAGAGTCAGGAATCCTGTAAACTCGGGTGTGTGGACAGTTCTGGGAAGTGGTTATTAGCTAACTGTTGATTACACTATCAGGAGGGAAAGTTCTCTTCTTCTTCTTCTTCTTCTTCTTCTTCTTAGACCAAGTTCCATCTTTAAGAATGTTGATGCCTTAACAAGAGTTACTCCTATGCCTCTTCAGTCCCACCTAGCCCAGCTCGCTGGCACTAAAGCAAGACTTTTTCCCTACAATACATCTTCCAATGCAACTGGGTGGAGTTTTAACAGTTACAGGTATTGGCTTCCCACCGCTTCCCATGACTGTTACACAGGCTACTAGATGTTACTGTCATTCCTGACTTTTATTTTACAGTGCCTTTTTCTTAATTTAATCCCATTACTCAATCTGTGGGAAGATTAATTTTTACCATAACCGTGAAGCACCTGTGCATATGATACATTTAGCTGGACTGTAATGAGAATTTGTCTCTACAACTGGTTGTAGCAAACAGGCTTGTTGAATTGTTCCCTTAATCAGTGTGAAAAGGGATATTTTCTCAGAACCACACTAAACAAACCATGTTAATAGATTTTCCCATCTGATAGTCTACACACAGCATAGTTATAATGTGATTCTCAGGCTATGTCTACACGGCACTTTTATTTCGAAATAACACTCGTTATTTCGAAATAAAAGAAATTAGGTCTACACAATGTTTTCTTATTTTGAAAGGACAGATCCCGTCCTTTCGAAATAAGAATTGTCATTTCGAAAAAGTAAAACCTGCCCCCCCTCGAAAGGGCTGTTATTTCGGAAGGGATATTTCAAAATAAAGCTGTTTAGACCTGTTCTTTCAAAACAACACTGTGTAGACCTGTTGTTTCGAAAGAGCTGTTTCGAAACAACAGGTCCAAACGGCTTTATTTCGAAATATCCCTTCCGAAATAACAGCCGTTTGGATTGCAGGCTTTCCCTTAATTCGAATTAACATTTTGTTAATTCGAATTAACTTATTTCAAAATAAGGATTTTATTTCGAAATAACTCATTTCGAAATCCTTATTTCGAAATAACAGTGCATGTGTAGACATAGCCTCAGAGAAATCGCTGTCCACTATGGGTAGGGAAAACATTCTAGCAACAATGTGTTAAAATGAAGTTGTTGCCAGCAGGGTTTCAACCTTGGTCCAGACATTCATGGTATATTAAGGGAAAATTCTCTCTGTGTCCTATTCTGTTGTCTAGTCTACGCATGGAACTCCCATTGATGTCAATGGGAGTTATACACATGGAACGAGTGCAGAAAAGCAATAGAAATCTGCTCTGCGGCTAAGACATCTGCATTGCAGATCCAAGAGGAGAATTTTGCACTGAGTGCCAAATCTCATTTGTTAAAAAAGCACAACTATTTTGAGTTGCACAAGTGTGGAAAATGATCAATCATCTGTTACCCAGCTCAATGGCAGTCAAAGGTAACAAAACCAACTTTTCTCTCATTTTGAAAAATGTTTTTTTAAAAATCCTTTGTTCGCTTTCAATCTTCAGCATATTTCTGAACCTCTGTGAAATGTTGATTACAATAACAACACAGGAAGAAATAAATATTTTGCATCTATAAAGCACAAATATTCTGCATACTTATTCTACATACAAAGATAACTTCATCCCCAGTGAAATGGAGCTGACATCTGGGCTGAAAGGTAATAACATCAAGGGCCAAATTGTGGTCTCACTGAAGTCAGTGGAAGCTTTGCAATTGACGTCAGTGGAAGCAGGAAATGGATAAGCGCACAGGAACATTACACAGCAGTCTCGGACAAGAAGTGGAGAATAGTGTGTAAAAATTGAAGTGTTGAAATTACAGACAAGAATGGAACTAGGCAGAATTCAGTAACCCAAGTTCAAATTTTGGTCAGAACTCCAGATTTAATATCTTTGCTCAAGACTGTGAAAAGGACCATGGGATCTTTACCGACCTCAAGTGGTTAGGACCCCAAACTTCACAGCAGTAGCTACTGCTGTCTGTGGATATTGACTCCCTCTTTACTGCATCCACCAGCATTTGAAATCCGGGTGGGAAGTGAGTGAGTAAGAGCTCCAAGAGGCATTCAGAGGGTACTGTATGTTTCTCCTTCCCCTGAGCATTTAAGGTATGTCTACACTTGCGAGTTAGTTTGAATTAAGGAAACTTAATATGAATTAACTTAGTATAGTACCTGTCTACACTAGGCTTTCATTAGTTCAAACTAATGAATTCCTTAATTCAAACTAATGAAAGCTTTGTTCGAACTACTAAGACCTGCCTGTTAGTTTGAACTGAGCCCTTAGTTCAATTGTTAGTTCGAACTAAGGATGATGTAGACAAGGATTAACCCTTAGTTTGAACTTAATAAATTCAAACTAAGGGCAGTTAGTTTGAATTAAGAAAGTGGACTAATTCTAACTAACATTAGTTTGAATTAGTCCATGTTGTTAATTCAAACTAATAAGTTTGAGTTTAGTTCAAACTGACCTTGAACTTTGTTAGTTCAAATTAACAAATCTGAACTAACTTTTCCTAGTGTAGACATACCCTTACTTATTAAACTTCCATTTGATTTTCTGCCATTTTTAAATCACACTTTAAGATATGGAATAGGTAAATTTGCTGGTACATCTAGTAGTACAGCTTTAAACCTGGTACATATGTTTATAAAATAAATGCGGTGGGAGCTTGGTATTATTTTAACAGGAAGTTGGCTCCTTCAGCAGCAATCTGCTTTCTAGCAATACTGACTTAGAGCAACAGTAATAGAATCTCCAGGAGTCCTTCTTAGAACAGCATGGTTCTTTAGCAGCGGCAGTAATAGGACTTATAGCAAGCTTGCTTTTGCAGAGACTATGTTCGTTTTAAGAAAGTAATATGGTATCACATAAAAAAAATTCAGCTCAGTGAAAACCTTTATACGCTGCTCCTGTGCCTTCAATAATTTTCTTGAGAGAAATGAAGAGCCCCTCCTGCCTAACCCAGGATTTTGGAACAGAGGATACAAGCAGACCTGTTTTTCTATTTCCATCAGTTATGATTTTGTGATGGCCTAACCGATCCATGCACTCCTGGTAGATGAAATTGCACGGGTATCTGACAAGCCCTGCACATTCAAAACCACCGGCTGACGCTGGCCCTTCCCCACCCTCAAGCAATTCCCATTGCTTTTCACATGGGCAGCCCAAAAGACTAAACTGTGAGTCATTCCAGGATCTGTTTTGGCAAACTAAGGTATCCAGCAAAAAAAACAAGCAAAGAAAGATCATGGAATCATAAAACCTTTGTTTCACATCATTGCTTAGAGACGCTGCCTTTCATCATTCCACATCCCACCTCTCTGTCTGCACATGCGTACCTTAGGTCAGATTCTCATTGCAGCTACCCCTGTATAAATCCAGTCTTCACTGATTTGAATGAAGTTGGTCCAAATTCATACTAATAAAGTTCAGAGCAAAATTTGGCCTTTAACCCATAGTCTCATCAGACTAAAGACTTGATCTTGTTTTCTGTCTTTAAACAACAATCTGTTACTCTGCAGAAACACATTTTTTTAGTTTCAAAGAAGCAGCCGTGTTAGGCTAGTAAAGCAAAAAAAGCAAGGAGTCTTGTGGCACTTAAAGACTAACAGATTTATTTATCACATCAGCTTTCGTAGGAGAAATCTGATGAGGTGGGATTTTCTCCTACGAAAGCTCATGTGATAAATAAATCTGTTAGTCTTTAAGTGCCGCAGGACTCCTTGATTTTTTGACTTTTTTTTAGGGGGCTGTGTGTAGAATTCTGCAACGTGGAATGCAGGTATATTTTTTACTTGATCTGATCTCTTCACTATTCTCACTGTACCTGTCACTGCTATCTATGTAGGGACCAAACTGTTTATCAGAGAGAAAACCAGTGGATGGAACTTACTTTGGGCTGCCTCAGTTGGAGTGTTACCAGCAGATTAAGGGATGTGGTTATTCCCCTCCATATGACACTGGTGAAGCTGCAACTGGAATACCGTGTCCAGTTTTGGGCTCCACACTACACAAAGGATGTTGATAAATTAGAAGGAGTCCAGCGACGGAAAACAAAAATGATTAGGGGTTGGGAGCACATGACTTATGAGGAAAGACTGAAAGAACTAGGCTTATTTAGGCTGCAGAAGAGAAGACTGAGGGGGGATTTGATAGCCACTTTCAACCACTTGAAGGGGTGCTCCAAGGAGGAGGGAGCTCAGCACTTCTCAGTAGTAACAGAGGACAGAACAAGGAGCAATGGTTTGAAGTTACAGCTGGGGAGGTCAAGGTTGGATATTAGGAAAAACTTTCTCACTAGGAGGGTGGTGAAGCACTGGAATGGGTTACCAGGGAGGTGGTGGAATCTCCATCTTTGGAAGCATTTAAGGCTCGGTTAGACAAAACCCTGGCTGGGATGATTTAGTGGGAATGGCCCTGCTTTTAGCAGGGGTTGGATTAGATGGCCTCATGAGGTCCCTTCCAACGCTATGATTTGGGCATCAGAGATACTTTGATACACTCAGACACAACTACCTGCTTCAAAAAAGAGGGAAAAAAAACAAATCTAAACCCCACCCCACCCCTTCAGACATATGTTGTGTGTCTTTCTTTCCTCCTATGTCAATATGATTAGGGCATGTATTTTTCTGTCCAGTTACAATACATTTCATTTTGTCACTATGCACTGTAGAGGTGTTGTATCTCCATAACACTTAATAAAACACTGATCTTAACTGTCTTCATCATTATTTGGTTCCAAAAATGGCTAGAATATTTGAATTCGATAAAATGAAAAGATCAGCCCAGACAAGTTGAAGTCTCTTCAAGACATGGAAAAATAAGCTCCAAAGATTAAGAAAGCAGCAATGACCAAACCAGTAAGAAAGGAACACAATAGGACAAAAAATTGGCCAATTAAACTCTTTACTTATATTATTTTTTCTTTCAAAGCCTTAGAGATGGAAAAAAAACTTAAAGTAGATTAATTAAAATTTAAATATGATGAAATGACTTAAGAAATACTTACATAGGACTTCAAATTAATCTTTCATTTGGGTCAGGAATGATAATGATGTTATATGACATGAGGTACTTCCGGGGATGCAACGAATATGGGTGGGGGCCTCCCTGTCTCATTAAAACCAATTCATGTATTCAGTGGATTTCTATTGTGTGTTTCTCACGTAAAACATTCTTCTCAAAAGATTTTAGCAAACAGATCAAATTTTCACTGTAAAGTACTTTAAAAATTTACCATAATTTTGCATTCCAAGGTATTTGTGAACGAAGATAACCTAATTTCTTGTCACTTGCATGCACCATGCAAATGATTTTGTACACAGCATTTTAACTAGCAATGTAGTGCCTACCCCTCCTATTGTAGAGCAATGTTTCTCAACCAGTGTGCTGTGGATCCCTGCTGCTCCTCAGCCATAGTGCAGGTGTTCTGGGACCCACCCCGACCTCTCCCCATTGAGAGGGCTGAGTGGGGAGGGAGAAGGAACAACATAATCTCCCAGCCACAGCAAAGCTTCCAAGCATGTGGCACTTGGTGTTTATGCATACCTGGAAGCTTTGCTCCGACTAGGGCATTTTAAATCTCCCATCACTATTATCAGCTTTTTGAAGAACGTTTTTATCATGTGTTCCACGTGAAGCAATCAACACCTTTAGGTGTTCCCCAGTCCACTAAAGTTTGAGAAACACCTTGTTAGAGGATGTCAAAATGCTTTACAAATATTAATCACTCGGTGAGGTAGGGAAGTGTTGTTTCCATTTTCCATAGAACGATTCTGTAACAGTGACAAGAGTCACTGGGGTACTGTTTCTCAAAGTACGTCAGCATTGGAAGTGGAGATGCGCTTGTAACACAGGTAGGAATAGTGGGCTAGCTTGATTCGATCAACACAGGTAATGAGAGCTGCACATGGGCTAGCAATCAGAATATAAATCCTTTGTGGACTCTGAGTACTTATTCTGGGTACTAGCCCAGCTGAAGCCTATGTCACCCCATCTGTGCTCTTATTGTTACCCATTTTAGCTAGATTAAATCCTGCCCAGGTATGGCCACCTGTGCTACCATCAGACCTTCACTTGCAGTATAGATGTCTCTTTGAAAATCTGGTGAAAGATCATTATGAAATTAAAGGGGTTTTGATTAGAGGGTCTAATCTTGATTCAAAATGGATGGAGTAATTTTGGATTCAGATGTCCAGATCCAAACCTGCCCTTGTGGATTCAATTCTGGCCCAAATCCACAACTGGAAAGGCATTGTGTTCTGGTTCCTATGCAGCCAAAAGCTCATGATGACACCTGACCTTGCAAGACTTTGATCTGGGAGAGTAGAAATCCTATGAGAATGGTTTCTCATAACAGTTCCATCATTTGGTTATAGCATTAGAGCCTCTTCCTGTATTAGGCTTCAAACCCAAGTCTAAGCCCAAATCTAACCCAAATCCAATCAACCTTTTCTCTTGCTACCCTTCACCCCCTATTTCAGTGGAATCTTTTGGACAGAGTATTGGCAAATCATCACTGCTCTGCCCAAAAATCTGAGCATACCATTTATCTATGGATCTTAAACAAAGAAAACTTAAGAGTTAACAAAGGTTGTTTTTCCCTCTTCCAGGTCTTGAGACCTTCATCCTTTGCAAATGCGGAAGATACAAGTTCTGGGAAAGACAGAAGTCTGTAAACTTTACATTTTTTATTGAGCCCAGCTGATGGCAGTGTCCCAATTAAGAGAAATCCTCCCTTCAGTAGCAGCTGAGAGACAACACACTGCGTCCAGCACTCAGGAAGAAGAGTCTCTCTGACTGCATTCTCGGGCTCAGTCTGAACTTTCGACCCCATTGTATACTCTAATTACTGGAACCAGCAGGATTAATTCCACGACCTACTTTCCAGGACTTTTTGCTGCTGCAGAGAGATATGGTCATGCCAGCGCTAGTTGATATTGTAGTTTTAATATGAGAGGATCTGTAGAAGTGTCACATTTAAGCTTGCATGTAATGGAATGGAACACGTGACCTCTGTACAGCTATCTATCTGTCCATTTCAAATAAACTGCTTTCTAAAAATCTTTAGTATTGGAAGGTCCCAAAGCACTGGGACAAGGGTTCTTTCTCTGTGTGTGTTATAAATTTTTGCATAACGCTCACTGCCCAGGACTGATGGACTCATCACCTTAAACATTCAGCAGGATGATTCAAAGCATGAGGCCACCCAAGGGGAATTTCTTCCACTGCTCTTTTAATTGACCAGCAGGTTTTCTAGACTAGTGTAGCCATACCCTCATGTAATCGGGGTCACCCGCCGCGGCCCTGCCTCCGCGCCTTCTGGCCTCATTGGGGGTGGGGTGAAGCCTAAGAGTGGCACCCCGGCAATCCCCTAGCACGAGCAGGCAAACACTCAGTACCAATAGATCAAGGCTTTCAACCCCAGTGAAGGAGAAGGCAAGCACACAGTGTCAACAGCTCGAGGCCTTCAACCCCGGCAAGAGGTATGGCAAGCACCCAGCGTCAACAGTTCAGGTCCTTCAACCCCAGCAAGGGGTAAGGCAAACACACAGTCCCAATAGTTCGGGGCCTTCAACCCCAGCAAGGGGCAAGGCGAACACGTAGCATCAGTAGTTCAGGCCTTCAACCCCAGCAACGCAGGTAACCCGGCCTCATCTGCCAGTGGCAGTTCCTCCAGATCGCACAGGTCCAGGGTAGCTGGCTCGCTGCCTTCACCAGCAGAGGGAAACTCATTGAGGTCCTCACAGGTGTCTGGCTGATCCCCTAGCCGATCCCCTGGCCCCAGGCTCTCTGTTGAGGGAAGCTCATCCAGGTCTTCGCCCGGGGGAGTTTTCTCTAGGGGCACGGCCGGCCAGGGTTCTTCCCCACAGCTCTCACAGGGTGGGGATCTCGCTGTCGGTTGGGCCTCTTTGGCTCCCGGGGAGGGAGGTCTGCCAATGGCAGCAGCCATCTCCCTCTCGGTTCCCCCCCCGGCTACGTGGGCCGGCCCCTTATATAGTCCTCCTGCTCCTCCGGCTGTCACTTTGGTTCCCACCCGGGCTCTTATGCAAGGCCTCTTCAGGCCAGTAGGGGGAGTGCGGGCACCCAGCTACCTGTCGGCCGTGGGTAACTATCCCCCTCTACTACACCTCCCCAGAGACAAATCAAAACCCATCATGACCCTATTGCAGTATATCCTCTGTATCAGGGGTTTTCAAACTTTTTGCCTCAGGACCAAGTTGAAAAAGAATCATTTCTGTCCATGACCTGACAATGACATCTTTCAGCAATGCATTCCAGTCTTTTGGCGGTGGCAGCAAGGGCCACCGTGACCCAGTAGGTGAGAGTCTGTGCCTCAGTACTGGGTCCCGACCCGCAGTTTGAAAACCATTGCTCTACATTACTCCCAGAGTTAAAGCCCACCTCTGTATCCTCTATCTGACCCATTTCAAAGATAATGACTACTCCCTCACCTCCACACTGACATTGTCTCAATCCTCCCCCCTCCCTCAAGCCCCAGAAGGCTATGGATCCACAGCCACCAGACAAAAACATCCTATACAGCAGCGCCATATGTTGTGGCCATGCCATGTGGTGACTTCCAGCTGTGAGGCTGGTGGATTAACTCCCCCATAAAATCTCACTCTAAAGCTGCTCTGTATGGGCTGGTGATGAGGACGATATTTATACCATTCCAGTTCCCGTTGCTTCCGAACACCTGAATCCAAATCCTAATCCAGGTGGTATCAAGAGATTCATGAAGGCTTGTTTCCCTCAGGCACACTGCTGAAACCTAATCTATTGGCTTCCTTCCCAGAGGAAGAACTACATCTGATACAGAAAGAAGGGTAAGTAAATCTGTTAAACTATATAACCATGATTTTCCTCTCAGCTATGCTAGTATAAACCTGTAGTATCTCTACTGAAGTAACGAGTACTTGCTCAGATCACAATGTGCAGTCAGAGGGTTCTGCTTGAGGATTGCACCAGTATTAACTATTTATTTATTTATGTTATATTTAAATAGGCCTATCTAAACACCTAGCTACGTCAGGAAGAAGCAGTCCCCAGTGTGGATGAACTGTGCCATCTGGCCACCTAGGCTGATCTTGTCTCTTTTAATTACTGTACACTGTTTCTATTTCATATCAATACAGTTGAGGTTCTGCTTATAATTCTCAGGATAGTTTTTAATTACGGGCTAACCAGTCTCCACCCATCAGCTTCTCTGCTTTCTTTCTGGCATAAAACTGAAGATAAACCTGACTTTCTATAGCACGAGGTCATGCTATCTTATCAGTCATTGGGACAAGACATCATAGGCTTGAGTAGCTAATGCTTTGCACCATGTGTCATCAACTACACTGACAGCTTGGTAAAATAGTTTAACCAACACTCTTTTTCAGTAAAAAAGCCATACGTATTACATGACACAAACTTTTCACAAGTCCCTGATGATTTGGCTGAATTGTTCATTTTGGAAAAACATCTAAAAAAAAGAAAATTTAACTGACATTTTTAAGCAAAACAGTTTGATTTTTTGGTTCAGAATGACTTTTTGTTTAAGATTTACTTTAATTTTATTTTTAAAATGCAAAAAATCTTTAAATGTTTGAAATCTGAACACATTTTGTAATTTCTCAATTTGCCAAAAACTGATACATATTTTAATATCCCTAAATGATTTTTCTGACATTTAAAAACTGCCAATGAAATGAAAAATATGTTCTACTTACATCTCCACCCTATCAATAACCTCAGTTACTGAGCATACTGTAAATGAACAAACATTTGCTGTCATAACTCTAGCAGTAGTTGCAAGACAAGATTGCATAAATCCATTTTCATTCTCTTGCACCTTTCTGAAAAGCTCTCTTTTGCTAACAAAAATTTCCTGCTTGATCTCATGTTAATGTTTGTATAAAATCCACTCATTCTTTTATAAGTAAGGTAAGCAAGAAAAAAAAAGCATATTTCTGTGTAAAAAAGAAATGTAAACCTCTTTTTAATTACTTTAAAACACTGGCGCTTTGAAGCTTCAAATGTCATGCCAATTTAAAATTTAATTTACATTTAAAACAAATTTGTAAGTGATTATAAATATTTTGTGCCTGTGCAATTTTTTTGGTATATGTTGTAGCAGGAAGGCACGGCCCCCCTCGGAGACAGCCCAGAAGGAAACAGCTGACTGCAGGGGGGTGGAGCCAGGAATGGCCTGTCAATCAGGCCGGAAGCCGAGGGGCGGGACGGGAAGTATAAGAAGGGAGGTGGGCAGCTCAGTCCATGGAAGGGGAAGGATGTGTCTCTGCTGCCTCCTGACCCTGGGCCACCTGGCAGGAAAGCAGAGCTATGGCGTCCAGACCCAGACCCAGGCCTCTGGCAGGGACTGCCTGTGGCTGGAGACTGGGAGATAATGCCTGAGCCCTGGGCCACCACAAGCCCTGCAGAGGAGCCACTAGCCAGGAGGCCTGCTGGACCCCTCAAGCCACTCCCCACGGGGGACCCTGAGCCCGTCCCTGCACCTTGTGACTTTGAAGAACTACCCTTGGCTAGTGAGGACCTCCTGACCCCCCAGATGTGCAACCTGGAGGGGTTGCCACCTGCCGATGGTCCTGTCGAGTGACCCGACCTGCCACCGCCCAATGAGATGGAAGGATTCTGTAACTTCCCCCTGGGCGATTACCCTGACAAGCCAGTGGATGAGCCTCCAACTCAGGTACTGCTGAGAAGCAAGGCCAGGATTGGCAGTGGGGAATATGAGCACCAACCCTTGGGGTCAGCATGTTGTGGCCAGGACCCTGCTGACCCCTGCACAGAAGCCCCAGACCCTGCTGGGGACCTGGGCTGGGACAGAGTGGAGCTGTGGGACCCTACGCCTCCACTGATTCCTCTCCCTACACTGAGCGACCCCTTGCAGATTGTGGATCCAAGAGGTGGCACTGCCATTCCCACCTTACCCTAGAGACTTCGCTAGGGACTTTGCCCGACCAAGGGGTGAGAGACTTGGTACCCGGCCCTGCAGAGGGCTGAGACTTTGTGGCTTTGCCCTGCCAAGGGGCTAGAGACTTGGCAATTCTGCCCTATGAAGGGCTGGAAACCCTGGTTAGCAGCCTCCTCCCCCTTCAGGAGGGTGAGCAGCCGTGTTACATATGTACAATATGTCTTAAATTATATAATTGCTTGGGGCACTACAGCGTTATGCAAAAAGTTGTGAAAATTGCATGAAAGATCTATCAAAAGACAGGAAGATTTATTCAGGAAAAAATATGAATAAAACAGAAACAAATTAAAAAACCCCTCAAGGTTATGATAACATCAGAAATGACGTAGTTGTTCTGATGAGTGAAAGTCACCCCAGAGCAGAGGACTTATATAAAGCCTTTTCCACCACTGAATTCTGGGGAACAGTGGTTAAAGTATAATTTGACTGACTACAGAACCTTTCTAATCTCTGCCCCCCCCAAACCACTGACTCTCCTTTTCATCTCCCCTTACCTGGCTGGAGCAGCTCCCCAGCCAGGCAGCTCCCGCTCTTAGCACATATCTGAGTATGTTCAGGGCAGGAGATTTGAAAACTCCCCTAGCCTGGGCTCAGCTTCCAGGTCAGGCCAAATATTTCTATTTTTCAGGACCCTGGAACTCTGGCCCCTAAAATTTGTGAGCTCTGGAACTGCATTACGGTGTGTTCCAGCTTATTTTAACCCCTGCTGGGGAACTGGAATTCAACAGCCCCAGGGCTGACTTTACTGACGTCTTTACCATTCAAAAAGTCCATTCTTCCACCTCGTTTTATTTATCTACAGTCTAGTAATTAGAGCATTGGATGGGACTTGGAACCAGGAATCTTGGGTTCTACTCTCAGCTCAGCTACTGATCTGCTGTTTGACCCTAGGCAAGTTATTTAACCTCTGTGTGTCTCAAGTTACCAACATGCAAGATGGCAATAAAGCTACTTGCTGATGGGTTTTTTTTTTTATTGCTAAACATTCTGCAATTACTGACCAAAAGTTATTTGATCAATCCATCCTAGGTATTTAATTTTTTGTTGAGATGCATGCATTCAACACAACAAATTGTCTTCTGAGCTTGGATACACAGCTGCTTCCGAAATGACAAGTTAAACTCCTCACAGCACTGGACCCTGGAGCTGTCTGAGCCTTGTGTCCTCCCCTTTCTGACACAGAATTCTCTCTGGCCAAACACATCTTTTTCCAAAAGGGCAGTGAATTCACATGTTTCCAGTTACAGAGCTGGGCTGCTTTTCTTCTTTCAAGTGCTCATGAGACTTTTATTTCAAATGGAAATAAAATTAAGGATTAATGTATCCATTTTTGAATATAATG
This sequence comes from Podocnemis expansa, assembly GCA_007922195.1. NCBI lineage: Eukaryota > Metazoa > Chordata > Testudines > Podocnemididae > Podocnemis > Podocnemis expansa. The sequence goes on along the minus strand of ML682206.1, from coordinate 316,761 downwards.
GCTTTCATTCATTCCTCCTTTTCCTTCCTTTATAATAATTTTCCTCCTGTCCCCCTTTAGAAAGCGTCTTTGATTTCACTCACTCGGGTGTAATGCTCAAATTGCTAACAGCTGATTAAACAGCACAATTTCTAAGCAATGATCCCAAGCCTTGAGGAACCAAGGAAGACAGAGAAAAGTGACCTGACCTGCTTAACCCTGTCTGACCCTCTCTGCCATGCAGTCCGACCTGACCCCACTCCTTTTATTCCTTCCCACATTACTTAATAGAATCCACCAGGGAAAATCAGCGGGGGCAAGGAGGAGGCCGTCTACCTTAACATCTCATTTCAAGGAAGTGTTTCCTTAGCTAAATGTTCTAACTCCCAACAATGATTTCCAAATTGCTGGAGCAGCACCTCCCAGCTCACTACAGTAACCAGTTCTCTGCCTCATATAGGTTTCTGAGTATTTTTGAGCCACTATCCATTCACTGTTGTTAGCGACTGTCGAGTGCATATAAGAGACTCCCATTGAGGAATTTCTTTATAACTCAGGGATCCACTTCATTCCATGGAGTAGAAAGTTTGGAAATGCTATCCCTCTTTTCGACAGAAGCCAACATCCTGGTTAGATCAATCAAGAGAAGAATTCCAGATTTAGGATATTTCACCTTATCCCTGAATTCAGCTTCCATAAGCCATCAGATAAAACCATAATTATATTCTTTTTTAAAAGCATTGTAAGGGCAGGCTGTTCCCTTGGAAGAAATGGATGAAACTGACAACAGTTATGTGGCTGGGTCTTAGCCAGTGATTCTTCACAATTGAAGTCTCTCCTCTCACTGCTTCAACAGCACACGGCTACTTCTGTCTCTTGAGGAGACCCCTGTATGCAGGCAAGCTTGAAAGCTGAAAGACACAGCAGATGGAGAGGCTTTTTTCCCTCTCCCCCTTCTTAAAGTCCTTGTTCTCCTCTCAAGCTGCATAATGCTAATTAAATTGGGCTGAGCATAGGAAGGAAATATTCTTCTTTCCCCACCCCCCATAATATAAATTCCGGACATGCTGCACCTGTGAGTTGAATGACCAGTGTTACCCACACTTTCATTCCAATCATGCATTGCATTTTTAAAAACCAATTCCTGCGCTTCCCCTTCTTCCTCTTGGAAAGTATCATTGCTGCTGCTGACTGAATATTGTAGCATAACTTTACTGTTAAGAGAGAGCCACCAGGCTCCAGAATCCATGTTCACATGTGTTCTCCAAACAATGTAAACAACACTCACATTTTCACTAGTAGAAAAGCATTAAAAATATGCATACACAGAAATGAAATAAAACCTTGTCTGGACTGGCCAGTCAAATAACAGCAGACCATGCAATGAAGGTTTTGTGTATGCATAAAGAGGGACTGGAAAGACCATTAGCATTGGAGGGGGAAGTGAATACAAGTGATAATTCAGCTACAAAAAAGCAAGCATTGGTCATCCTCCATTTGCTTCTGGCATTGAGTAGGCATTCAAAATGACTCTGTATCTGAGCACTGCATGATACATGAGAAGCTCCATAGCTCTCAGCACAGCTGGCTTCAAGAAGATGAAGTGTCTGACGGGAAGAACTGGCAATAGGAAGACCAAGAACATTCACAGTAGAGCTGGCATAAGGAGATGCCAACAAACCCAAGAGGATGATGCTGACATTGGGGGAATCAAGCCCTGAGGACAACACTGGCACGGGAAAGCAGTATGTTAATAATCACCAAATTGGCTCCCAAAATAAAGCTTGGGATATGGCACACTTGGCCCAAAACGTTTACCAGCTGGCATCTTCTGTAAAAAAGTATAGAAAATAATCTTAAACCACCCCCCACCCTGCTGTACCTCAGCTCCCAATACTTTCCCCTTATTAATCACTGTAATTCTACAGTGGGAGAGAGACAGCAAAAAAACAAAACAAAAAACCTGTGCAGATCTCTTTGAAATGCCTAACCCCAGCCAGAGTTATGTTCCTCATGCAACAACCCTACCACCAAGGTTCTGCATACAGCCAATACCTCTTTGATAACTCAAGTTTATGTACTGGTCCTCTTCCCCCTACACCTATCTGTCAGCCTGTCTCTAGACCAGTGGTTTTCAACCAGTGTGCCCAGGGACGCTGGTGTGCTGTGAGAACTGACCAAGTGTGCCGTGAAACTTTGTACAAAGGTAATGAAAATCTACGAAAAACATTGTTTCATCTTAAACAGTATTCCACCCAACCAAAATTACAACGCATAAAACTTGTGAAAATTAATAATCAAATTTAAAGCAAGATTTTTGCTCTTTTGATTCTAAACCATGAACGTTCTAAACGTAGGTGGCCAAAGGACACAAATTGTGATGCTGTGTATTTTTTTCCTGTAGATTTGAAATGTTAATGCATTCGATCCTTCTTTAGCTTGTTGTACGCACTATGTTGTGAGTCTCTCTAATAAGACTATAACCCTAGTAAATGTAAGTAAATGTGATGTTTATGAGCAATCAATTCAGCTGAAAAAAGCAGGTGTTTCTTCACTGAAGTGTGCCATGTTACTGAAAAAGGTTGGGAACCATTGCTATAGACTGTTAGCTCTCTGGGACCGAGGCAATTCCTTTTCTTCTGTTTGGTAAGTACTGAGCACATTGTGGGTGCTATGAGAAATAGGTAAAATGACAAATAGTAAGTGCTGAGGTGAATTTGTGCATTGGACTTTCATCTCTGGAAACCCAAGGCCAAAATCTTGGGCACGGCTATCTCATTCCAGTCCCCTTTTGTGCTCATTACAGCAGCACTCCATTTACATGAATGCTAGCCTCTTGCTCAAGAGAAGACCAAAAATGGAAGCTGACATTCAGGAACTCAGTTACAAGTCAAACTTGACATGCATTGACCTGCACAGCAAAATCTTGCACAATGCCTGCCAAAGGCAGTATGCTAACAATTCCTTATTTTATTTTTAGGGGCCCAGTATGAATTATTATTAATTATATTTATTTATTTGCACCATGCTGGCACAAGTCCTGGCTCAGGCCCCACTGTGCTAGGTGCTGTACAAAAAGATATTACAGGGAGGACCCTCCATTTCCCATTTCCATATTCTATCCCTATTTTCACCCCTTTTCATAGTGCACTATGCTTCTCAAAGGCTTTGCAGCATGGCTTCTGGTGGCAACAAGTCTTACCCACATTGCTGCTTCAGTCAGACAGGGCAGCCAATTTAGGGACAACGTAAGGTGCTGCTGCTAATAAAGGGGTGAGCTTGTCTTCAGAAAGCTTCCAGTCCTTCATGCACAAGGAAAATAGACTTTAGGAGACATCTACTTTCTAGCTGGAAAATGTAATTTGCTGGCTTGGATAGATGTATGTATGTTAGTTTCCATTGAGCTAGCATACTAGAAAGAGCAGTGCGGTCACAGTGGGATGGCTCAAGTTAGCCCATACAAGATTTTTGGGATGCACTTAGACAGCTAGCTCAAGATGCTGCCTGTCCTACCATGGCCACAGTGCGTATTCTAGCATACAACTGCTCTCAGCCGGCAATTGCACTCGACTGTGGTGTTGACACACTCTAGGACAGTAGTTTTCAGACTATGGGTCACGACCCAGTCCTAGGTCGTAGATCCTCAGGTACTAGGTTGCAGCTCCCCCTGCTGCCACCACTGAAAGACTGGAATGTATTGTTGAAAGGGTAGTCTACGCTTACACTTTAAATCGAAATAATGATGGTTAATTCTACTTAAAGCAGTGTATGTTAAGCTTTCCTTATTTCAAAATGAGGAGCGCTATCATTCTGAAATAATAAAACCTGGTTTTATATCAAAATCAAGTTATATTGAAACCATTGTATCGAAATAATGCAGTGTAGCCGTGTTATTTCAATTTAACCGTTATTTCGATCTAACACTCTTTGACTATCTTCCTCCCAGGGTGCCTTCCTCTTTCTTTATATTGGGTCAGGGCATGGCCCTTCTTGGGGGCCATGTTGCCACACCTCCCATGGTACCCCTCTCCTAAATCAAACTAGCAAGTCCTGCGCATGGACATGCTAGTTCAATGTGGGTTTCTAGTGTGGACACGTTAAATCAATTTAACTTAATTCAACTTAATGATTATTAGTTCAATTTAATTAATTCAATTTAACAATCTAAGTGTAGACATAGCCAAAGGCGTAATTGTTGGGTTGTGGGCATAAATGAATTTTTTTAAAACTTGATCCCAAGAAAAAAAGTTTGAAAACAACTGCTCTAGGAGACCTGATTTCATGCATGCACACACACACCTGCATACTCAACTCCATGCTACTGTGAGTCCTCCCTGCTATAAGCACTAAATTCACTCATTTAATCTAAGCCATAAAAATAATAATAGAAGAAAAAGAAACCAAAATCCTAATTCCACTGTGGAGGGTGGGGGGAGAAGGGAGCAGAAGGAGAGGTTTCCTTTGAAGATCACACAGGTGGGCTAGTGTTTTGGAGGGAAATCTTTCTTGAGTTTTGATGATGAGGGAAAATTGTGAAGTAACCAGCACAGATCCTCCTCTGAGACGATGAGGAAGCAGTTATCTTTGTGGAGCTGTAGAAAACAAACTTCAGGTAGGAGCAACTTGTAGGATAAAATCAGCAGTGCAGCTGCAAAAGCAACAGATGCTGATAATATATACAACAGTTTTGGTAGAATTTTCTCTACCTTGTGCTGATTGACTGTTTATTTTAAAACCCACATGTCCTGCTTCACAGTATTTTCTCTTCAGGCTCACTCCACACCTGTTTGTCCTCCCCTCTGACTTTTTGGACTGCTCTGTGTTCCTCACCCTCCTCTCTTTTCTTGTCTTTCTATTTAACTAACTCTTTATTAACTACCCGACTTCCCTCCCTTGCCAAAATATCATAGAACTATCATGATTTTGCCACCATCCCATTGATCTTTCTGCTTGTAAGTTAGTGTCTCTTTTCCCCCCTACCTTTAGTCTGTCTTGTCTACTTAAATTGTAAGCTCTTCTGGGCGGGGACTGTTCTGTACCGTTATGTTTGTCCAATGGGACCTTAATCTTGGTCGGTAGGAGCAATGGTAATAAACATGATGAATGAATGAATGAATGAATGAATTTAATTACCTAGCACTTATTAACCCACAATATCAGAAAATACTGTAGAATAGTTTAGGAACAGAAAAAGGCCGTTCCACTTAGTATATCCACTTGGTTTTGGCTGTCCTTAATTCTCCTTTCCTTCTTTTTCACTAGATCTTCTGCATTTACCTCCCTCCCTGTGTCAGACAGCAATGGGATGAGGTTCTTGATTTAACAGACCCTTGGTTTTAATGTAAGGCAGCTGGCAGCAGGTCATTCTCAGTGAGTCTCAGTTATGGAACATTTGCCGTGTTCCCCAGCCTTGGATTGACCAGAGCATGAACACCTTCATGCCATGTCTGTCTTCCCAGGATTTTAGGGGCATGGTTGGACGAAAGGGATGAAAGGATTGTAAAAAGGTAGGAGAGTTTGAAGGGGGTGCCAAACCTTTATAAAGTTTTTGGATACTGGTCTAAAGGATGTGGATTTTATTAACATTGCATATATTTGCCTAGATCTTTAGATGGACACACAAAAAGTAATGAGAAATAAACAGCCATATTCCCTGGGCGTCTTTAAAAATTACAGGCTCAGTCTTTTTTTCACCACTTAAGAGTATCTTGGATGGAAAATGATAGTTGTGTAAAGTTGCTAAGAACTGTTAAACGAGGAGAAGAGTGTATCAAATACAATTGAATTACGCAGGGAATTTAGGCAGGTAGAATATAAGTAGTTGGTGCTGACTGGACTCTGGCTACCTGGAGCTAACAAATACCCCTTTTCATGAAAAAAATTGCTCACAGGCCATGAGTGGTCTAGACCATTGTACTCTTATATCTCATCAAAAAAGATGGTGTTTTCAGCAGTGCAAAGCCCCCAGTTCATCAGGAGAGAAGAGTACCACCACCTGACCAATTTCACAATCCATTGCTTTCCCAATGTACCTTCTATACAGTAGCAGGACATGCTGCTGGAACCAGCTAACTCTAGTTCTTCCCTTTACAGGTTCATGCTAGGTTTCCAGAACCAAGGCACAGATTTAAAAAAATCACAGCTGTAGAATTTAAAGTCACTCTGTCAGGCAGAATACATCAAGCTGACTCTGTTCTGTATAGACCAGATGAATAACTGGACAAAAGGCTTCAGGCAGCAGCTGTTTACAGAGAACCTGGCGCACGATGATTTATTCAAAGACGAAATTTCCTCTTTACCAAGTTCAAAAATATCTGTTAACCCTTTGCAAGTAAACTGGCCGAAGAAGCAGTTTTCCCAGGTACAAGCAACAGAGGTTGAGTTCATATAAATATTTTGGAATTTTATTGCTGGGATTCATCAGTTATCAATGGGGAAGATAAGAAGAATATACAGCTTTTTCCACTGGGCCTATGTTGTGCTCTTCACTCACTCACTGGTGGATTTACTGTTGTTTTCAGAATCTATTTTTCATCTCAGAGTTAGTCCCACAAGAGATCCACCAAAATGCAGTGTCTCGCAAGCGCCGGAAATGAAGGTTCTAAAGGTGATCAGCAAAGCAAACAAGGAGTCTAGTGGCCCTTTTAAAGACTAACAAATTTACTTATCGCATGAGTTTTCATGGGAGAAAATCTCACTTTGTATCTTCAAGTGTCTGATGAAGTGTGATTTTTCTCCCTCTAAAGCTCATGTAATAAATAAATTTGTTACTCTTCAAAAGTGCCACCAGACTCCTTGCTTGTTTTGCTGAACTAGACTAACACAGCTCCCCCTCTTTTAGGTGATCAATAATAATTTTTACAAATGGGCAGAAACCAAGACAGAGTTTAAGAGTCTGTTGAAAGACCACACCCTGACTATGCAGAAAATCTGTGGCCGAACCAGGAATAAAAATCTATGTCTACTAACTCTGTCCTGTGCATCAGTCTCAAGACAATCCATCCTCTGCTTTCTCACAAGGCACTTACTGTATGCTCATGAAATGAATAAAAATTAATTATTAAAAAGCAAAACTTATCTTGGGGTTTAACAGCTATGAGAGAGAGATTGCTCAGCCACAAAAGGTATGTTGTTAATAATTAACTGGTGTTTTATTTAGCACAGAGGAAACTGTCTTAAACTTAAATTAAATCTTAGTGTGAGTAGGTTCTTTTAAAAGGGACACTTAAAGAATTGAGAATTAAAATGTAGGCACTGAAGGGTGGAGGAAGGGGACTTATAAAACCTAATATTGACAGAAATGGAAAAATGCTTTAAAATGTAAATATTCCCTTGCTGGTGTCATGAATTGAGTTCATTCCTTCAGACATCTCCTCCTCCCCTGTGTCCACTATCCATTCCACAGGTCTGCTAGAACCTCATGCATTCAGACGAGCTTGCAGGAAGCAAACAGGTTTTACTCTGTACTTATTTCTCTGGACCACTCAGGTCACCGAAAACACTCCTCCTCCCGTCTCACTACCCCATTCCCAGCTCTCCCACTCATGCTTCTTGGCCAGCTGGCAGGGGAAAGAACCAAGTTAGCATCGAGGCAACAGAACTGGCCAGTGCCTGTCTCTCAGGAAGGTATGGGGAAGTGAACTGGAGGAGGAAAGTATAATAGCATGAAGAAAGCAAAATTAAACTATTCTTCCCACTACATCCCATGTCCCAGGCCACTGATTCACTTCACTCACTTTTGAGAGACATGCCTCTCAGGGATCTCCTCAGAGCTGTTGCAATCCAATTACCACAACATTATAGCAACGTGTGGGAATCTTAAAGTGAAAATGGCTAAAAAGTGGCCAGTTCCCACATCTGAATTGTGTGAACACAAACAGGAAGCAATACAGCACTATGGGGTCCTGGTGCATGATAAGGCTCGTGGACATTACAGAAGTACAAAGAAACAAATAGTGCTAAGAAGTAGTGAGACGTGTGGCACATACAGCTATGAAACTCTGTGCTGCACCTTTCAATTCCTATGAATTCTGAAGTGTGTGTGTGCAAAGACCATAGGCACCGTGTGCCTAGCGTTGCTTCAGAATATTATAGAGGAGACGCACCCACTGTGCTCTCTCATGGAGATGTTAACATCATTCTTTCTTGTCATGGTTCACTTAAATTGAAATAAAAGTAATTTAACCTTGAAAGTAGATATTTAGTCTTTGTGTCCCGGCAAAGCCTGACTTCTAGTCAGACTAAATATCATGTTGGTCTCTTCTGACCTTGAAGTCTAGCAGTCTAACAGAAAGACAATGAGACTTCAATAATAGTTCAGAGACAGCTCCTGCAGCCAGATCTATGAAGCATGGACTCTCACAGTCATGTGATGTCCCACGGAAGCTAACGGTGCTATTTACGAATGCAGGGGTCTCTGACAGTGTGTCTCACTGCAGAATTGAAGCCTTAGAGTGAAAGTTGTCACCAGGTTAGAAATGTTTTTCGCAGAATGTATTTTAACCTAAGTGTCAATTGAAGTAGTTTTCTGCTGTAGTTTTTACTAATTATGCCTCCATTTTATACTGTGTCTCTCCATAGGTCTGATCTTCAGATCTGAGTTCTATTATGCTTACAAGGAATTGGAAGTCACCCTTCCTGCCTCCTCAAAAACTAGAAATACAGAAGAAAACAAACTCGTGAGAAAGATTTATGTTCCTACGAACACAGGGGACGTTGCAGGGCAGCAGGTATGTCACTGTCTCAGAAGATAATGAGGATTATTGAATAAGTTTCTCTCCTTGTGCCACTCATTGCTCAAGAGAAACTTAGTAACAGATACATGATGTATTTCAGATCCAAATCAAGGTGCACTGACAGGGCTCAGGAGTAGAATAAAGGGTGTTGCAGTTTAAGGTTGAATTACAATATCATGAGTTGTATGGGATTATGATTTTGGAATATTGTGTATGCAACCAGCCTCGTATTAAGCACATTTGCAGAACTGAACAGAGAGCCAGTGCTGGAATAGCTCACATATGAACTAGCACAATGTGTGGGGAGTTCAGACTTCACTCTCGTCATTCTGTTTCACTAATAAGCAGTAAACGAGACAGTCTTTTCCTGTGACTGATCTCCTTGTTTGTGTAGGTTCTAAAAAAATAGGCATGGCCAGCTGCAAAGGGGGAGGAGCCTTACCTATGAGATAATTCTGCTCATGAGAATTAAATTAGAAACATTTGGAAAATAGGGTGTGTAAGTTATTACAGCCTCAGGACAGCTAAAAATTATGGGAATAATAATGTATGCATGTTTTTTGCCATTATTTACCTTGGCATTCAATAAGCCGTGTGTAGTTGCCAGAGCAACTTCCATATCACATGGTACAAAAGCTACATGCCCGCTCTCTCTGTCACACATGCACACAAATGTGAATTAACAGGTGAATTTTAGAGGTAATCCTATGGGTGGTGCATTTCAGGCTTTTCCTCTCCTGTGTGATGGTGGATAAACAGAACAACAGAATCCTCAGGTTTTCAAGACTGGTGCATGAGGCAATCCTCTGAACACGTAATCGTCCACAAAGGGGAGCTGAGGATGCTCAGCCCTTTACAGGAGGCAATCAGCATCTGCATGCTCAGGTTCTAAGTAGGCAAACATTTTTCACTGTGTTTGTTACAGGTAAATCCTATAGCAGATTTTCAAACCTGAAACAGGTTCCAGCCTTAAAACATCCCCTCATTTAGATATCTACTCACCTGACAGATTAAGGAGTGAGTTTTGCTAACCCCCAAACAGAAGAGAGACTGAGGAGAAGAAAAGGGGTAATGATACAGCAGGTGAGGACAGAGGCAAGACTGTATTCTGCAGCCTTACAGTTACATCGTAGTTCAACCTTCTAACTACCTGGCACCTTTCTGGCAAACATCAGCAGCTGACTGTTAGGTAGATAAGGTTACCGAAGGGCTGAGGGGCCTCACAAATAGTTACATTTTTCATTACCAGTTTTATAAAAGTTACAGATTAGAAAACAATCTGAATATACCTGACCAACGACAAAGCCCAGCAGATGAATGCCTTCATTTTTCACAACATGATGTAAATTCCGAAGTATTATGTACTTTACCCCATACTTGTGGGTGTCATGAAACAACTGCACCCTGATTCTACAGCAACAAATTCATTGTGGAAGGAAAAATCACAGACAAGATAAAGAGAACAACGAAAGTAATAGGGCAACTAACAGACCAACAAAATCAGTTGATTAATGGAGGTGATTTTTCAATAAAAATGAAATAGACTTATTTTCAGTGTGATGCTCTGGGGTACTTTGGGGTGGTCTTAAGAGAGGAGGTTACCCTGAAGGGTCTTCAATAGATTTCACTGAATGTGGATTAAACATATAAAAATAATTTGTGCTTATTTGATGGGGTACAATAGAGGGTTAAAAATTACAGTGCAGTGGTCAGAGGACAGACCAACCACAGTGGTGCCCAGTAATGTTTAATGAGTTCTGAATGAAAACAAATAGGAATCACCCAACAGAACATGTGTGTCTATGAAGCAATACTGCAAAAGCCGAGCTATGCAACCTGAAATAAAGAGGAGGTGAATTGTATTTCTCAGTGCTGCACAGCAGCTACAGAGTTCAAGGATAGGAGGAAGGCCAACAGAGTCTGGTAAATGCTCTGGAAGTAAAGCAGCTCTTAAAACTCAAGGCCTTGGAGGCAGTGATGTTCCGACATAGCTTGAGAGAACTGAATTACTCAAGACAAAGTAGATGAAAGGGCACCATTTTATTCAGACACTCCCTTTCCCTCTTTTGCTCACACCCCTCCGCATGAGGTGCCTGCTTCCACTTCTTCCTATTACACAGGTGGTGATGTTCACACTTATTGCATCTTTCCCCTGTTCTAAAAAGAAAAGTTTGCTTCACAGTCATCACTTGGGGAACCAATGCTTTGTCCAACAAAGGGGCTATGGAGTAAAGGGATGATGTTTGTTCATCTCTTGCAGTGTTTGTTCATCTATTGAACCAGGTCTGCTCCAAGAATGATGTGTTTGCCACTGTCCTTTATCCATGTTAACTCTGTTTGCCTTCCTCTAGCGGAGGCCATGGGTTAATAGCACTTACTGCTAGCTCTTTGCCGTGTATTTCTGGCTGACACCCTCAGCACTTCACAGAGCTATTGCTTTTGTTCTCTTTCCTTCACCTTAGAGCCAGTGGCAGTCAGACCTGTAAGGCTATATGTTTTATGTAACCAGGCTTGGGCTTTTGGTGAAAAGTGGCTTTGGCTGTTCTTTTGGCAGCTGCTTGATGCTCACACACTTACTTAAGTGATGCTAACAGGGCAGGAGTTGGGCAACAGGAGCTGAAATCAAAAAGCCTCAAAATGCTTTGTTAATGCGTGTACCCTTGGGAAACCTGTGCCAGCTTGTTAAAGCCAGGACCAGACAAAGCCCTTTGCACATTTGTATAATGCAGAAAAGACACCTCCTTTGCCCCAGTGAATGGCAACAAATAGTTTTCAGATCCTTAGAGAGCCACATCACTTATCCAGACAAATACATCTAGACTTTGGAAAGAAACAGGGACATGAAGTGGCACTGAAAATATGAGCAGAAGTCCGGAAATGAAATGAGAGACAGATCAGTAACCTCTACAATTTGTCAGTTTATCATTGTTCTTAACAATTATCAGTTGCCCTGGAATCTTTGATCACTGCTCTGCATATCAATATGTTGCCTTTTATCTGAGGACCTCAAAGCACTTTACAAACATTAATGAACCGGGAAGTAAGTTGAACAACATAAAAAGGTGATCTGGGAATATTTCTGTGAAAAATAAATTCAGCTTTTTCCACTATTATGTACAGTGTCATATTATTCCTGAGTACTGTAGCATTGTCGGCGGTTATGACCTTACCTTGAATGTCACCAGCATGTTTTACTTAAAATCTCAATTTCAAGGACCAAATAAAACTCCACTTTCATCAGAGGGAAAAAAAGTAAATTTGTTTCTCTCTCATTTGTTGTGGAGAAAAGCTGGAAAATGCAAACTATAAAGATTCAAACCAAAATCCAGAGAAAAAGATAGCTGTATTATTTCTTTAAGTCTCCTGACTTGGGGGAGCTAGATTTATGAACTTTGAATTCTCAGGGCTAGCCATACTGGACCTGGTTTACATGTGATAATGCTCGCTCTTTGTGAACACAAGGACAAGCAAAAATCTGTACCCAAACTGTAGTCATCATTTTCCTGTGTAAAAAAGTAGCACCATCTAATCACAGAGCAGAAAAAATGCTACATAACTTTGGAGATCAACAAACAACACAGAAAATCAAGAGCCAAAGAGAATAGCTCCCAAAAAGCCTATGTGCTCAAATGTGTTGGTACAAACCTTTGGATGGACACGTATGCAGGACTTAGGATCATCTCCTGAGTGAATGACAAACAGAAATAAAACAACTAAATCAGCTAGGTAACTAATCTGCAATTTAGTCAGCTCTAGAGACTTGTTAACTGCCCTTTTTAGAGGTCCAGATAGAAAGGTGAAGGTCTAGACTTTCAAAAGGATCCACTAATTTTCAGCATTTCAGTTTTCTGATGCTCAAATTGTTCCACCTTGAGCCCACTATTCAGAGAGGCTGAGCACCCCCACAGCTCTCACTGACTTCAGCTGCAGTTGTGAGTGCTCCAAAAATCTCTGAAAATGAAGCCCTGGGTTTCTCCAAGTGTCATTTGAATGCTGGGGCACCCCACAGTGATGTCCAGTTCCCAAACAATGTGTAGGTCTATATGACTTGCCTGAGGTTGCGTGGTGAGTCATCAAGCAGAGTTTGGGATATAGCATGGAAGTCCTGACTCGCAGTCTGGATTTGGATCAATCTGTGAATAATCAGAAAAGAAGTAGTAATGTTTTCAATAAGACTTTCCAAGTGAGCTTTCTTTCAAACAGGGCTATTTTAAACTATAGTCTCTGCCTGTATTTAAACACTCTGTTTGCAAGGCAGGTGCCCACTCTAGCGTGAATAAAGTTCATTTCTTCATTCTAGGATCTACTGTCATTTCTCTGTGTTCCCTTTATCATCTCTAACTTCTTTTGTGGCTGACTTCTGTTTTGGTACTTTTACCAGTAGTTTGAGAGAAACAGAGCAAGAGGAGCCACTGATCCCTTGAGTAAGCAGGAAGGAGTATGCACAGAGAGGAGGGTGAAGTCAAAAGAATAAATGGGCACAAAACTGACATCAGAAATCACAACACCCAAAAACCAGTTGCTGAGCACTTCCATCTTTCTAATGACTCTATGGATGATTTGTTAACAATGGTGCTTAAGAAAGTCAATGAGACATCAAGACTTTAAAGAGAAACAGCTGACATAGAATTGATATGCAGAATAGATTTTGTGAAAGCAGGATTAAATTGTGACTATGGCTTCTTTTCCCATTACAAGAGGTAATTTGATTTCACCCTCCTCTATGTGCTGTTTCCCAGTGTTTGAATCTTAAAAACTGCTCTGATTTGCTATTATTGTATGACCTGATCCCATGTCTTACACTCCCTTGCATTTATTTTCATCCCATTCTGTAAGTTCCCCCATCTTCAAAGCGTCTGATGAAGTGGGATTTTCTTCCACGAAAGCTCATGCAGTAAACAAATGTTAGTCTTTAATGCCACAGGACTCCTTGCTGTTTTTTTGCTAAATCTCTGTCAGTTTCCTCATTTGTAAAATGGAGACACCATTGATATCAGCTTCACAGGGGTGATGTAAATCTTACTTACTGCTTGTAGGTCACTTTTGAGATCTGCCCATGATGTATATTACCACAGCTCAGGGAAATTAGCTCTATTTCCCTTCCCTAGAGTGCCTGATGCTGCTGTCAAAGAGAGCAGGAATTCAGATGTCTTTCAGAGTACATTTTCACCTATTTGCTAGTCATCTCATCTTCTAATCTCCAAAGATTTCTTTCCACAAATGGCTGCAGGAAAGAGGCAAAACTTGACCATTGCCTTTATAGGTTGCCCCCCCCCCCCCGGTAACAAAGTCTCCTTTGGTTTTTTAGATCCAAGCACCAGAGGTGGCCCTCAGGTACATCTGTGCATCCCCAGTGAAATTACCTCTCCATTTGAAATCCTGGGATGAAGAGGTGTAACTGGAAGCAGGGTTGGCTCTGAGAGCTACAAAGGTTTCAGCAATTCAGCTGAAAGATCCTGGCTGAGAGGCCTCTATTTACATTAAGGGTGTTTCCAAGTAAAAACAGTCTACTGAAGAACAAATAAAGAGTCTAGTGACACTTTCAAAGCCTAACAAATACAGTTATTGCATGAGCTTTCATCAAAGTGGGATTTTCTCCACAAAAGCTCATGCAATAAATAAATCTGTTAGTCTTTAAAAGTGCCACAGGACTCCTTGTTTGTTTTGCTGGACTAGACTAACACAGCTACCCCTTGAGAACTTGCCAGTCTATTGAAGAGTCTGCTGTCCATCTCCATCCCACAGGGCACCGGGTGGGGGTTAGGGTGGGGAGGTCAGGAACTCTGATAGGGTTAGAGCATGCAACATACAGTCTCCATGGCTCACGAGACAGTTGGCTGATTTGTTTACTCTGTTTACTTTTCTGGGCTGCCAGGCTCTGTTTCATAAAGAAACGTCTCAGAAAGCCCCCAAAGTTAAAGCTCTTCGTGTGTATTTAACAACGAGCAACAAACCTGTCAAGAATCCAAGTCACTTGCGAAGTTTAGTCGACAGCATCCCTTGAAAGAGTGGAGCAGCCTGGATTCTGAAGTGCAGCTGGCTCTTTCCCAGTCTGAGGAACACCATGTGGTTTCTGCTCTCTCTAAGGTAAAAATTACCCTCCTTACATTGTGCAAAATTGATAAAAGTGCTGCAGGGGACTGGAGCCACCAGCTGAGACACACTCCAGACTGCTATTTTCTGGCAGAAAGGGGCCATTTTATTATCTCTAACCTGCAACTAAGGAGGCACGCAGGGCTCTTTGTGGAGCAGCTTCTCTAGAAAAGGCAACATGGGAGAAGGGGGAGCGTTTGTGAAAACAGCCGTTAAGTCCCAGGTCTATAGGATGAATGCATTTATCTGTCAGATTCATTCCTGTTAAAGAAGGTGAAGCAGAGCAGCCTGATGCAAACAAGGAGCCTGATTCTCATCACACACCAATGTCACACCAGTGTACCGCTCATGTGGAGTCACGCCTGACTGACATCAGTATCATGAGCAAGAACCAAGAGATGATCTTAAGGACAGGGCTAAATTATCAAGGGGCTTTAGGAGCTAAAGCCCTGGTCCCCAACAACAGGGGGAGGGGCTGACCTATGCAGCCCAGATGGGGAGCCATGGTTGGGGGCTGCCAGGGGGGACAACAGGGTGGGGGCAGTCTGGGGCCTCCAGGCCATTTAATCCAGCCCAGGTTAGGGACAGCTGTTCGGGAGGCCCCGTCTGACTGAGGTCAGTGTGCAGCACAGAGAGGAGACCAGCTCTGCAGAGATTCTCCTTCACACATATGCAGTACTAACAGCTGCAAGAGCTCTTCTACATATGCCTTGAATGTGCCAGCCAAGGGAGGGATGCATTATAAACTCAGCAGGACACAGAGATTAAGCCCCAAAGGGTAGCTGTGTCAGTTTAGTTCAGCAAAACAAACAAGGGGTCTAGTGGCACTTTTAAAGGCTACCAAATTTATTTTTCACATGAGCTTTCATGAGAGAAAATTCCACCTTGCCAGATACTTGACAATGGGAAACTTACAGAATGGGAGGAAAATAAATGCGGGGGAGTGTAAGTCATAGGATCAGATCAGACTGTTACAGCAAAGCAAAGCAGTTGTTTAGATTCAAATAGCCGAGAACAGCATATCAGAGGGAGATGAGCTAAAATCACCTGTTGTAATGAGACAAGAATCTGAAATCCCTGTTTAATACTAAGGCAAGGCTCTCCAAACTATGGCCCACCAGCAGGAGGGTGGGACAGGGAAGGAGTCTAGGGGGTCAGAGAGCCAGCAGACAGATCGGGGAAGAGGGCTGGGTAGCTGGCAGGCAGGTGGGTTGGGGGTCTCGCCGACTAGTAATTAAGTAAAAGCAGATTTGGCCCTCAGATGAAAAAGTTTGGAGACGCCTGCCTAAGGCAACGGTGTCGAATCTGCATACAAGTTCCAATTCTACAGTTTCTATTTAGAGTTTTGATTTGCAATCTATTTGTCTAAGTACAGCTATTAACATATCATCAATGGAGTAAGCAGGCAGATTGAAATTAGGTTAAAGTTAAGCCATAATTCTCGCACCACCCAGCTGGCTGAGCCTGACACACTGGGAACCTCAAGCTTTACACATTCAGCAATGTTGGTTCACGCAGCTCGAATCTGAAATTCCCACAGCACAGAGAATGCGTGCATGCATGTGTATGTGTGCATCAAATATGATGACCAGACAGCAAGTGTGAAAAAGCAAGGCAGGATAGAAGTAATAGGGGCTGAAATAAGACAAAGCAACAAATATGTGGACCATTCCTATCAGATTGGGACACCTGGTCACCCAAATGTCAAACAAGGACATTATACCCTTTTGATATCAGCAAAAGTGACCTGGAACCATGAGTCATTTTTCCTGGGGAAAGTAGAACAGCAGAACTGGAGAAGGCAGAAAGCAGACCAAGAAGATAAGGAAATTCCTCCCTATTTATCTCTATGTCTAAAGATGCACAGGCTGAAGGGGAGCCCATAAGTAATTAAAAAATAAGACTCTGGATACAGGCTGTGGACACAGAATTAAGTGATTCCTTCTCTAGAACTGATTGTCAAGCTAGGCAATAGCTGGCTGCTGTAATGAGGTAGCATGAAGTCTGGAGGGTGGAAAGAGACCTAAAAATGAAAAGAATGGATCCTTGAAACGTTTTATGCCTAGCTGGGCTGAAGCCCAAACATAATGGGGGGGGGGGTGCATTGTACTGGATGCGCTTGGCACAGGGAGCTGAGAATTCTCTACATGTTGCATTGGTGGTAAATCTGTCAGCACGCACTAGCAATGGCCAGTGCCAAGGTGATAAGGCCAGTCTCACTCCCTTACAGTCTGTTAACTGCTTTCTCATTTCATTTCCCTCCACAGAGAGAGGTTTGTCCTTCTCCTTTTCAATGTTCAGATGACTGTGTGGAGCTCACAGAACCAAGCAGAGAGTAAGCCGGAACTGAGCAATCTTCTTACACCTGGCGGCTGTGTTAGTGCGTGGCGATTCTGGCTTACAATTCATTTGAGTTTGAATACGGATCTACAGAGAGCTTTGGCCCACAGCACCTCCCAGTTTCCACCCCAGAACTGTGAGAATAACTGGTTTTTTCATTTTGGTGGTCAAACTGAAAAATCAAAACTAAAAATAATATTTATTTATTTTAAGCAAAACTGATTTTCCCCCTTCTTTCCCACTGAAATGAAAGACAAAAAATTTCCATTTGGGTCAAATAAAATCTTTTGAATATTGATTTGAAACAACACTTTGAAACAATTTGAATTGCAATTTCATTATGAAAATGCCATTTTGAAATGAAATGTCTAAATGGTTTGTCTCAAAATCATCAAAATGAAACATCAACATTTCTGATTTATTTTTGGCCAAAACAACTTCCTGAATTTGGCCCAAATGCATGAACTTTTTCTGCCCCCTCAAAACTTTTTGGCGTCTCTGCTATTTGCCAGAAAAGTTTCGCCCACTTACATTCACCTCACTCACAGCTCTGCCCATTCTTTTATCCTGATCTGGAAATTTCTGCTTTCTTTCCAGTCATGCTAAGTTGTCTGGTGAGCTGAAGGAGTCAAACATCAGCATGGAGCTACAAAAACTGTATTTCACTTACAATCTAAAAGAGATCTGAACCCATTCCTCCAAGCATCTTCCTCAGGCTTGCCTTCTTAGACCCACTGCACAACTTTAATTACACCATTGGGGAAAAAATGGATGCCTTTGGATATCTAAGGTTCAGTTTAACAATAAGGAGATTTAGGAGCCTAAGTAACTTTAGGGCTTTTGAAAGTTTTAACTTCTGGCTTTTGCAGTTACAATCACATTGGGGAATGGGATGCTGAAAGGTACAGCTCTAGCAATAGTTGCCAGAGACATTTCCCTAGAGGAACGGAGGCAGATAAAAAGCTTCTAGGTACACTAGAGGAGTGTGCTTAGGAGACCAATTACCATACCCTTAAAAGGGAACAATTTGTGTTCCTCTCATGTATAATGAATTCAGAATTGGTCCAGCCACACCCTCTGTTTGGGTTGTTGGACACCGTAGGCTAACCTAACAACCTTCCATGCACTCAGGGAGTCTTAGTCTCTCTCTCCTCTAAGATTACACCACACTGCTAAGTCTTGTGATGTATTGTGTGGGTCACGCAATATTGGTGTTTTCCCGAAAGTCCCAGCTCCCAAAGTCATACGATTTTGTGATAATGTTAGCTGTTGTTGAAAAGAAAAGGCTAGGTTCCAGTGTCATGGTTGTTGAGAAAGAAGATTGAAAAACTAGACCCTAAAGGCCCAAAGGTAAGTAAAGAAGCTAAGCCAAGGTCATGTCTTTTGGGGCCCCTGACTCATGATTTTTGTACACTCTAGACTGGCAACTATTAGGATAAAGAAAAGTGCAGTCAATTGGAGCTATTCCTATTCTTTAAAAGATTAGGAGGTGATTCACATGCAAGGAATGGAAACTGCAGTTTATTGGCCAACTCCTGCAAAGGGTATGACGATCCTGCCAGGTGCTTAAGCATGGGGCCCGAATGCTTAGAATTTTGCAGTATCAAGTTCTAGGAGCACAAGGGACTCCTTTAGCCTCTCTCCCCTTCACATAGCCACAGATGAGCAGCCAAAAGCATCTCAAAGTAAACTTGGGCATTGCAAACATTTTAATTGCATTGCTGGTTACTTTTAAGATAACACTTAATAAAGCTGGAGCCAAGAAACTGTGGAAGCCATGTATCCAAAACATCAATATATTAACAAGCAAAACACAATAAATGTTAGATTTATAACACTCTCACAAAAATATGCCATGTAACAATAAAATCAGGAGGCAATAGTTCAGTCTGCTTCACCATGAAATATCATCAGGTCAGTAACAACAAGAGGGTAGTCTTGAAAACTCTGTCACTGCTAACATTCAGTAAGGATTTCTTACTTGATTTATACCCCAGTCAGGATATTATAGAAAATCCACTTTCCTTAACTGGAAGGATTCTTTTGCTTTCAATGGCACTTCTCCGTGTGAATCAATTGCACCCCATCTCTCTCCTTCACCAAGGGCTAGCTGTATCTATCCCTAACCTTTTTCCTTTTGTGCCTGCAGACACAGTGGTTCTCCTTATACCAGCCAAAAATCCAATACAGGATCTGTGGGAGGTACATTAATGATGAAAAATACAAGGCTGTGTTTGCGTTGGTCGTGGAGAAAGAGGAAATTACAGGCAGGCACAGGGCACAGGAGTATTTGAATCACCCCAGCTGTTTTTTAATTCTGACAGGGAAGTTTTTAAACCTTTCTCCTTGTGAACTGGTGACATAAATGGTGTCATGCAACCACCGGCTAAGCATTGCTTCGCCACCAGTTGCTTGCAGCCTGCGTTATTATGGATCATCTGGAAACCATAAACCTTCAGTTCCCTTCACTGTAAGTCTACACTGATACAGTCACTAATTTTTTCTACCTTTGTTTCTTTTAGAATATTAGTAGTAAATTTTCCTGAGCTCACCCCACACAGCCGTGCCCCACACCACCATGCCTCTTTAAGAACAGGGGAAATCCATTTGGAGCATAATGCATTTAGGCCCCACATCTCTATTAATAATAACCAACTATATGCAATTCCTCTTACTTTCTGAGATGAAGCGTTTAGCTGCCTGTCCTCAATCAATCTGTTTTCATGGATCTTCCTCTGACTCATTTGTAGCATACTATGGGATGGCATCTCTACCTTGAGATATTATGTGTATGTTATAAAAGAGGGGAAGAGCAAAGTCCCCTGTATCAGCAAAAGTATATCTAAAGGGGGGAGAAGGGAAGACAAGGGTTGCTGACAAGATGGGCCACTGGGGCGATTTGGCACTTTGAGGACAGGAATTCTCTTTCTTTCCCATCTTTACATTTAATTCTGACATCTAAAACCGAGCCATCTCTTTGAACAGAAAATTTATGAATATGACTCTGAAGTTTCAGCTGAGCGGGATTCTGGTTGAGACTGCAATAAATAGTTAATTATAACACCTGAAGTTATTGCAGTAAATAACAGCTGCTCTACAGCTTGTAACATACACCTATCCTTACTTTACTTCAAGGATCTGTAGCAAACCTTTCACAAAACACAGAAAACCCAGAAATTAGCTGTAGATTTAAAGTTCTGGGTTTGTGGTAAAAATACACTTGAAATCTATCTCATTCCTAAATGGGGGGATGGTTTGTTTTAGATTCTGTACTGTGCATAGGATGTGCAGGCCACCCAAATGTCAGGGGACATTCTGCGTCTGACCCTGTCTGACATACAAAAGAATAGAGGGAGGGTGCAAAGATATTTGCCTTCATTTCTTGCTTAGGTCTCTACACAGGAGCCAGGAACTGCGACTTGGGAGCAAAGCCACAAAAGGTCCAGTGGCAGAACTTGACTTCTGCAGGGGGATGAGGACCTGGGGCTAGGGTGGGGCACTGGCCCTTTCCCCATTACAGTGGTGTGGGAAAAACCTCATGGAGCACACATAGTGGAGCAAAATCAACCAGAATTCCTCCAGGCCTTTCATGGCAGCAGTGCTCATCTGACTCCCATTTAACACGGGCTCTGTCCAGCCCCTATACCTGGTGGACATAATGAATCAGGAGCATTGTGAGGAGGTGAGTAAGATAAGGAATGAAAAGACGGATTTCTCTAAAGAAAACAGATTCTGAGAAACCATCTTGTGATCCATGGTGCTGGACAAGATCAGGGCCTGAAGGGGACCAACCTGATGCTGTCTCTCTCTGGCCCAGCTTCCTTAGCGATGTGTAGTCCTATTACACTGGTCAGCTATTACAGTGGGACCACTTGCTGAAATCCTCACTCAGGCAAAATTCCCTAGGGGAATGTCCAGGCTGCAGAGTAAACTTGAGCTTTTTGCCCAAACTCCCCTACTCTTCACACAGTGAAACCTCTGATATAAGTTTGGAGGTACTTTAAGCCCAGCCTAGCCAGATGTAGCCTAGGTACTACTGTGGCTGGAAGTCCACACACTTGCAATAAGGATATAGGCAAAAATCACTATAGTGCTGATATTCCTCCACGGGGAAGAGTGGGAAGGGCACTGAAGGACGGACAAGTTCTCTCACAACTAACTGAGAAAAACTCTTAAGGTACCTCAGCACAAAAAACCACGAGATGTGCCCCAGACACACCTGGGAGAGTTTGAAACAGTGAGGATGCAGCAACGAGGTTAGGCTGGGCCCTGAACACCTGAGTTAACTGTGCAGTAAAGCCATAAACTTTGATGTTAATAGGTGGTGGGTGGGAGGTCACCCAGTTGAAGAATCATAGAACCATAGGGTTAGAAGGGATGGCAAAGGTCATCTAGTCTACACCCCCTTCACCCCCTACCAAAGTGATGGATTTGTTACATCTAAGAGAGCGAAGACTTAGGAAGGATTTTCTGAGGATTGACACATTAGTCTTTTTTCACCATGAGCGGACAGAGAACCTTACAAGTCAGTAAAAATGAAGAGATACAAGCAAGACACCTGCCCCTAAAAGCTTACACTAGAAACCAAACAGACATGAGATGTAGCACCACTCGAACTATCAGAGCAGGGCTTTGGGGAAGACATCTCTCCAGAGATTTTACATTCATTTGATAGTCTCCTCATAGCAAGAGCTCTCAATCCACTGCAGCATGATGGCTTTGCCTGACTGTCCACCCACATCAGTCATCCTCAGCTTACCACTAGATGACAGCTTTCAGGACAGCTGCTTTCCAGCCAGCCATGTCAGCCACTCACAGCCCACAGATCTGCCCTCAGCAAAGATCTCTTCGGTACTGCTCCTGTCCATTCATATCAACCACTCTCAGTTCACTGCCCACTCTCCATC
The DNA here is from genome assembly GCA_007922195.1 of Podocnemis expansa. Taxonomy (NCBI): domain Eukaryota; kingdom Metazoa; phylum Chordata; order Testudines; family Podocnemididae; genus Podocnemis; species Podocnemis expansa. The sequence continues at coordinate 294,707 of ML682206.1, read as the reverse complement.
TACAGTACTCTGGGGAAGAGACACTGAGGGGGCAGAGGAATTAACAGTTCACTTTCCTTAGTCACATAGATTTGAGGATGAAAGCGAACTGAGAGAGGGGGATCCTCCCATTACTCTGGCCATGCCATTTCCTCCAGTTCCCTTCACTAGCCTCATCTCTCTTTCCTCAGCAGGTTCGAGCTTCACATCATCCTCTTCGAAGATTTCCACTCCTGCTGTCACCTCCCTTGCATTCTAATGTCCTGCCCATCACCTTCTTTTCATCTTGACTCCATGCCTTTCTTAATACCAGCCTCTAACACTTGGAACAGTATCCCTTTTCATCCGGGCCAAACATCCCTCCCTCATCTTTCTTCCGCAAATCTATCCTTAAAAAACACTTATTGCATGTATTCTTCCATTGCTGATGAACAAGGAGCTCCTCCTACTCTTGCTGATCAGCCTGTTTATTGCCTGTACTGTATCAAACTTAATTGTTAAATCCTCCAGGGAGCCACCTGTCTAATTTACATGTTCTATAAAGTGCAGGCTGGGTAGGGTTGAATCTTTGGGGAGAGGAAGGGAGAAAGGGGAGAAAAACGATCAGATGGGAAGATATAAGAGGCAGAAGAACAAAGAATAAAGAGGGGGGGATGAGAAAGGAGAAATGAAGGGAAGAAGATTGCTAAAGGGTGGAAAGAGAGAGATGGCTAACGTATTTGATTAAAATGCAACACTAGCAAGCACAGTGTGATTTGACAAGTGTGAACAAGTCCATGCTAATGTTAAAATGCATTACCTTTGGCAGTGTGTCAATTTTAAGGCAGTACTTCCCTTCTCCTTCCCATGCTGGGATTGTGTATTCTCGGTTTTCTCTTAGATTCTTTTCAGGAACACATTATGAAGACATCTGAAAAGATGGATTGGACAGAGAACAGATATTAAAGGTATTGTTTCCCTCCACCTCACCAGATTAGCTTGTTACAAAATAAAAGATCAGCAAATCTTAGCAAGAAGATCGTACATACTTGAATACAAGGAATAATTCAAAACAGAAATGCTGGGGTTAACCATGTGGCATTTAACCTACCTGTCCCCTAGGGAAAACTGGTTTTACTCTAACAAATATATGGCAATGAGATCACCTGTTGCTCTGGATTCTGCAACTGTTCTGGGGCACTAAATTCAGCAGCTACAGAACCTTAACAGAAGCAGTATCCAGATGTGAAATGGAATTTTATTTTTTTCTCTGAACTACTTTCTTTAGGGACTTGTGCTGACTTTTCTAGAGGAAGTCTTTGCCCTCTCACTGTTAATTTCTGGTAAAGCAATATCTGTGTAGGTGTAGGTATATGGATTTGAATTTGATACTTAATCAGTAGTTGTTATTAATGTGAACTTTTGTAACCCCTGGATTTTTAGGAAGTCAGCCTCCTATCTTCCCTTTGGCCATGCCGGGAGTCAGAGCCAGAGGTTTACAGGGTAAACATCTTTCCATATTTTAATACTGCTCAGTTACACCATTTTACACTCCTCTCCCAGTACCCTATCATGAAGTTAAGACGTAACTTCACAGCACATCAAAGCCATTCCATGAGTCACCAGAGGAGCCTCTTTTTAGCGGCATGAGTGGCAGAACTTCCATGTCCTCTGCTTTTAGACGAATCATATCAGAAAAATATTAATGCTCAATGGTTTATTCTACAAGTATCTTTTGATGATGTACTTTGTCATATTACATCATCTGGTGTTTACCACTCACAGCCATTCAGATTTACTTTAACCCAGCAAGCTTCTCTCCCTTGCCGCACAGCTAATATGGGGAGATTACCACTTAATAACCTACCTGTATGGAAAAGGTTTGAAGACTTTCAGTCATTGGAGGGGGTGGGGGTAAAGAGAGTGAGGAAAGAGAGGAGGCTTGGAATTGGATAGGAAAAACTTAAGGTTTAGAGATCCAGGGACAAACTCAGCCCTGGGATATGGAGCTGCAACTGTCTGACTACCAGAATTATATATGCTCATAGAGGGGATGAATTTGACCTGCAGCCTCTTAAAAAACTATGGATCTAATAAAACAGATTTATCATTTATCGAGGAAAAAAATATCCTTCTGCTCTGTACTCAGTGTCCTGTGCTGCTAAAGAACACTGCAAAATCTCTTTGTTTCTGACAATAAAATGGTGCCCATAGTAACACCACGTGATGTCACAGAAACAAGGAGTGTGAGGTCATAAATCCTTCAGAGAAAAGAATAAAACCATAAAGGGGCACAACTGGTGTAAAACATTACATATTTGTGTTTAGGGGTTAAAGCTGAATTCTTTGTTCCACTGAGCTCAATTTCACTCTCTCTCTCTCATTCTCTCTCTCTCTCTTTTTTTTCCCCTAAAAATAAAAATAATAAAAAGACAGAGTGGAAAGATTTGTCCCAGGAATTTCCTGTTGGCTGATGTCCAGGAAGTGGAGAATGCCAGCAATAATGTGAACAATGCAAGTTCCTCCTGGGTCTGCTTCAAGCAAGCTTCCAAAACTCCCCTGTTACTTGTCTGAACCATGACAGAGCTTTGGAGAGGTTACCAGACTTTGTACCCAGAGGTTTATATGGAAACATTTTAGTTTTATTCCCTCTCTTTCCAGGCTCCAAGTTAAAGGAATCCAATAACTCATGCCATTGAAACAAACAAGTTGCTGCAGCAGAGTGAGGAACGCTGCCCATTTGAGACAACACCGCGCCCTAAGAAGAACAGCTCTGTACTTGCTGCACTGTTTCAGAATATAGGAACATGGCACACAGCTAGTGTCACACAAGTTCAGATCAGTCATCTGTGTGGTGAAGTATTTTGTCCCTGATAGTGGCCGTATATATTACATGCTTCAGAAGAAAGTTCCAAGGAAGCCTGAAGAGGGCAGTTATAAAATAACCTGCTCTCTGGCTAAGTTTCTTCCCAGCCTCAGTTAAAGACTGGCTTACAGCCTGAAGCAAGAGGGTCATAAACCCTTCCAAAACTTTTTTTTTTCAATCGTATAATTGTTATAACACTAGCTATCCACATAATTACCTCCCCTTTTCTAATCAAGTTCTATGGTAGTTGGAATATGGCATAGCCACATTTATGAAATAAAAGGTAAATTATCATGGAATAAGTATAAGTCAGAAATGGGGAATCAAGGCAGAACACATGGTTGACAGAGGACCACTTTGGCTTATTTGACCCAATGCTTCCTTACCCAGTTCTCAGGATGGCCAGTGGTTCAGCCACCCTATGTGAACTTGACATTACCCACCTTGGAGACTAAGAAAATTGATACTGAGTGCTAGCAAAGCCAGGTTGCCCTAATTAGAGCAAAGAGAAATAGATGGCATGCTAGAGATAATGCTACTTAAGAGGATTCAGCACAACAGAGGAAAGCAAAGAAATTTTAGCAATAGATGCTGAATGTCCCAAGAAAGAGAGAAACAGGCATTTGATCCCTCTCTTTTCACTTATGGTGAAGTTCATCCTCTGCAGAAAGCAACCACAATCCCTATGAATGACTTGTGTGCTTCTGCATAGGAATGTGTTTCAATCTTCAACTTTAGATCACATGGTCCTATGGACTAAGCATGGCAATTGTAAACTAGGTCTTCCCTAGAGTTCCTAGCTCTGCAACTGCCTCACTGTAGCACTTTGGAAATATACCTCTCTGTCTGTCTCATCTTCTTAATCTTTAAAAATAAGATTAATCATCTCACTGGGGTTTTGTGAGGTCAATTAATGCAGCATCTTGAAGAAATAAAGCACTTTGTAGATATTGCATATTTATATTATATCACTTTCCCTTTCTCTGGCTCAGCAAAGCCTAGATCTTCCTCCCACTGTAATCATTGCCTCTTTTTCATTAAGATGTCCCAGCATATACTATGTGTTGTGATCACACCTAATTTTCCCAATTTATTTATGTTTTAAGTCTTTATGGTGTACTCCATTTGTGTTTTCAAGCTTATCTCTCTGAATATGAGGGCTGAAAGCCAACTTTTCTAAAAATGAATGTTGACGTTTTTATTTACTCACGTGACTCCAGGACCTGTGTCTTTAAGAAATACATCATATATCATGAGACTTGCAGTAAAAGTCAGAGTTGATGATGCCAATTACAGCCCTGCTTTCATTTGAAAGTCTAAGAGAATTTAGTTAGCTAGAACACAATGACTGATGTTGTATGCATCTGACAAAGTGGGTTGGAGCCCATGAAAGCTTATGCCCAAAGAAATCCGTCAGGCTATGTCTACGTTCGAATTAAAGAGGCTTAGTTCAAACTAACTTTTTACCTGTCTACATCAGGCTTTCATTAGTTTGAACTAATGAACGCTTAGTTTGAATTAGTAACTACCGCTGGTTAGTTTGAATTAAGCGCTTAGTTTGAGTGTTAGTTTGAACTAAGTAGAGTGGAGATTAGGACTAACTCTTAGCTCGAACTTAATAAATCTGAATTAAGGGCAGTTAGTTCGAATTACCAAAGTGGACTATTTTGAATTAGCATTAGTTCAAACTAACTTTTTCTAATGTAGACATAGCCTTAGTCTATAAGGTGCCACAGGACACTTCTTTTTGCTGTACACAGACTAACATGGCTACCCATCTGGAAATGACTGAAGTTGGAATTTATCCAGGACAGGGGTAAACCATCCCTACTCTTATGTTATGAGGTCTTTAACAATCACAAGAAGCAAGAATATTGGGGTTTTAATACATCACTTTCAAAGGCTGACACATCATTTCATAGCATCTCTCAATGACATGCTGAATGACATGACAGGTCAGCACTGACTCAGAGGGAAAAACTGTGTTTCCTATTAAAATCACCAGCGCTGCTTCCTGAAACACATGGAGTTCACCCATTAAATTACTGACCCAGGCCACCCCTGCTTAGGAGACCTGACAGGATCATAGCACAAATGTCACTGCCTTCATACTCGTGGGAAGTAATTTAATAACGCCAAGAATTTTAATAAACTGGGAGTGATGGTAAAAATCTGACTGTCACTGATTATCTATTGTAGGTAGATCTAAGCCTGATTACTTAGAATGCTGAGTATATACAGACATGTACAGATCATTTTCCGTAACAACTAAACACATTCAGTGGGTTACAACTGATGTTGCTAAAGCACTTGGATGCATATTCAAAATACTACAGCTGGGGGATAAAGTTACAGGCAGGGATGTTACCACTCGTTGGATGTTGGCAGAATGGAGTAACTTCCAACAATGATCTAAGAGTGTTCATTCTCTATATATTTATACCACATCTGTGGCCATGGTAACCACCACAGAAACGCCTTTATTTTTAAAGCCATGGTATAAATTTCAAGACATTACATAAAATGGCTTCAAATGTACTGCTGGAGTTGTCTAAGCTCTTTCCATACCAATCACAGTGTTGTTTCTATAGTAACTAATGCATTTCAAATGGGATAGAGGCTAAAAAAAAAAAATAATGAGAATGATCAAAGTAGCATAGAGGAAATACAGTATGGGTGTGGTGAGGGAAAGTTTTTACTGGCACTTGTTTGGCAACACTCCTTCACAATTGCACCATTTAGTCATCTAAAACAAATTGAGTCTATCCAGCGATTTCTAATGTGCCCATAATGGTAATATCTAAGCACATATAAACTCATGGCAGTAGACTTTATTCTATCTGTTAACTCCTCTATCAAAGCAGATAGATAAGGCTGAGCAAAAATGGTGATGAATTCCTCCCCCACCCCCAGTTTTTAATACCTTGAAAATTCTCACTTTTTGGCTAATTCTGAAGAAACTTTTTCGAGGGGTGGACGTTAAGGGGAGATCAATTTCTGGAATCTACTTCTACTCTGTCATTTTACATTTTAAAAATTTCATGTTCGGGTATTAGAAAGGCTCTTTGTCCATTTTGGCTTCAGGATAGAGGACTAGGAGAGACAAAATAATGTGGAATAAGTTGCAGAAACTTTTACACAATATACAGTATTCAAGAGTATATTTATATCTATATCTACATCTATCTATCTCAGGTGCTGGCAACCTTTGCTGACCTATGGGCCGGTCCTTCCTCCCTAACTCTCGGCTGGTGCTGGTGGCCCCCCTCTGCAGAAGAAACATGGCGGCTGCCTTTAAATTCAGCAGCAGCCACGGCTGGAGTGGGAGCGCTTCCCAGGCCTGCCTCAGAAAGAAGTCGCCCAGAGTGGCTCATCTTGGCAGTGTGCGCAGGGACAGGGGTCCCAAGGCATGCCATGAAAAGGCTCCTTTCAGGGATTTCCAGGCAAGCTGCAGAAAGAAGCTGGCTGGAGTGGCTCCTTTTGGGAGCATCACACTACAGAGAGGAACCACTCTGGCCGGTGTAGTGCTAAAAACAGTTATATGTTAAGTTTTGTAACCTTGGCTGTACTGCACATGCTCAGATCTGGTGGGCATGCTCAGTAAAGTTCCCTGTTGCTTCTTTAGTGAACTTCTGCCCATACTTGCTTTTTAGCACTACACCAGCAGCTTTTTTCTGTGTCACTTGGAAGCATAGACATGGGGAGGACTCCTTATGTCCCAGCTGCACCCCAAGGAAGCTGCCCAGAGTGGCTTTTGGTGGCAGGAGAGGCAATGTGTGTGGTACTGCAGAGGGTGCCATGGGCCGCTCTGAATGGGCTTGGGTAGCACTGTCAGCACACGTGCCAGGGGTTGCCCACCCCTGATCTATCTACATATCATCATCATCATCACCACCACCATCATCTTTGGTTCTCCTCACTGGTGAGTTTATGGGACTGTCAGGAAAGTCCACTGCCCCCGTCAAACCCTGCTCCCTGCCATCCATATATCCTAAACCAGGAATTGTCTCTAAAAGAATGCTCAAAATATGAAAAGTAGTCAAAACTTCTGCTGCTAATCTCCAGGGGCTTAGCCATAAGCTAGAACCAATACCACATGACATTTGACCCATCACGCCAACCAACCAATATGGCTCCAACATGGAAAAGGTCAAAAGCAAATTTGCCCCTACATCCTCAGTGCCCCAAAGAACAACATAACACTGACCTATTTTAGAATGTCTAAGATTGGCTTCAATTTCACAAACATGCTGTGAACCAGAAAAGCAGGCAAATTTTGACAATAAAACATTTCTTCACTTATTTTGTCCACCTGCAACAGAAAAAGGAACCAGTCAAATCAATAAATCCACCAGAATATAAACCCACAACGTGTTTCAGCTTCCATGTATGCCAAAAGACAGCAAAAGATGGGTCTCATTAGCTAACAGACTGATCCATGTGCTGGACCTTTCATATAAGATCCTAAACAATATGAGGGGAAGAGAGGAGAAATACACAGAGGCTTAATCCAGCCTGCCTTGTTTCTCCAGCTCTCATTTATGTTGCCTACAATGCATCACAGAACTTTAGATTTAGAAGAAAAAAAAAAAAAGAAAGAAAAGCCCCTGAATTTCCAAGTCAGCCACACCAAACCATATAAAATGCATCAAGCAAAAAGTTCTAAGCTTTTCCCAGTGAACCTGAATTGACAAGTTCACCTGTATTTTTCATTCCTTTTGATTTCTCCTCTCACATAGCACAGGAAAAGATACCACATATTCTTCAGACAGTCTGATATTTTTTTAATCAAAAGGAAATTAAAGAAGCCGCAATGATGTATATTCCTTCTGGGTAAAGCAGAAGCCTCATTCCCACCCTATCTTAAAATAGCCTGATTGAACTACAATATTTGCATTACAATTCTGGGTCAGCAGCACCGTGGGACTAGGCGTGCAGATCAGAGTGGTGTTTAGCTTTTATTTTCAGCCTAGTAGATTTTTCACATTATATCCGTTCTGCTGCACATTCCTCTTGATATTATACATCTGTGCTGTTTGGGGCAATTGGAGAGATTTAGTCCCCTGGATATCTGAAGAAATAGAGCCTACGGCAGTGTATTCACCGGGAGTGGAAATCTTTCCTGCATACTGTACCAGGTGTCAAAACAGACAAAAAAGCCTTTGATCCCTTTCAAACGTTGAGTAAGAGTCTGACATCTACTTCAGCATAAGCCCAGAATATCTCCATTTACTTCATTGGCATTACGCTGGTCTAGCTGAGATTCTACTCTGGGCTACTGTGACAATTTAGGCAGCTGATTTAGAAATGTGTTTATGATAAGTTAAATGACTGTGCCCACAACAGCAAAGTGTCAAGTAAAACTGCCTATTATACTTGAGTAAATTAGTCCCAAAGAATCATTTATTTATTTCATTTTGCTTTCTTTACCAATTTGTTGCCAAATTCTTACATGCATTTTTCATTCAGAATTCTTTTCAGATTTCTTTAGTGGATAATTCTTGGTCTGCTTGTCACTTGTAGATAATAAGTTACATTGGTCAGGTGAGCCTGTGTTTTTAATTTAATTTAAAAACGAAGGTGATTTTAAGTGATGCATACATCTTGTGCAGGCCCCTGTGCAAAGGGGTGAATTTCATGCACTGTGCCTTGCTTTGCCAATCTGTGTTTAACAAGTAAATTACTGCTTCCTCATCTCAAAGGGGAATTATAAGGTGTGGAAGAATGAAAGGGAAACAAGTCCATCAGGGCCTCCTGCCACCTGTGTTCATACACCCCTCCCCGGTAACTGGCTTGGGGTAACAGGCATTAGCAGGGTGGAAGGAAGCAGGGGAAGGCAGCCCCAGCTGATGGCCCTGCTGAACCGTGGCCTGAGGAAGTAAATGAGAACAGCTGTTCCCCTACATGGGTTAGATAAATAAGCCTGCTGCGGCACAACCCAGAGAAGGTCTCCATTTAATGTGACTTATGGGGGACTAAGGGCAAGAAGCCCTAAGATTTGGGGCTGGTTGAGAGTGGGAACTATTGCTGCACTGTTGTAAATAAACTAGCCTGGGCGTTTGCACCTGGTGATGTCCCAGACTCCTGATATTTGGAGAGGGGTAGACTTTTGAGAGGACCCAGACGGTGGGTGTGGTCCCCTACATGAGGTTTATTTAAAACCCTTTGAAAGCCTTTGAGGAACAGTGCTCTTTAAGTGTCATTACATTGCAGGCGTGGCCAAACTGCGGCTTGGGAGCCGCATGTGGCTCCTGAATGAAAAATTGTGGCTCACGGAAGAATGTCAGCAAATCAATTTAGTAGGTAAAAGTATATGGCCATATGTCTCAGTGCAGCTCTTGAAGGTTTAATAATCAGCTTGTGTGGCTCTTGAGTTCCTTAAGTTTGGCCACCCCTGTTATATTGTAACACTGAGTAAACAGAGAGTATCACAACGGTTAAAGATGGAAAAGATCATCTGGTCAGTATCCTTAAGAATCTTCTCCAGTCTTAAATTAATCAAATGTTGGGGTTTCTGTGACTTCCCTTAATGTCTTCCACTTTGCACTTATTGCACTTTAAGAACTTATTCCTGATACCCAGCCTACATGTTCTTTGCTCAAGTTCATCTCTTTACTCCAGGTTTTATACTCTGGACCATACCTAAAAATTCCTCTCCATCTTTAGGGTTTTATACTGCCATCCATCACCACAGAAACTCAGCAACTTATTGTTGTTTATGCCTTTCAAATACCTGTAAAGTTATCATATCCCCTTCCCCTCCTCCTGAAGACAGGGGAATATTGAATCATAGAATCTGGAAGGGAACATGAGAGGTCATCAAGTCCAGTCCTCTGCACTCATGGTAGGACCAAGCACCCTCTTAAACCATCCCTGACAGGTGCTTGTCTAGCCTGCTCTTAAAAACTTCCAGTGATGGAGAGTCCACAACCTGCCTAAGCAACTTATTCCAGTGATTAATCACCCTGCCAGTAAGTTTATATTTGGCTGTGAGGTGACCATTTATGGAATACTGTTCTGGTGTTCATAAATTCAAGAAGCATAATGAAAAATTGAAGTTAAAAGAGAATAAGTAAAAGGATTGGAAAACATGCCTTAGAGTGTTGGATTCAAGGAGTTAAATCTTTTTAGTTTATCAAAGTGAAGATTAAGGGGTGATTTGATCACCATCTATAACAAAATGGAAAATAGATATTTGATAATGGGGGCTCTTCAATCCAGCAAAGATATAACTATGCACAGAAGCTGAAGATAGACAAATTCAACCTAGAAATAATGCATTTTAAAATAATATCACTAATTGATCTTTGGAAGAAATCAGTGTTTGTGATGGATTCTCCATTACAGGCAATTTTTAAATCATGATTAGATGTTTTCTCAAAAATTATGCTTTATTTCAGGGGTATCAAACTCACTTGCTATGGTGGACCAGATTTGGCTTAAATGTTCTTCAAGTGGGCTGTACATACCATAAATGAAAATACTATGGCACTCTTGTGGCATCAGAAAGTGTTGTGCATGTGAAATTGTGCTCCACAATATCAAACTTTCTCTCTCTCTCTCTCTGTTAGGGAGAGAGTGTGGTCCCACCGACTGCAGTCATGGGCAGCCGTGGCTCATGTGTTTGACACCCCTGCTTTAGTCCAACCGCAGCTAGTGGATTCAAAACAGGAATTATTTTAAGGAAGCCCTGTGGTTGTATTATATAAAAGGTCAGCCTACATGATCGTAGTGGTCTCTTCTGGCCTAAAAATCAATTAATAATTTTTAAAAATCCATGAATTCAGATAAACTTTTCAATAGTATATATTTGTACAGCATGCAGCACAACAGAACATGGATACAATGGGTCTTTATGTCCTACTCAAATACAAATATTAAATCAGTATTAATCAAATACTCCAAACTCCAGCATAGAAGACGCACCAACTTCAGTCTCATTACTCACTTGTAAGTGTACGTATGCAGGTCTAAGGGAGTTTAAAATAAACCTTCCTACTCCTTAATTTTGATTTGGCCCAGAATCTTTAAATAAATATGAATAGTCCACTCAGTTTCTGCTCATTCTAGTGAGTGGAAGCCAGGGAACAGAGCTCTTCTAAGCTCCAGCCATCTACCAGTCACCCTAGTAAATCTATGAATCCTCCTTTTGAGTGCCCTATGGATGTATAGCACATATGCTTCAACACAGAAGGATTTACTTTTGAGAGAGAGAGAGAGAGAGAGATTGTGCTGAGACCTGAGAGAAGAAAGCCATGGCTACTACCTCACCAAATAACGGTAACAGCATTTCATGTATATTCATGAGGCTTCATTAAACATTTCCCAGTGCGGCTGAGCAAAACTGTGTTTGAAACCCCAAATTATTAAAGAGAGAGAGAGAAATATTACATGGATGAACTGAACAACAAGCTGAACAAGCCAAAGGCAACAAATAGATTTTTCACATCTTTCACTCTAGTCTCTAATGGAGAGAATATATCAAAAGCCTCATCAAATTCTATACACTGACTATGAATAGGACACTCTTGAGTACTTTTTTTATGGTTTAATTTTATTGAATGTTATTGTTGCTAATACCCACTTAGAAGCATGGAATTAAAATGTTTTTTGCTACCAGTATCATTTTTTTCCATTTCACACGCAGATTATTTTAGTCTCCTTCATTTCTTATGGGACTTGAAATTAATATGATGTTTATTTGGTTTGTACACCAGTATTACCCTTAGTGTCAGTTCAGCATCAGGCAACATGATTTGTTAGTTAACTTCCACTCCCTCTGCTGGCTCTGAAACAGTAAAGCACAATATGTTTTGTTTAGGTCCTATAAAAACTGCAACAGCTCCATTGTAATCAAGGACATACTATCAGATCCACGTTTAACAACAGTACCCTCAACTCTGCTCCTCCTGCCAGTTGGTCCCCCTGTTGGCACAGTGCACATGCATGTGTGGAAGTGAATGAGTGTGTTCTGTTTTCTGAGTAAAGCACCTTTACCATGCACTCTTCCTGCTTCCATTTAAATTTCAGTTCAGATGCCTAATGCTATACAGGGTAAGACAACATGCTCTCTCACAAAAACTTTACATTTGTTTCTTTTTGTTGCTTTCCCTTAATTCAAAAAAAAGTAATCTAGACTTAAAAAATGCATGTTTTGCTGTTTGTGTACACAGAAATATGATATGTGGGGTTACAAATCATGTAGGGCTGAAACCACAGACTGTCGTTATATATTATGTGCCAGAGGGGTAGCCATGTTAGTCTAGTTCAGCAAAACAAACAAGGAGCCCTGTGGTACTTTTAGACTAACAAATTTATTTATCGCACAAGCTTTCATGCGAGAAAATCCCACTTCTTTTCTCCCACAGTAACTAATGTGATAAATAAATTTGTTAGCCTTTAAAAATGGCACAGGACTCCTTGTTTATATATCATGCATGACTAAACTGTGGCTCGTGAGCCGCATGCAGCTCTTCAAAGAAAAAGTGCGACTCACAAAAGAGCACAGCGGGGAGAAGCACGGCATGGTCAGAGACGCTGAGAAGTGGCAGCATGGTTGGGGCCTTGCAGAGGGTGAAGAGAAGCATGGCATGGTTGGGATGGCAGGGAGAAGCTAAGACTTTACTGTATAGGTAAGCCTAGTTTTCTTGGTAACCTTAAGTAATTAGTAGAATCTGTCATTAGTAGGATCAATATTTTTACGATAAAATTACAGTGTGCAATGAATTTTAAACTTAGAAATTTTGGAGTAGGTAAAATATAGCCATATGCCTCAGTGCAGCTCTCAAAGGTTTAATAATCAGCTTGTGCGCCTCCTGAGTTCCATAAGTTTAGCTATCGCTATTATATATTAAGTAGCAGCCCTTAAAGTCCCAGTCTGGGGTCACACTTGCATTGAACTGGGAACTGTAGATGTACATAGTGAAAAGATGGTCCCTGTCCCGAAGATTTTCTAATCTCAATAAGGGATTGAAGAGATTATGCTGCATAGTGCCACTGCAAAAGCAGAGGAAAAGGGCCTGATAGCACCAGACAAGAAAACGTTTGACACAGGATGAAATTCTACTCCTTTAGAGCTAAGCAATGGCTGTCAATACTTGTATAACTGTAATGATGCTAGGGATGTTCCAGCAACGAGTACAGTCAGACTTTCACCAAAGGAAAGGACAAGCTTGGGAGGGCTATCAGCCAAGAGCGAGATGATCAAGGGAACTGTTAAAGGAACAAATGTGTGTGTGTGGTGGTAGAAGACCAATGGAGCACATAGTACAGAGAAAGGAAACCAAGTAATGCAAAGAGGAGGTCCAATGGACAAATGCAGTACATAATGCAAGATATTGGAAAGATGGGCAAGCAAGCTGAGAGTGATCTGGCTGCGCTATACTGCCCCCTACAAGGTCACATGTGCTACTGCAGATACTTCCCACTTGAGGTTGCAATGTCTGGTCACCTGTTAGGGGCTGGGTAGCCAGTACAGAGCTGGGGATCAGTCTCTAACAACCAACTAACAAAGTGGCAACTCATGATTTAGCTGTCTGCACCTTTACACAGGGGAAAAAATCTTTTCAAATGCAAGTGCTTACTTGCAGCACCTATGGTAAAGCCTTGGCTTAGGTTTGAGGTAAGCCCAGATGCCCCCTCCCCTGTCTGGTCTCATCCAGCTCTGCCCCAGAGTAAGTACAGGCAAGCTTTCTGAATTGGCCTCCTGGTTCTTGATGGGTCAGTGAGGATTTTGGTCACCCAGCCTGAGTGGATTTTCATTGGGCAGGGAGTGTCTGGGTGCTGATGCTGGCAGCAGGGGGAGAAGAAGGCCTGATAGACCCCATCACACAAACGTGTGCAAATATTGCTGTTAGAGCTATGCATTAATAAGGATTCCATTTGCTTAGGACCTAAGTGCCATATAAACATGACCAAGAAGTAGAGCAAGATAATCCATAATACGACAGTGGACATCTTGTTGGGAGCTTGCCAAAGATGCCTTGAGAGGATGATTATGATAATGAATAACAGACCTAATATGCCCTGACTGCTTGCCTGACACACATGACATTTGAGAGCATGGAAAGAGGAGTCCTTGCCTTATTAAAAAATAGAGAGGTCTCACATGATGAAACAGAAGCTGCTATAAGGAATCTGCTAGGTTTTCAAAAAAACCCTGGCATTTCAATCACTTAACATACACCACCAGAATTCACTTGTCCTCAGGGTGGGTGGGTAGGTTGGTTGTTACTTATTAATTATTATGATGATTTATTAAGGGAGAGCAAATTTCCCACTGAGGCCCCAGGAAACAGATTATCAGTGGAGCCTGAGTGGCTGTTGTGCCGTAGGTGGCATGTCATCTCCATTAGTGAGGTGGTAGAGGCATTGGGGTACTTTAGACGATGACCCTTGCTGTTGACCCATGGGCTGGGCTAAATGAAGTTCTGTATGATAAATGAAGGAATGTAACAGAGGTGTGACGCAAACTGGTGGTTAAAATTGGTCTTTATTTCCTGCCATCAGTGACCCCAGGCTTCATGAAAGGTCACTCACATGACATGGCAGATGTCAGCATGCACTGTCTGCACTGGCTGCTGCTGCAAGAAAAAATTCTGTTTATCTCACTGTTTACTAGAAATAATAAAACCAAACCTCTGCAAGGCTATGCAGCACATCTGATAAAATCATTACTGGGCTAGAATGCTGACTAGCAAGAACTGAGGAAGCTTCTCCAGGAATACACGTAACACAGCCCCCTTGCGGTGAAAGACATATCATAAAAGGACAGCCCCAGGTAACTCCATATAAGACAGTAGGTTCAGGAATATGGAATCCATCAATTTCTCCCTTTCTGGTTCATCCCAGGAATGATATATTCTGTGAAATACAAGGTCTACGAGCTTTTTTAAATGAATTCCCAGCACTCCAAATTGCAGTTGAAATGATGCAACTGCTAAATTATTAAATCCTCTATCTTAAACCACAGCATCAAGACAGGTGTGTACTTCCCCCATTCATCCACATAGACTGTTGATATTAAAGAATACATTATAACCATTTAACAGGACATACAAATAACTACTCCACTGCTGATTTAGAAAATGCATCCAGCAAGTGGCTTGTGCAGTTTATCCTGCAGAAGCTACCTGGGCCTCAAGGCTCTGGTTCAGATTTGTGGGCATAAATTGCTGCCAGGCTTAGTCCCTCCCACAAAAGAAGTGAGCAGGGAAGGGACAAAATCTTAGTTCCAGATTACAAATTCTCCTTCCCACTCACTAATGCGGTTGATCTGTGTGAGGGGAGGAGGCTACCAGCAAATTGGCTAGCACATCTGCTTTACATGCAGAAGGTCCTGCGTTCAAACCCCAGGGGGTTGGACTAGATGATCTCATGAGGTCCCTTCCAACCCTATGAGTCTATCCTATCTGAAATTCCTACTGCCCTGAGTGAGGAGGAAAGTGAGACAGCATTTGGGTGTGTCTGTGGGGCACCAAGCCCTCCAGTGCTAATCCTTGTGTGAGGAAGCAAAGTATGCACCAACATCTGCCCAGAGATGTGTGTAAAAGGCAAGATCTTGCTCTGAAGGACTGACTTGGGAAAAAATGGAATTTTGTGCTTTTGCTGTAGGAAAAGGACAGATATCATTTGCAGATTCTCTCCTTTGTGTGGGATTTATCCAAGGTGGAAGACAGCCTCTTCAGATCAATGGCACCCACTTTAAAATACTCTGACAAAGTGGGGTTTTCTCCTAAGAAAGCTCATGCAATAAATAAATTTGTTAGTCTTTAGAAGTGCCATGGGATTCCTTGTTTGTTTTGGGGGAAAAAAAAATTCACATTATGAATCTACAGGAAAAATGTGTGTTTTTAAAAAATATGTTAACAATAGAAGTGGTATAATTTAGGGGTGTAATTATTCCATGAATATTAGTTATTTGTTATTTTAGTGCTGCCTTCCAGGTCCTCATATGTTGTTCATGAATGCAAGCCCCTCAGAAGTGAAGAACAGATACCAATGGAAGAGTCACAAAAGGCTCAAGTAGGAGTCTGAAGGTTTGATCATCCTCTGACTGTCTTCTTTGCCTAACTCAGGGACAGAGTCCCTCACTCCCAGATCAAGAGAATTCTCTCCCTGCCTAGCAATTGCACTAACTCCCAGCTGGGTTGCAGCATGCATTTCTGGTGCACCTCCTCATGCCCAAGAACCAAATCTGATGATAGCCTGAGCTGACACAACCTGCTGAGCACAAGTTTCGCCTCCATAATTTTTATATATTCCAGCTGTTTCTGAGGCTGGGTTAAGATATGCTGAGGCCCTAAGCTATGGTAAGATTCAAAGGCCCCATACCATAAAAAAACCAAAGAGAAAAAAGTGAATTACATTATAACAGAAAGGGTAATGAAAAAATAAATGATAAACTATCCCATGTCTCCTCTTGAGGTCTGAGGTGAGGTTGGGCACCCTGTGGATGATGTGAGTAGTTCAGCAGTCTTGGAAGGGAGTTGATGGGATTGGCTGTGGATCAGGATGGGGAGCTCAAGGTTCAGAATTTTTGTGGCGGACTTTATACGAAAGGTTATTTAAGCCAAAACAATTTCAGTTATGATAAATCTTCTTAGTTATCTCCGATGTATTTAGAGGCCCTCACAAAGCGAGTCCCTAAGCCCTGGCTTATTTGGCTTGTGCCAAAATCTGCCTGCCAAACTGTAAAGCAATGTCGGGGTTCTTGTAAGGTCTGGGATGCAGAACCATGTTCTCTAGGCCCCTTCAGCTTGTTCTAGCGAATTTACTGTCAGCAGACTGACAACCCCTCTAGTCTAAAGGGGTACAGCAAGGCTGGCAGCAGAGCAACTGTTCCTCACCTTCCCCAGTCTCCACCGTGCCACACTGCCTCTGTCCTAGCAGGACCAGTGCCAAGGGTGAGAGAGTTCAGTTTCTCATGCCCATTCACATGTGGTGTTCCATGCTGAAACCAAAGTTAGAAGTGTTACGTCCAAAGATGAATTTTGTAAAATGGCTAAGAGACATACATAATAGCATCACCCTACATGCGAAGCCCAAAAACAGCTCCCAGCTATTTAACAGCTGAGATGGCCAGAACTAGAATGCTAAAATCAGATCCTCTGGCATTTTGCAGAGGAAAGATGGAGGGGAGGGAGAGAGAAATAAAATTCAAAAGCAGTATTTGTACTAGCTGCCCCTCTTCCCCCACGCACATTCACAGGCTGAACCAAAATCCCAGATCTGAATTTGTCTGAACTTTGGGTTGTTTGAAATGTAGATCTGAATTTTCTAGCTTGGTCCCACAATGATTGGAGTCCAGTCCTAGCCCTGATTAAATAGTAACTGAAGAATGAAGTGGCTACTCCCCATAGAAGCACTTTAAGGCTGGGATTATCTTCCTGAAATTCTTCCCACTCATTCATAATTATTGCTGTCATTTTTATTTTATTTTGAGGAAAATGCTTTGTCCCCTTGCAGTGATCCTTAAATAGCAGGAGAGCAGTTGAGTGCAATGGAGGAGAAGCCAGCCTTTGGCTCCGAGTGCATTCGTGCTCTATTACCTCTGCTGCCAAAGTGAACCATTAGTTACTAAAAGAGCTCTCCTGAACTGTTCCTCTTGGGACAGCAGGCCCATCACTTTTTGCAGGATAGCTTGGAGGAGTCTCCCCCTTTTGTTGGGGATCCCCTGGGTTTACACTTCTCATACATTATGGATAGAGACATAATGGAGACTGGCTGCATAAGCACCACTTGCTGAGCCTCTCTGCGCAAGGCAGCCATTTCAGCTCTGTGCTTTCTGCCTCTCCTGCCGCTGTGTGCATGCCAATTAGACTTTAATTTGATTTCAGTTCTATCCATACGAACCCCATTAAAACCCAATTCTGCTTATTACCAACAGCTTTCTTTAAATGAAACTACTTTCCCTCCAAGGATTCTCCCAGAATCTGAGGCAGCACAGTCTGCAATTAGCCGAGGTACTGTCATTCCTTGCCAGTTGGAATGCCTTCATCAAGGGACCCCCACACCGCACTGGGATGCAGTCTCCTCCTTGACGGGTCACTTCTTTGCCACCATGTAATCTGCCACTACCGAAGTCTGGGATGCACCCAATTGATCAATATATTTAATTCCTGCTCAATCTTGCTCACATTTCCTACTGCTTTTCTACTACAAACGCTTCACTGTTCTGTAACTTACTATTGGACTCGCCTCAGATGTATTGACAGGCTGGGCATTGTATCTAATAAGTCTCTGGTAACACAAATAGTGCGTTAACTTTACGGGAAAAATGAAGTCTTCTTATTAAACATTTGCCAGACTCAGTGGACAATTAACCATAAATAGCTGTCTTAAAGAAGCAGAGTCTTGGAAAATAGTGATACTTTTCACCTTGCATCCAAAGACCTCTGGGTATTTTACACAGGTGGTAGAGTGTCTCTTCCCCATCGCATAAATGGAAGAATGTCTCTTGCCTAGCGAGATGGAAAAGGACAAGAAGTAGACTGTCTTTAAGGACTACTTCAGTATTATCTTGTGGCCTAGATACTGACACATTTACTGAGGATGTAGAAAACTTTGCTTTTCAGTGGCTCCCTGAAAGTGGAGGTGGAGTAAGAGGGAGGTTCACATCCTTCCCTGAGGGTACCACAGAGTTAGAAAAGAAATTTGTTGTTTTATAGGGTCTACAAGTTTATTTTGTACAACTTTTGCCTTTGGGAAGCGAGTGCCAAACAGACACCTCTATGCGAACTGAGTGTCTGTCTCTGTTTCTCCTTCCTGGCTAGCCTGCTCATTCTTTTGCTGAACATGGGTGGGTTAAAACAAGTGATGAGGCTACACTTTTATAAACAATGCTAGAGGGTGTTTCAAGTTTAGATTGACGATGAGTTCCAAAAGGGGCAGCCGTGTTAGTCTAGTTCAGCAAAACAAACAAGGAGTCTGGTGACAGTTTTAGAGACTAACAGATTTATTTATCACATGAGCTTTCCGGAAAAAAAACTGCACTGCATCGGACACTAGTTCTCCGCAGGGACGTCGCTGGCACCTGGCACACAGGGCGTTTATCCCATGTCTTGGCACCAACGCCCTGAGTGCCCGGGGCAGCCCCTGCCTCTCCTGGCCCCGGCCCCCACCCCCCCAGGGCTGGGCCGACCGCAGTGGCGCCCACCTCTCCCATCCCCATCCCTGGGGATCCAGGCCAGGCCACCCGCAGTGGTACCCACCTCTCCCGACCCTGAACCTGGCCGGGATCTGGGCCCAGGCTGGTGGCAGCAGGAGTCTAATGCCAGATTGTGCCCAGGCGCCAGATCATGGCCGGGAGCAGGCCTCAGGTCTTTTCCCAGGGCAGTGACGTTCCTGGTTCCCTATATTCAAGCATCTGACAAAGTGGGATTTTTTCCTTTGAAAGGTCATGAGATAAATAAATTTGTTAGTCTTTAAAAGTGTCACCACTTTAAAAGTGTTTGTTTTTCAGGTAGAAACATATTTTCTGGGGTATTAATTATTGCTGTTTCTTCCCCCCCCCCAATAATGTTCTTACTTTTTGTTAGCGGCAGTCACGGATAAGATCTCCACACAGATGAATGAAGAGAGATGTTCCTTTTCCCTCAGTCTCTCAGGTGAGGAGTCCCAGAGGGACAGAACTTGACACTTCCCTTGCCCGTTATCCTGTACAGGTGATCACCAGGAGAGACTGAAACTGTGCAGGCATCCTATGCACGAATGATACCCAGCCCCTTCGTGATGACTGCTCTATTGCTACCATCTGGGATCAGTCAGTGAGGGAGGAGCAGAATCAGCTTAAAATAACCAAAAGGTATGATGGAGGTATAGTAAGTTATTTAAATTTACTTTACAGATGCAGATCACAAGCTCTTCAGGACAAGGAATGTGTCTGGATGTTTTGGGAATTGCTGCAAGCATTTGCTGAGCAGCTGAAAAGAATGGCAAAACAGCCCTTGTCAGTAAATATCGTTCATAGATACAAAACCACACATGAGGATGGGGGGGCAATAACTATATGATAAACTGCCCAGCCAGGGTACAAGTTGCCTTTTACCCTTTGACCACCTCACCTGCCATCTAGAGCAGTGGTTTTCAAGCTTTTTTTCCTTGGCACCCAGTTGAAAAAAATCATTTATGCCTGCAACCCAACAACTACATCTTTGAGCAATGTATGCCAGTGTTTCAGAGGCAACAGCAGGGGGTTCCTTGACCCAATACCTGAGGGTCTGTGACCCAGTATTGGGTCCAGACCTGGAGTGTGAAAACCACTGCTCTGTATGCTAATCCATCTCCCCAGGGAATTTTGGAATCAAAGCTTGGGAGCAGTTCCAAACAGCTGCCACTTCAAAAAGGAGAGGAAGAAACACTTCTCTGGCACTTTTTTTTTTTTTTTTTTTTTTAATTTTCTCCCCCACAGTTATATAGTGGTCTGAGGTGTAAGAGGAATAGCATTCACACCTGAACGACTCACAGTTTTAAAGGCCCAATATTGCAAATCCACAAGGGCTAGAAATTGGTGCTATACAACAACAGACTAATTGGAGTCATAGCCCACTTTGGCTGACATGCCCCCCCAACAGGAAAGAGGTGTCAATATCAGCAAAGGAAAAACAAACCCCAAAACTGGCCCCAGGGCAGCTTCTTTTGGCCACAGATCCTGTGAAACAAAACCTTTGATCAGGTCCAGGAGTCCACAAACACAAGGCTGCTTCTTTCTTTCCGTCAAAGGTCCAGCTACAAACGACAAAAGCCCAGTTCTTATTGTGGCTACCACCTCCTTGCAGCAGAATGGGCCTCCTGAGTTCCAAGCAGGGGGAAACCTCCAGGTATGCTTTGGTGCAGGGAATATCGCCCAGTACATGAGACTGCACAGCATCTCTAAGGAAACAGAAGACCTCTCCCTTAATCCTCTATACTGGCTAACCTGTCTTCCCTTTATAGCTCTCCCATTTAGTGGGCTCATCTACACAGGGAAATTTATCAGTATCACTACAGCTGTAAAATTATCCTGCTGTGGTCATACCAGTGTAACTCGCCATGTAGATGCCCTTGTACTGAAATAAGACTATTTATATGGGGAGTTATATTGGTATAATATTACTAGTACAGTTAGACGCCAGTTCAGACAATCTATCGGGCCTTTCAGTCTAGTGAAGAGATGTAATGCTTTCCTGACCTACACAGGGATACAGGAAATACATTGCCGCATCACAGAGAAATCCATTGCTTTTAATGAGATATAAAATACTTGTTTCAAGCTCTGGTGAGTCCTCAGATACGACCTTCATGTTGCAACACTGCAAGTGGAAAACCTATCACAGATACACAACTAACAACTATAAATATTACTTCCTGTCGTACATAGATGGACTCATGGGTTGAGAGTTTCATAGCATTTTATGCAATTCAGACACATCTCCCATTAATTTTAACGAAAGATAGAAGATGTGACTAGACTACTTTGAAAAATCTGTCATGGTAACGAAAGCAACCTGGCTTTACAGATACAAAGAGATATGAAAAATAGTATCAATAAAATTCTTTAAAACTTTCAAATATGTAAATACATAGCATACATGGAACTAATAATCATGTGGATTATAGTTTTAAATAGTACTGATTTGGGTGACCTGCATAGTATGCCTATAACATAACATTGTTTTATATCTATATCCATCTATCTATATCTATATCCTTCCATGTTAATAATTATATATTCTTTGCAGTTGGCCAAAGCAGCACAAAAAGATGCAACTTAAGAACAGCTAGTAAATCATCTGTAAAAGTTTTAATCCATTCAGAGCATATAAAAAAGATACAGGTAACTCCCAGATGCAGTGGCTGGGACTGGAATAATGAGATTGACAGGTTAAAAGAATTGCATAACCCAGTTTCCAAAGGGCCATGGGCACAGCAGACAGCAATCAGGTAAGCAAGCATTTAAAACAGGAACCAAAGCAGAAAGAGAAAAAACAATTCCTACAGCTATTTAAAGGACTGCACAGAGGGAAACTTACGGGGTCTCCCCAGCAAACCATGACAAACTATGGAGAAAATCTACCCAGACTACATACACACCATTTCTCACATGCAGTTTCATTAAAAGAATATTAAGGATGCAAAGTCAGGCACTCGAAAGGAAAAGCTTGAATTAATGTGGCCCATGTAACCTTACTTCTGTTCCTCTCATGTACATGTATAAATTATCTGACCACATAATATTTTTTCTCACTGAACAGATTGGAACTCCTCAGTTATGCATGTCATGGGTGCTGTATGGCAAACCGCTAATGATGACTCTCCCATAGCAAAACCCTGTGCTAGTGTAGCGGGATAATCTCAGTCTTAGCTCCAGTCTTACTGAAACTGTAAATGTCCACGGCAGGCAATAGAGTGACATCTGTAACATCTGGGAGCCCACAGATTTGTTTCCACATTCTAATTATTTCATGTACTTACAAAGAAAAATGGATCTCTTTTCTTTCTTTCCCCCCCCCCCCCAATTCTTGACTGTGCCACAGACTTCCTCTAGGACCTTGTCCAAGTCACTGAACATTTCTGTACCTAAGTTTCCCCATCTGCAAAATGGGAGAAAACTCCCTCTGATGGGTCATAATTGCAGGGCAGTATGTGCTCCAGCATTTAACTCTTTCATAAACAGTCTCATATATCATAAATGTAACTGTAATTAAATTAAATTCAGCAGTGGGCTAAATTACAGCAGCTCACGGGAATCCTACATTTTCTTCATAGGCATTTACTGACTACACCATCTTCATTTGGAAATATTTTTTTGTGTGAATTCTTAAGCAACAGCTGGCATGATAAGACATGCATATTTGTGCCCAAAAATACACACCCTGGGTGTGGTATAAAGAACAAGGCCAAACAACATGTGCCTTCAGCACTTGCCTTCCATTGGAAAATGTGAATATGGTGCAATAATGTACACCTCTTTGAGACCTAGAGAGGAGAGACTTTTAAAATAATGCTGCATTTCTGAACTCTTCTCTGAATAAGTACTATATCCAAGGCTCATGACTGGAAGTCACTAATAGCCAGCAAGATGAATTGATCTTAATTACTTAGAGGGATATTCTTAAAGGCACAAAGAACAGTTAGATATCCAACTCCGGTTGGGTATGCCTACACAAGAGGCTTAAGCTGACTTCAGCAGGCTTAAGTTCACTCAAGCAACTCCCTGACCACATTTGGAGTTCATTATGTCAACTTAAGCACTTGCTTAAGTCGACTTAATAACTCTCAGACTTAAAGTTGACTTTAAGGGTTAAGTCGACTTTACTGAGTCAACTTAACACAATGTGGCCATTAAAGGAGATTTAATAAAGTTGGCTTAAGGCAGGAGAGCCATTTAAGTCAACTTTATAAGGCTGACTTAAACAAATGGGGGTCTCTCTAAGCCCTAGTTTATACTTGGGGTGTTTTCAGCAGCAGTTGACTGCAGTTTATGCAAGGAATATAAAATTCCTTGTGTAAACAGTGGCGACTTTCTAAGCTGCCATTACACTTTGGGGAAAACCAACTGCAAATTGCTTGTGGTCAGCTTTCTCCTGCGTCCCCTGACCTCCAGGACTTCCAGGGTCAGCTTCTGGGAGTGGTGTGGCGAGTTCATACTCGCTGCAATCTGCTCCCGGAAGGATGAACTGATGGTGAATTTGCCACAGTCCGTATAGACATACCCTAAGATGACTTAATAAGGTCAACTTCAAGTTGACTTTATTAAGTTGACTTACCTGACCCCTCTACTGTAGACATAGCCATTGAAAGTCAAGGGGAGGTGGGCAACTAACTGCCGCTTGTGTCTATGAAAATATCTCATCAGTGCTTTTAAAACATTCACAAATTAATACTTAGAACATAACTGCCCATGCAGTCCTGACTCTGGCAAATGGCCCACTGAACCAAAGGAGTTTTGCAGTCCACCTGCAGTTCCCACTACTTGAAATTGTGGGTGCTTTCTGCTTCTGAAAAATCAGTCCCAGGATACGTCAAATGGGGCACTTACATATAGATACACTCAAAACCAGAGATTACTTTGGGCTACGTATCTTGCCTACAGGCACCTACTGACATCTGCAACCAGGGTGAGAACTCACAACTTCCAATCCCTGCTCAGTCCATTTTACTATGTTGCCTTTCTGTTTGAGCTCATATTTACATTTTACAGCACAGCATAACTTCAAAACAAGTGGCATTATGAGGGTGACAGCATAAGTTTGAAACCAGAACTCTCCTCATAAACCAATACAAATGAAATGGAGAAATAAAGGCCTTGTCTCTCTCCTGTGCATTAGTTGCTCCTGAAAAGAGCAACTGCAGAGTTGTTTTGCTTATGGTCAAAAATGAATACTGTGCAGAAGTGACTGGAAGGCATTTTAAATTTCATGTTAGGGAAACAAACAAAGTACAAATTGACTTTTTTATAAAGGTCAAGTGAAAAATTAGATATCTTAAAGCAGCACAGACATTTCAGTCTTGTTTATAATAAAAATATTCTTCTTGAGAAGAATACAGTCATCACCAGGACAACATATGAAAAAAACCAGAAATGAGCAAAAATGCTGTCTTTGTATGAAAGTCTTAGATTGCAAATAGCCTTGTTGTTTGCAGGAATTTGGGAGTTAATATGTTGCCCTCCCCCATGCTACTTTCACAGTAGCAAGAACCAGTCAGCCTGGCCTGCTCATAACCTGATGGTTTCACCACAAAATTTTGTCAGAAGTTTCTAATTAACAACAGGGTCACTTCTTGTACAGATTACAACAACCCACCCTCTCTCTGAAAGCACATAAACTATACTGCATATCAATAGTGAAACAGTTGCTATATTACATTGTATGTACATGGACTCAACTGGGTTCCATGTGAATTGCTGCCTGCAGACCTTAGAAATAGTCTTTTCACAGCATTGTTGCGTAATGTTATAACCTTTCCTATTTTCTATTAATTACATGCTTTGTGAGTCTCCGTTTTCCAACTCACTTCATTTGATGTCACCGCTCAACTTCTTGTCCGATGTCTCAGCTCTGCCCATGCATGGAAGGAGGACTAAGAACCAGGGACAGAGCTTAAGGGAAGTGAAACCAGAGGGCAGCCCTGGGGAAACAGCAGTAGAATTTAAGAACAAAACCAAGACCAATAAATAAAAATAAAAAACCAACACCCTCCCCAAAAAAACCCACTCTGCAAACTCAGAAGCACAAAAGAAAAAGGCTCTGTAGGATGGTTCACTATGGTCCCTCAAACCAGGCCCCCACCCACCAGAGACTACAACCCTCTGTGTGCTTGGCAAGGGTGTGCTCCCCTCCCAGAGATCACACACATGGTTTACACGGGACTAAACAGGTTCTGCACAATATAAGCAGACACCCCAAATGTTGATGTGCACCCCTCCCCCTACTCTTCAGGCAGAGACCAGCACTGCTGGATACTTCATCTCCTCACAGTTTCACATACAAACCTTGGCCTGGATATTTGGATACATTTCCTCCCCCCCCCCCCCCCCATTGTCTTTTAAAGCCAAGTTGCTGAGTGAATTGTAAAGAGAGAGAATTCCAAGAGCGTTAGCTTCTCTGCTGCTCCCAGGGCAGTCCTGGGCCAAAATAAACCTCTGCCATGCCAGCAGCGTTACTTACATTCAAGCCTCATGCATCATGCACTGTTTGCCATTTCTTAAACTGAACCTTCCTCCACTTTCCCCTAACAGATAAGTCCCTCTAAAAACCAACCCCCTCTTTCCTCTTTCCATTGCTCCTTCCCCATGCCCTCCTTGATTCCCTAAATAACTGTCAGAAAATCAAGACCATATCCCAGCAGATTGCAAAGGAAATTCCTGATCTGCCCCAGCCTGGCAATGTGGGATGAGAGCTGCCTATGGAGACTGAATGAGCAGAAGAAGGTAGAAAACAGAAGCAGAAAGAGAGAGACCTCTGGCCAGAGCTCATTCAACTTTGTCACAAAGCTTTTCCATTCCTCCTCCCCCCACCCCAGCTCTGTATGAGACCAAAACCCCATCCCAGTGACAAAGTTATGAGAAAGTTGTGTGTTGCACTGTTGGAACAACGTAAATCCTCATTCTGCCCGGCCATGGAGCAGCAGCAGAATTGGCCACATATTCTTTGATCTCTTGCAAAGGTAAAACAGAGCAAAATGGAACATGTCACCTTGCCGGAGGACATACATTTAGCAGAAGCACCCTAAATCTCAGCCAACATGCAGGAACAGATTAATCCTTTCTGTTTCTGGGAAAGAGATGACTAAGAACTAGAATTTTATTGGTAATGTTTAAAAAGGGGACGGGGAAGGGAAGAGACCTTGAAATTTGCTGGCTATGTCCACACATACATGGTTAAATCAGTTATGGGGTGGGATGTTTCTCTTACAGACACAAGCTCACACACACACATTGTTTTGTTCTAACCTGATCTGTCCTAATCACAGCTCCTTTTCTTCTTTACTTTCCACTTCTCCTTTTCCATATGCAGTTCTTCTAGTCCCTGGTTCCCACATTCCATTAGCTGTCCCTACCAAATCCCCCAGGTCTCTCTCCCCCCACCACCAGAAAGGATCTTTTTGACCCAATAAATTTATCCAGAAGAATACATCATCTGATCAAAAGAATTAATTAGCCTTATTTTCCCTGATGCATGTGCACACTCCTGTCTCCCTTTTTCCACATTCCTGTTCTCTCCCTTGCCCGCTGCCCCTCCTCCATCTCTTGTATGAATTCGACTCTCCATTCCCCTCCTTCACATTTCTGCTCTCACTCTCCGGCTGTGGTACTAGAACATTCAGCAGGAATATGATGGATGATCACCTGTCACAGCTTGTTTATTATAATTCAGACAATCAATTACACATCTCTAATGTCAGTCGTCCTACTTGAAATTTACATGCCCGGCACAAACCGATGTAAAAATGGAATCTCATTTGCCAGATATTTTTCTATGGGTACAGCAGGATGATTGCAGCCCATGTTTGTTTCAACAGTTGTGTGCGTCTGACAGTGTCATCATTTACTGCCTGCCCTAGGTCACATTGCTCTCAGACATTATTTATTGTGGTATGCAAGTCTTTCAAAGGAGGAGGATGCTGATACCACAGCGCTCAAACAGGCAGGCAAGGTAGATTTCACAGCAGGCAGGCAGCTCTATCACCAAGCATCTGCCTTTGTCTCCACTGGGCTGAGTCTCTGCTCTCTTCTTTTTCTTTCTTTTAAGGAAGGCTTGACCTGTGACTATTCGGTTGGCTAGGGCTCAGGAAGGGGGCAAATGCAATTCAACCTGTTAAACAATCCCAGGGAAGACTGTGGTCTAGTAACTGGGGAAGAGGATTGCAGGAGAATATAACAGGCTGGCAAGCGTTTGGCTGAAATGCCGCCCAGTTATTCCCACCAGAGGGAAGGGAGATGAGAAGGGCTCTGTGGGGAGAGAGGAGCCAGTGCATGGGCAGAGCAGCCAAGGCTGAGGAGAAGGTTTATGCTGAAAGAGTCAGAATTCCAGGAAGAAGGTGTGGGGAACTGGATTGTACATCTGTTTGTCTGGAGAGCGGTTTTGAAAAGTGGCTTCCACACAGGAAGTGGCATCATTACAGCAGGGGGAGATTTAATTTAACACATTTGCCAGAAAATGTTTTTTTCCAGATACCAAAATGATTTGCAAATTTGGGTTGACTATGGCAAATTGTCTCACGGGGGGGGGGGGGGGGGCAGCAGGAGGGAATGTTTCTGAAAAAGTCAAAACGGTTAGTGTCAACCATTTTATAAGTTTTCATTTTGAATGCTTCAAACAGGAATGGCACTACCATTTCTGGTGCCCACCTGAAAGCAGAGCAGATGCTGGTGCAGATGAATGACGTCAGAGCGTGCTGCAATGGCATGCTCCCCATTTTGGTGTTCCTCAAGCGTTGGTGCCCCCCTGCAATGCTTACAGGGCTTACCGTGTTGTGCCAGCCCTGGCTTCAAAAATGAAAATGGTGACTTGTCATTTCAAAACAGTTTTTTGCTTAGAAATTTAGCTCATTTTAAACAAACAGTAAAAAGAGGTGAAAACAACCCAAAATTAAACAAAAAGCTGGGGGGGGGGATATTGTTTCAGTCAACCTCAAAAAAATGTTTCCAGTTTTCATTATTTCAGAGGAAAAAATTAAATAAATCAGTTTAATTCAAACCAAAATGAATATGCAAAGTGATGATCTTTAGTCCACCCCTTCAAACTAAAAAAGAAATCAATTATTCAAGATAGACCCCTCCTCCTCCACAGGAGAATGGCAGGGACGTGGGGCATGCCATTTGGCTATCTACACTGGCAATTTAGTTCAAATTAAGAAGGCTTAATTCAAACTAAATTAGTCCATGTCTACACTGGACTTCTGTAAAGTCGAGTTAAGAAATTCCTTAATTCGACTTAATGAAAACTTGTCTCAAATTAATAAGAACCACCTGTTAGGTCAAACTAAGCCTTAATTTCACTCCTTAGTTCAAACTAAGGATGGTATAGACCTGGATTAACCCTTAATTCAACTTTATTAAGTTTGAATTAAGGGCAATTAGGTCGAATTAACGAAGTGGACTACGTTGATTTAACTTTAAGTCGACATAGTCCACTTTATTAATTTGAGTTAATAAGGTTGAGTTTAGTTCAAATTGAAGTCAAACTTCTTAGTTCAAATTAACAAATTTGACCTAACTTTTTCCAGTGTAGACATAGCTTTCCAGCCCTAGGATTGAGTTTCTAAGGTCCTTCTTTTATTTGGAGGCACAGGGCAGGTAAACTATCACATAAGGTTATCATGTTGATTTAAGCATGTGTTTTGTTTACTTGTCAACACAAGGAGCCAGATGCTTCTCTTCAGTAGCCTAAACCCGGCTGAATCTGGTTGGTTTGTTTTTTTCTCAGCAGACCCATTGATACAATGGCAATTCTGACATTGGGATACTTGAGACCCTGTCACACCCAGAAGAACAGGAGGGTAGGTCTACCTTACAGTATGACTCTAAGAATCATTTTGCTATAGAGGGTGCCGGAAAAAAAATAGATGTCAAAATTTTCAATGGAGAAATTTTAAAACAATTCAAAATTTAAATAGCATATTTCATTTTGACTTTATTTCATTTTTCTTTCACCATTAAGCTTATATTAAATTATATTTTAAAAGTATATTTCTATATAGTATTTAATATTTATGTATCCAGTAGAACCTCCAAGCTACAAACACCATGATTATGAACTGACCAATTAACCACACACTTTGTTTGGAACTGGAAGTATTTAAGCAGGCAGTGCAACAGCAGATTTAAGTTTCATGAAAAGTTTCAAATATAGCATCAAGGGAGTCGACACCTAACCCCAGGACTATGACACAGCTGGTTCTTAAGACACTCCTCCGACCCATGGTTAGAGCTGTTGGGCTGAGAATAAGGAGACAGCAGTAGTCAATCTCTGACTCTGTCATTGAACTGCAGTCTGGTCTCGGCTTGAACAAGTCACAATCACTCTGCTTTTATTTCCCCTTCTTTTAACACCAGGCCCTGGCTTGTTTGCTTATTAACTATTACACTGCCATTTCAGAGAGACATACCAGGCAACATAGGTAATATCTTTTACTGGACCAAATTCTGTTGCTGAGAGAGAAGCTTGGACAATAGAAGTAGGTCCAGTAAAAGATATTACCTCGCCCACCTTATCTGTCTAATATCCTGGGACCAACATGGCTACAACACAACATTCAAGACAGCTGTTTTTTAAGGCTCCATGGGTACGTCTACACTGGAGACTCTGTGAAGTCAACTTAAAGAGTTCACCTTGAAAACTCATGTCAACAGCCTGCGTCCACACTGCCTGGTGCTAGGTCAACCCTTTCTCACGGCCAGGAACTCTGGGAGGCCAATTAGGTCGACTTAAGGGCATTTCCCCATCTACATTGGCTTAAGTCGACTTAATAAAGTCAAGTTGAGAGGTGGTATTATTAAGTCAACATAAGGAAGCACTTAAGTCAATTTAATGAAAGCCCAGTGTGGCTGCAGGGCTCCGCAGGTCAACTTAACCTTCCTTACGTCGATCTAAGCCTCCGGTGTAGACGTACCTTATAAGACTCATGTATGAAGAAGGCACATAAGTGTTAGTGCTATCCTGCCAGAAAGTCATTTAATTTGTGACACAAAGTAGAGCATTAACAGGGTCTACACCGGGCAGGTAGAGTGCAGCACTTTAGAATGATTTGGTTAACACCCCTCTGGTGCACCCTGCTGCACCATATAGATATGCATACTGTGTCACACTGTGAACCAGAGTCCTGCCTGTTTTAATACATGGGAAGAATTTTAATGTGTAAACACCTACAAATGTGTGGTTCAGAAGGCAGTGTTAACCCAGATCACAGTGAAGACCGAGGGAAAGTGGTGTATGTTCTCTGGCAGTGGGACTCACTGCTGATATTACTTGTTACTACTTCAGTAGCTGTCTATTGAGGTTTTCATAGGTTCACAGATTTTAAGGCCAAAAAGCAACATTAGATCATCTAGTCTGATTTATATATCACAAGCCAGAGACTGCCATCCCGGTACCCCTCTATTGAGCTTAATAACTAGGGTCTCATTCAAAAAAGCATACTGCCCAGGATAGCATCCAGGGTTCTTTCATCCCATGTATGCTATTATACCAAGGGACAATGGGTTGAGTCAAGATGTCAGAGTTTTTTTACTCTGGCTATTCATATATTCAGAGCACAGATTTCTGCAGGTAGAAACTGTTATCAGTGGGAGAGTTCAGCACGTCTCCACCAGCTCTATCAGTTATCTATGGATATAGTACATTAAAATCTGATGCCAGCTGCACTGTGATAGACTGGCCTGCGAGTGAATTCATCTGAGATGGCTCAAAGTGAAATCACCAAGGTTCACAGCCTACAGTTCTTACGCCCGTTTTAGATAGCGCTCCGACTTATGTAACATTAAGGCCATGTGGACATCTAGTTTCATGCAGAATGTTAATGAAGCAAAAACACATGGGCAAGTCTGAGTCCTTCTATACAGCAAAATGCTTCTTGTGACCTCAGTAAAGGTCTAGGTAAGCTGTCATAACACTGGTGCTGAGAGGGAAAGCTAATGGAGCAAACAAATGGGTATGGAGTCATTGCTATACACACAGTGGAAACTTCAATGAGCTTAATAGCAGAGCCAGGAACAACACCCCAAGCTCCTGATTCCCAATCCAGTGCCCTGTCCTCTAGGCCACATTGCTTCTCCGTTCCTAAAAAATTCCACCAAAAAGTGTCATAAGAATATGTCTCTGTCACACACATCAAACCCAGTCAGTGTGGAGGGTAAACTGACCCTGTCTGGAAAGCATGACTCAGGACATATCTGAAACATTGCATATTGTCATAAGATTGAAATATTAAAATGGCTCAGTTTTAACTGTGAGACAAAATCAGTGCAGCACTGGGCACTCCCAGCACCCTCTGCTTTGACCATTTTGCAGGACCAGGCCCTGTATCAACTTTCCTTTATACGTTGGGATACATTTAATAATCACACACACAATTTAGTTATAAAACAAAGGACTGGGGATTTTTCCTCCTCTGTGAGAATACTTTCTGGGGTAAAGAATCTAAACTCCTATGCCACACTCCTCACTATATTGTTCCTGAGCCCTTATGACAATATGAATCACATTGTCTCTTAATCGTGGTGAAGAGGATCCATCATTTTGCCCACAGGATTTCCAGTCTTGGTTGAGTGCACTTTTTGACAGTTAATGCTACAGTTTTGCTGAGTCAGACGGCTCCCCTGGCTGCTCACTGGAAACACAGCTGTTGTACAAAAATAACCATGAAGTTGAGGACTTGCACATTTTCAAGACAGCAAAAATCCTGCAACACACCAACCACAAAAAACCAACAACAAAACCCCAAAGCTACTTTGTTTGCTAAGCTGCAATCTCAGTCTTTGCTCTGCTCTTTCTCTTGGCCCAGGCTAGTGCTGTTCACTACTTTGTTCTGTTCAGGAGGAGTCCTAGCACATGAATCCATCATCACCTTGATTTTACCAGTTCAAAATGGGAAAGTTTGGAGCTGAACATTTAGTACGGAAAGGGATGGCAGACAGGTAAGGGACTGTAACTGCAGTCAATTGATTGGAATGGCATTTATAGAGGTCTGTACAAACTGCTGCTTTCTTGTGTCTGGGTCCATGGATTTACCCAGGTGTGCAGTGACATCTGCTACTTTCAATATGAGCACAAGCTGTTTCCTTTGTGCTCGAGCACAGCTAAATCACAACTCACAGATGCAGAATCTACTTAACTAACACCCTGTTTCCTTAGAACGCTCCACATACCATTGCTGCCAGTTAAAATAACACAGTCTAGTTTCACTGAAAGCTTTGGGGAGAAAGTGAAGGGGGAAGAGTGAGACAGAACATGGGGGTGCAGGGGTCACTAGCAAAACATCCATTTTTTTTTTAGACAGGCAGTCTAAGTCTAGTCTATGAAAATCTCATGAATGCTTTATTGCTGCTTGCTGTGACCAGCATTGAATTCTCTGTTTCGTGCATATCATGGAGGTACAATTGGGTTCTAGAAAGAGCAGCAACTATATGCAAATTAGCACTCTCCTCTCTACGGGGGCCTGAACTTGCCTCTCTTGAGGAGCTGGTGTGCTGCAATGCAGCTCCTGTGCTGCTTGTGTGCATCACGAATTCCAAACAGACCCCCAGATATTTTGTCAATGGATCCAACAGAACATATGGGGAGTGGGCACAGTGCCGTAAAACACCTGTGGCTGTCTTCAGCCAGCTGACACAGGACTCACAGGGCTTGGGCTGCAATGCGATACAATTGCCGTGTACATGTGCTTGGTCAGGCACCCTCCAACTTCACAGAGTCTCAGAGCCTGAAAGATAACCCTGCAGCCTGAGCCCCGCCAGCCCAAGTCAGTTGACACAGGCCAGTCACATAGATCCCCTTAAAGCCCCAGTCTCAGTTTTCTCATTGCCCCAATGGCCAGTTAATGGAATAGCTCTGAACAGGGCTAAAAGTCATTTCACCTCGCCTCACTCACCAAGAACAAGCGTGAGAAGAGAGTTTCACCCACTCTGCTCTAGGGCCAATGGGCTACACGGGGAACCATCCTTTCATACGCCCAACAACTTGACGCTATAGCATGTTGAGGCCCCAGCAAACTGATAAGCAGGGAGAGCCATTTGAGAAGGACAGCTGAAAACAAAATGTTAATAACCTAAAAATCAGAAGGAAAAGGATAATTAAATATTGGTGGGGGAAGAGGTGAAGGAGTTGGTGGTCAGCTCCGAAAAGGGCAGATAGCAGGTACCAATTTACATAATAATTCTGTTAACGATAATGGCTGCCTAGGACTTCTATTTAAAGTCTGCAATGTTAATTTAATGGGAAAAAAATCTAATACAATCCCCTCAGAATTTTTCAATTAAATTAATGTGATAGGCTTTAATGGATATCTCAAGTAGAGAGTGTGATTAACAGAAACACTGCATAAATTATACATATATATTTTATAAAAGCTCTGGTGCATAGGCATGCTATGCAAAGGACCTTATTCTTAAATCTAACATCCAGCTATTATTCTGTTGAAAAGAAACCTCACTCTTCGTGAAGGCTAAAGTGCTTTCCTTTGGGACTTTTGTCCTTCCCAGTAAGTACCTCACCAGGAAGCAGTATTGACTTACAGGGCCAAAAATCTCTGAAAACATTGGCCATGTTTTTGTTGTGGGTTAGCACAGTGCCTTCCACAATGGAGACCTGGTCCACGGTTGAAAGTCTTGGCTGTTAACTATAATACAAATAAATAAAATAACATTAACAAAAGCTACCCCTGGGAGCAAAACACATAAATGCATCCCGTCCTCCAATACTTTTAGATCTTTCCTATGCAAGACACTGGCAGGGTTGCAGTAACGCAAGGCATGGCAAAGTAAGGCTTTGCAAAAGGATGCAGCTTAAACTTCACACCAACAATAACCTTACACTCTTGACTGGCACCCCATGAAGGGGCAAAGGATGTGAGACATGCAACCACAGCATCCAATACACTCACCCGCAAAAAAAAAAAAAAAAAAATTTGGTTAACTTTGAAATAAGCTTGCTAGACTGAATGGCCCAAGTTCAAAACATAAGAAGGAAACAAGGAGATAAATCATTCTGCACCCACTGATCAGTTCCCCTTCTTAACCCCTACTACCTCCCTTCTGGCCCACAGATCTCCACCCTCATTCTGGACAACCAGCATGCAGCCTTAACTCCCACAATGTTGATTGGTTATATGTTTTGGTGATTAATATAGAACTGGTGAGGCTTTCATAAATTATAGCATATGAACTTCGACACTCTTGTTTTTGCAAGAGTGCACGAATGGAAGCAAGGGAGTGGTACCTGATTGCAAGAGGCGGCTCTGAGGTCCCTTCTTTCTGCAGTAATTGGTGCCATGTTATGTGAGTGGGTGATCACTGTCAGTAATTGATGGAAATTTGTTAGTTGGAGATACAGCACTGAAATCTGAGTGAGGGTGTTTTATATTTGTGGAATGAATGAAGGATAAATAGGAGTTATTTTGGAGCTAGTCTATTGTTTGCTCAGATAATTGAGCACCGCTGTTTGGGTTTCAAGCAGCTCAGATATAGCCACCCATGTACACTTCATTTGAGATTCATCAAGTAGTGCAATTATAGATCATCTTGAAAGTTCTGCTTAACTAACGGTATGGCCAGTTACATCTTAGAGAAATCCTTGCTGTTAGCAGTGCAGTAATTTTAAAGGTATGCAGATCATATGTAAAAGGAGTTTAGTCATGTGCCTGTCTCTCCCACTGATGGAACATTTTCTTCTCTTATAGCCACACCAGCAAACAAAAGTATTATAATATAAAGACCATACCTATGCTTCATGTGTCCCCCAGACATTCCACACCCAATAGGCTGTGCAGCTAGGATGGTCTTGTGAATAACAGAGATGGTCTTGTGAATAAAATGGATATGTGGGTTCTGTTTCCAGATAAGCTACAAATTTTGTGTGTCATTTTGGGCATGTTAGTTAGGTGCAAATTTCCAAAAGGCAGAGGCTTTTGACTGGATGCCCAATTTTTAAAACTTAGTCCACAGTTTTTAAAAGTTTTTCAGCACTCACAATCCCAATTGAAGTCTGGAGGAGCTGCAGTGCTAAGAGCCTTTGAAAATCATGCCTTTGATATATCTAATTGGGCCTCCAGAAATGCAAGCATCCAATATTAGTGTAAACCAGGGGTAGGTAACCCCTGGCACATGAGCTGACAGTAGTCCCCAAGCCCATTCAGAGCAGCACGTGGCACCCTCTTGCAGTACCACAGAAATTGCCACTCCTGCCACCGAAAGCCATTCTGGATGGCTTCCTTTGGGTGCAGCTCAGACAGAGAGGATCCCCCGCGTGCCTATGCCTCCAAGAGACACAGAAAATAGCTGCCAGCTGGAGTGGCTCCTCTGTCTAGTGTGATGCTCCCCAAAGAAACCACTCTAGGCAGCTTCTTTCTGCAACATGCCTGGGAACCCCTGAAAGGAGCCATTTCTTTTCATGGCATGCCTGGGGATCTCTGTCCCCAGGCACACCACCAGGATGAGTCACTCTCGGCAACTTCTTTCTCTGTCAGGCCTAGGAAGCGCTGCCACTCCAATTTTCAGGCAGCCACCACATTTTTCAGCAGAGGGGGCCGCCAGCACCAGCTGAGGGTCAAGGAGGAAGGACTGGCACATGGGTGGGTAAAGGTTACTGATCCCTGGTGTAAACTTCAAAGAACTGATGGGTAATCACCAGTCTTCAATTTCCCCATCTGCAAAATGGGCTGATAACATTTCCCTACTTCAAAGTCATGTTGCTTAATTCGTTAATGTTTCACACAAGTGCTTCCGATCCAAGTGCTAATGAAGTCCCATTCACTGTAAAATTCTTCCATTTCCATGTCCATGCTGCAAGATTTAGAAGAGCATTTTCCAATGGACAGAAGTTGCTTGTCATTTTCCACCTCGCTGTGCAAGACGACTGAAGTTCAGCAGAAACCATATTGCTGTATTTTATATTTTTTTCATAAAGTACAAAGAAAGTGCCCTGTGGAAATATCAGGACAAAAGTGACAGGTGCCTGCTGAATATTTTTAATTGCTGCCAAAAATAGTCTGAGCCCTTCACCAAAGTTAATGCAAATGGAATATCCATGGAAAGCATGTGAACAGTAGGATAGGCTGCTTCACCTATTGAAAGGAAGGTAAACTGCACTCTCTATCCACTCCTCACAATTCAACTGTATTGTAAGAGAAAAGAAAGGTGTGTTAGACACATCCCTTCCAACATGTAGGGGTAATGGGATCTGGGGTTACTTCTGTGTGTTCTGTGCCTGATTCAATGAGGCTCTGGAGGGAGCTCTGAACCTTTACCTGAGTCCCCATGTGCTGTGTCCTACCATTAGTGGACAGATTTATTATTGACATGTATTCCTGGAGCACCTAAGAACCCCCATCATGACACAGGACTCCACTGTACTAAGTGGGGCCCAAGCATAACATTTCAGGGGCCAATACAAACTTGTACCATGGCCCCCGGTAATGGGGGTTGCAGTCTGGGCTGGGCCCCCCCAGACCTCTGGGGCCCAGTAAAGTGTACCCTTTTCCCACCTCATGTGAAGGTTCTGGTGCTTGGTGCTGCACAATCAGTGAACAAAAACACGCTCAGCGGCCACAGTCAGATCAGAGTTTTACAAGAACCCAGCACACTATGATTTGAACTCTTCTAAATTGAGCCATAGGTGTCACTATGGAAGCTGCTGGGCACTGAATGCTTGAAAAGCTGGCTCCTCACCACTAAACTAGTCTTTGCATGAATTGGTACCTTCAGTTATAGACTAAGAGCTTGTCCACATGGAGACTTAGCAAGGGCCAAGGATAATTTTTGGGGTCCGGTTCATACTTAAAACCCGGGCACTGCCTGACACATATCACAGTCTTTCACTTTGGGCTGGACCCGTTAGCGTCGCTGGGCCCCAGTACAGTGTATCCTTCTCTACATGGATGCTGTTAATGTCCACGGGTCAAAGTGCACTATAGCTCTTTTAGTGCCTGGTAGCAAAGTCTAAATGGCAACTTTGTGTGTAGCAAGTTAATGTGCTGTATATTTATACAGCTTGCTGTGGACTACATCTCTGTGTAGAGAAACTCACAAACATGAACTAATTCCTTGTATTACTTGGGGAAAACATTACAAGCCAAATGACTTCAGTCTCAGAGATCTTTTGCCTACCACTTTCCACTGCCAGGTAGTGCAATTAGAAACGATACAATAATGCCCTGAATTTCTATACCATATGCACGTTACTGTGTGTGAAGCACAACAGGACAGAGGCCTTTCTCTTCCAAGGAAAAGATGAGTGATGTGGCTATGGATCACAGGTGGGAACTCTTGCTACCAGTCAGAGAAGGCAATGACTGGAGAGTGCAGAGGTTGTGCTGAGAGCTCACCAGAGAAGGAGCAAGCTGCTTCCTCAACATATTCAAATTTTCTAAAACTTTTTTGAATGGTAACTTCTAGGTGGGTCTGGATTATTCTCACACACAGCCCCCATCAAAAATGGTTCACCTCCTCTCACTGTAAAGTAGTCAGTAAATGCTCATTGGGGTAGACAGGCGAGACTTGAAGCTGCTCTGAGTCAGATGCTGTAAGATTTTCATAATATGTTGTGACTCTGGGTTTATTCCACATTCCTGGGTTCAGTGCAGTTACAACTGAGTAGGAGTCGATGGCCTGTGAAGTTTAGGAGATCAGGCTAGATGATCCAGCTGCTCCTTCTCGCCATAAACACTCTGGGTACATCTACGCTTACACTTTAAATCAAAATAATGATGATGATTTTGATTTTAAAAAGTGCATGTCTACACTAGCTTTCCTCATTTCAAAACAAGGAATGGTCATTTTGAGATAATAAAACCTGGTTTTATATAGAAATGATGGTTAAATCAACATTATTATTTTGAAATAACACAGTGTAGTTGCATTATTTCAATTTAACACTTTTTGTCTTCCTCCCTCCCAGGGCGCCTTCCTTTTTTTATATATTGTGTGAGGGGCATGGCCCTTCTTGAGGGCCATCTTGCCACACCTCCTATGGTGCCCCTCTCCTAAATAGAAACAGCAAGTCCTGTCCATGGACATGCTAGTTTGATTTGGGTTTCTAGGGGAGACATGTTAAATTGATTTAACTTAAATTGATTTAATGTCTTTTATTTTGATTAAATTAGATTGATTTAAGTTAAATTGATTTAACTATCTAAGTGTAGACATAGCCACAAGTATCAGTATGTCTACACTTAGAAGTTATTTTGAAATAAGGAGATTTATTTCAAAATAACTTTTTTCTTTTCCGTGTATACATTTTGTTACTTCAAATTAAGCATTTCTTTATTTTGAAATAAGGAAGCACTATTTCAAAATAATAAAACCTACCTTTATTTCAAAATAGCAGTCAAATCAAAATTATCACTTCAAAACAAGCTATTCTAAGCTGCAGAATAGGCTTATTTCAAAATAATTGCCCTATTTTTTTGCCTGCCTTCCCCTATTTCAAATTGGAGAATCTAGTGAAGACTCTCTGCTTCGAAATAATAACTCCTACGTTATTTCGAATTAGAGAGTCTTCCCTGGACTCCTAATTCGAAATAATAAAGTCAAAGTAGTGCTAATTCGAAATAATCATTCGAATTACAATCAAAGTAATTATTTCAAAATAACTATTTTGAATTAATTTTGTAATGCAAACATAGCCACTAACTGTAAACTATGGGTGCAACTTTTTGCTCAGTTCCAAAGGGGCAGTCATTTTAGTCTAGTCCATCAGAACAAACGAGTGGGATTTTCTCCTACGAAAGCTCATGCAATACATAAATGTATTAGTCTTTAAAAGTGCCACTGGACCCCTTGTTTGTTGTACTTTTTGCTCATCAGAGGTCAGTAAATTATCGTTAGTCTAGATGCTGCGTTCATGGCACATGGACTGGTGCCTCTTGGTACATCCAATGAGTTCACTGTATCTGGAATGCAAAATTGGTGCCCACGTGGTTAAGCCTTGCTTTTTCTCATTTAAATTTTCAGCGATTCCAAGGCCAGAGGGGCCACTGTCATAATCTACTCTGATCTCCCGCACGACAGAGGGAATAGAATTTCCCCCAAATAATTCCTAAATCAGTTCTTTTAGGAAAACAATATTAATTTTAAAATTGTCAGTGACGGTGAACCCACCACAGCTTAGTAAATTGCTCCAGTGGTAAATTACTCTCACTGTTAAAAATGTATTCTTTATTTGCAGTCTGACTTTGTCTAGCTTCAAATTCCAGCTATTGGATTGTTATATCTTCCTCTGCCAGACTGAAGAGCATGTTATTAAATATTCGGTCCCCATGTAGGTTCTTACAGACCATAATCAATTCACCCCTTAACCTTCTCTTTGGTAAGCTAATTAGACCAAACTGAGTCTATCAGTATAAGGCAGCTTTTCTAATCTTTTAATCATTCTTGTGGCTCTTCTCTGAACCTTCTCCAGTTCATCAATACTATTTTTGAACTGTGAACAATCCAACTTGGCACAATATTTCAGTGGGGTTGTACCAACGCAAAATACAGGGGTAAAATAACCTCTGTAGACTTACTCAAGATTACCCTGTTTATGCATCCAAGGATTCCATTAGACCTTTTGGGCACAGCATCAAAATGGGAGCTCACGTTGAGCAACTCCCAATTTTTTTTTTTAGCCACTGCTTCTCAGGATAGAATATTCAACTTGTGTTAATATGGCCTATGGTCTTTGTTCATAGTGTATACATTTACTTTTACTCAAATTAAAAGTTTGTGAAGTGATTCAGATTGCTCTGTCCTCTTTCTGTGAAACCAGAATAAGCATATTTTTCTTCCTTTGTATCCAGAACAAACATAAATCTGCATGAAAAGAAGTCATTAATAAATCCAGTAGTTTTCTCTTAAAACTACCATGATCTCACCCCTCCAAAGCCCAAAGGAAATTAAAGCACAGCTCCAGAGGACAGCATTAAAGGATCTGACTTAACATGCACAAAAGCTGAAAAATTTCTTGGCAAAATCTGCAAATCTGGACATGGATAGGATAGGGGCTTGCAATAAGCTATAATAAAATGATTCCAGTCTACAGCTTGAAAAGAGAAGGCCTGCCATTCAGCAAACAGGAAACCCCAGAATTTATAGATGACCCGGTTACAAAGCAAATGTTTTGGAACAAATTGTTCCTTCTTTAAATGCCTGTTTTCACTGCTTTCTCTTCTCCACTTTCTCCCTTGCTGCTTAGTAAGCAATGACCCTAGCACCACCTGCTGATCACAGCTGGCAGTGGCACTTTAGTGAGCTACACCCATAAAGACCACAG
Organism: Podocnemis expansa; assembly: GCA_007922195.1. Lineage (NCBI taxonomy): Eukaryota > Metazoa > Chordata > Testudines > Podocnemididae > Podocnemis > Podocnemis expansa. The sequence continues at coordinate 254,435 of ML682206.1, read as the reverse complement.
CAATTTAGGGCATCTGCCTAGTCGAGAAATTTCATGTGTGTGTATATGTCTTGCATTGAGAACTTCTTACTCCTCCCCAATCACCACGTTGAATGTGTCTTTCATATAGAACCATGAAACAAGGACCATCAGAACAAAGGCAACTAAGAACCTCCTTCTGCCCTTACAAGAAGCAGGGAACAGCATAGGTGGGGAAAAACAGTGCCTTAATGTAGACTGGAACAGGTGGGGCAGGTCCCATGGCACTGGGGAGGGGAGGGGCCGTGAGAGAGGAAATGTGGAGAAGTGCTGCTCTAACCAAGTCCAGGATAGGAGAAGGAGCTACTCTCCACTTTTACCTCCACCACCGCTTCTTAGTTCAGTCACAAAGTCAGCCAGTGCTCAAAAGAGCTTGTATGCACAGGCCACTCAGCCCTGAGCGTCTGTTTCCCTGACATAAGATCCCTCAGCCAGAGCACAAATATAGTCAACATAAGGGTTTTCGGAGCAGGTGGCATCCCACTACAATACTGCAAAACACTGTGTGCTGAAACCCAGGCCCTGCAACCTTCTGGCCTACAAATCCCTCTATCTGCTAAGCAGGGCAGATTATCCCCTCTCTTGCTGACACAAGGCGTGCTCCTGTTTCATGATGTTTCAAGCAACAGACTCCACTATGGAGGTTTTCTATGGAAGATCATTTCAAATTAAAGGAAATGCCAGGATTTACCAGGCTCAGTACATCCAAAAAGAACAGACAAATGTTTTCCTGGAGGAATGTCCAAAAGCTGACTGCCTGCCTCTCACTGTTCAGGGTGAACTTCAGATTTAACACCTGGCCGTATAGAAACCAGGTCCAAGACAAGCTCCAGAGGGGTAACCATGTTAGTCTAGTTCCGCAAAACAAATGAGGAGTCCTGTGGCACTTCTAAGACTAACAGATCTATCACATGAGCTTTCATGAGAGAAATCCCACTTTGCCTGATGCTTGAAAATGGAAAAGGTACCATACGGGAGAGAAAAATAAGTAATGAAATGTGAGTGACAATTCAGGTCAGACTATTTCAGCAAATTTAAACAAGTTGTTTAGATTCAAAAAGCATGGAACAACATATAACAGGGGTAGGCAACCCCTGACATGTGCTGACAGTGCCACCCAAGCCCATTCACACACATTGCCTCTCCTGCCACCAAAAGCCACTCTGGGCAGCTTCCTTGGGGTGCAGCTGGGACACAGGGAGTCCTCCCCATGTCTATGCTTCCAAGTGACACAGAAAAAAGCTGCCGGCCAAAGTGGTTCTCTGTAGTGTGATGCTCCCCAAAGGAGCCACTCCAGCCAGCTTCTTTCTGCAGCTTGCCTGGAAACCCCTGAAAGGAGCCTTTTCATGGCATGCCTTGGGACCCCTGTCCCTGCGCACACCGCTAAGATGAGCCACTCTGGGAGACTTCTTTCTGAGGCAGGCCTGGGAAGCGCTCCCACTCCAGCTGTGGCTGCTGCTGAATTTAAAGGCAGCCGCCATATTTTTTCCACGGAGGGGGTCACCGGCACCAGCTGAGAGTCAGGGAGGAAAGACCAGCACGCGGGTCAGCAAAGGTTGCCAACCCCTGACATATAAGAAGGTTGGGAGTTTTAGAGAGGTGACACTCACTTTTTTGCAATGAAACAGACTCTCCTCCTTTTTCTCTCATCTCATACAACTCCCCATTACAAAGAGGAAAATTAAATAAGCTTTTAAAAAAAAAAAACACCTTGAAGCCAAATTGGACCATTTTTCTCCTCCATGGCAATCCGATTGCTTGGATTCCTCTTTTTTTGATATAGCTATTCAGTAAATCTTTCTATGGTGCCTCCTTAATGTAATCTCCCACAGGAAGTCATTGAGGCTCAACCACTAGAAGTATTCAAGTGAAATTTAGAGTAATACCTAGAGTAGTCTTGAGAAGATGAACTCCAACACTCATACACTGAACTAAGCAGGGCCAAAAGACCATATACAAAGTATAATTCAGAAGCGGCATTGAGATTAACCCTAGGGCTTTTAATTATTTTTTAAAAATCCCTTCTTCTGAGTCAATAACTTGCCTGACTCATCTCATACATTTCTTTTCTATGATTTTAAGGCATCTCATGATGTACTTTAAAGTCTGTCAATGAAAATGAAACTCAGGGATGATGTTAAACCTTTCCTCTTGAAACTGATCCCTGAGACCAGAGCTCATCTTGATTTTCTTAAACTACACCTTGTCCCTGTTAATAGTCTTTGCCTTTTAAGGGAACTGAACAGATACTAAAGCAAAATCGTGAGGTCTAATCTGACGTGAGCTAGGGCTGCAAAATTTAGATCTCGATTCTTTAAAACTGAGGCACAGCAATAAGTAAATTCAGGTGTTACTTGGTCTAGCTAATACTTTAAGCCTGAATTCTAATATGATGGTGGCATCAAGCTGGAATAGCTCCCCTAATTTCAGTAGAATTAGTTTTTTCAACTATTGCAAAATTTGACCCCACATCTATCTATACAGTTGCACACGCACCCATTTAGCTACAAAAACAAAACTCACAGCTTAAAGAAAATTAAAGGGGCAGAAAATCGATAACAAGTCTCAGGTGATACTGCTACATGCCAAATGAGTTCTCTAGGTGCGATTATTGCCAGCAGCTTAAGAGTTTGATTTGACTTTTTAAAGTTCATATACAAAGAAATATATCAAAGGTTTTGGTTTTGTGTCTCTTCTCAACATTTTACACAAATACTCAAGGCGTCATGGGATGGGCCTCACAGGCCTGGGAACTCTTGACTGAAGCCAGCACAAACTTCAAAATATAGCCACACACATCACAAAGAAGAGCTATGGAGCACTGAGCTTTTTTGAAAATCTGTCCCTACAGGCAACGTACAAATGTGCCACATCTGCACAGACAGAAGGGTCTTAAGGTTGTCCTGTGGTACCATGACATGTGTCAGCCAATGTGTCACAAGGTGAGTTTGTGTTCTACTTTGTGTGCCTTGCTCTTAAAGCTGAATCCAAAGAAGAAGGCAACTTTTGCCACTATCCAGAGTGGAGAGCTATTGTTCTGGAGCAAGGTGGGAACGTTGCCTCCTCACATTGCTATTGGCCCATATTTTTATCTCTGCAAGCAAACATGGAAGCTTAAAGTTGGGAATTTCTCCACAACTACCACCAAATCTGTCTTGTATTTTAACAGGCTGAAGTTGATTGTGATCTGGAAAAGAGGTGCTCGCAGGACAGTTATTGTCCAATGGACCACCACTGCAAATAAGATCAGTTGATCATGAGCTGGATGCTCCTTGAATTAGGGCCTTTTCTGTGCAACCTTCTTTCCTGAAACACAGAGGAACTTTGAAAGGGTCTCTGTCTCTTAACTGCAAGCACTTCTCCCTGACCATTTCTGTCCATAGCTTGGTCTTGTAAATGCCTGCGGATGAAACATTCCCACCGGATTCTTGGGCAGGACTTTTACCCAGCTCCTCAAAGATATTTAGGGATTTAACTTGCATTGATTTCAGTGGAAATTTTGAGTCTAAATTCCTTTGAAGATCTGGGCCTCTGTACCAAACAAAGAAAACACTCTCTCCTCTACCCCCAATGACTTACCCAGAGTTTGGCAGATAGTAGGACAGGCCTTTGGATGTTTTAGTCAGTGCTGTGCTGCCATACAGAGAGTGATGATGATGTGACCAATAAAGTGCATAACAATGAGTCACCTAAGTGAGCCTAGATGGTTGGAGGCCAGTTCCTCAGGACATAAAAAACCCACCCCTTTGACTTCTGGCCCCATTCTCTCTGCTTTTCTCACTCCAAAATCCTCATTTGGATCTCAGTGCAATTGCAGGTTGGAGAGACTCCCATGCTCTTACCTTGTGCTAGCACAACACTCCAGACAGCCAGTGTATCACTGTGTGTGAAATACCCCTTTATGCTTCCTTCTCTGATAGGCAACTTAACTACAAACTGCTCTCCATAGCCTCTGACCACCTCCAACTCTCTTTCACTAATTACATCCATGTAAAAAACTGAATCGCACCATCCCAAGGTCATGCTGTAGTGCAAACCATTACTGTTAAAATACACTGCAGTGTAGATAGGACACTTAACTGAGAGATGGGAGGAGGAGAGAAGTGAAGAATAACCAGATGCCACCCTGCAGATGCACAGTAAAGCAGAGGGTTCAATCACAAAGTGATGACGTTTTGGAGAGAAAGCAGGGCTCCTTCCTTTATGCCACCCCCACTCTTTCGAGCAACTACATGAGAAAACTGAAGTTCAATCTGAGACGCGTAATTTTCTGTGCGCTGCATATTTAAACATCTAACTTCTCCAATGCTTTCCTGAGAAAAGAGGCATTTTAATTTCAGAGCTGCTAGGGGACTGTCACACTGAAGATGCAGGCACATTGTTCTTTCCCTGGAGGGTTTTACTCGTGTACTTTAGCTCTATTTACCTTGATTTAAAAGGCAGTTTTAAAACGAAAGGCTTTTAGACTAAGAGCAGGTGGCTTCTCTCTGTGTATGAGAATCATAAGAACGGCCATGGAAACACCAACTAGCTCTTACCACTGATCTTAACTATGGAAATCGTTGCCCTGTCACTATGAACAGCATTAGCATGGGATTTCCTACAAGCCAGAGAAGCACATGACCACACTACTGGCCCTTACACAAATACATTACAAATGCTTCCTTGCTCCCTGCTCCAAGGTCCTGACTAATGATTGGGTCAGGCAATAAAATGGCACATGCCAGGCACTTGGACACAGAGGGTTTTGCCTTGTAGAGGAGCTGACTGATATAAGGAGGGGAGGTATTGCTATTGTGAGACAAAACTTTAGCGACCCAGGAATGAAAGACTCCAGTGGAAAAGTCTATAAGTGAGATCAGGCAGTAGGCCATGCATTTGGGAAGAAACTGTGCAATCAGTCAGTTCAAATACACATTTTTTTCCTCACAATGAACCATTTGTTAATAAACTAGACCACCCAAAGTGGAGGTTACTTGAAGCATGTCAGTGTATTGGGGAGCCCAAGAAGGGGAAATTGCAACAATATGCACATGACCTGATGAGGATAAGATAACCTCATCACAGACCAATTTAAGCTTCAAGAAGACTTGCAGATTCCTAACATTAAAGCACGAGTCTTTGTTGCACCTTGTTTACCATCTAATTCTGTTCATCCGTTGTTCAACTGTAATGCAGCTAGACTGATGGGACACTGATTTAGTCAGGACTCAAGTGTTATTACTGCTGTGTCATGAGCTCAGATCAGGATTAGACAAGACAGTGGTAGAAAGATGCTTGCATCTCCCAACCTTAGTTACAGCTTTCCATGGTTCGGTGCTGTCTATTGATATAATAAGACTCCAGGATTGTCATTCTGTCTGTGTATGCAGTGTTGATGTACCTATGTCAGTCCCCCATGTTATTAGAGAGGCAAGATGAGTGAAGTGATATCTTTTATTGGACCAACACCTCCCTTGTCTCGCTATCTGTGTGTCACTTGAAGACACACTTGAAGAAACATCTGACAAAGTGGGATTTTCTCCCAGGAAAGCTCATGCGAAAAATAAATTTGTTAATCCTTAAAAGTGCCAACAGACTCCTTTTTTTGTTTTGATGAACTAGACTGACACGGCTACCCCTTTGGAACTTGTCATACAATTCTCAGCCATTTTGACTTTTGAATTACACTTATGCAACAACATAAGCTTTAGGGCCTGGCTACAGTGAGGCTTCTATACATGCCATGCCCAAAATCCTCGTCTATGGTAACACCAGAGATAATACAACCAATCGCCACCCTTTATCTTCAGCTAATTTGCATGCAACCATTTCATTGGTTGCATGACAGAAACTTCACAGCTGATGGATTACTTGACCTGACTACCACAGCTCTTCCACCAACAAAACCAGTGTACCTCACTCCTTTACAACTCAAACAGTGCACGCCAATGCCACAGCACAAACTTCCGAGACACAAATCAACACCCTCACATACACAAGAACCCAGTCAATACACACAATAATTCCAAATATACAAAGCCCTTCACTGCAGCACGCCCCTCTCATTTGCTTTTTTCACAAATCCATGACTCTTTCAGCACCAGTCCCACATTCACTCACCCTCACTAGTAAATTGAGTGGTAAATATGCAACTCTTTGCTAATTGGGACTGTCTAGTGTAACTAAGTCCTTGCTTACTGCTACCTTTGTATACAGAATATAAATTTTCAAGAAGACCTGACTGAACAGAAATCCACACAATCCTAATACTAACATCTCCCACTTTTAGAACATTTGAAAGGGAGGTATGGTTTGACGCCCTGCCCAGGTGAGTGAAATAGCTCATTGATTCACTTATGACCATGCAGTCTCATTCCCTCTCTTTTGGAAAACTTTGATCACCACTTTTGCACAGCTTCTAGCAGCTCTAACTATCCTGAGGTCTGTTGTTATTCCATTTGTTCACAAATGTCTTTATTACATCTTTAGGGCTCTGTTTATATGCTGAACTGTACCAGTTTAATGGATGGCATGACTTTGAAAGGATTTTGTTAAACCTCCATGTGGGCATATTTATTTTGGGTTAGTTTAACATAGAGATATCTGGATGAAATATAATGACCTGTATTGGTAAAGGGATTTCTCCATGCACAAGAAACACACTGTACTTAAAGTACTGCAGGCTGGGAATGTGCAGTTTTATTCACCTTCATAATAAATGGGGGTGTATGGAAACACCCACTGACTAAGCAGGAAATAAGAGTGTGGCTGAGTAGGGCTTCAACTCATAATACTCAGAATAATTCAGTAAATCTGTTGCTGACCTTTATACAACACTGTGTTATGCAGAAGGTCAAATGATTCAAAACAGATGACCCATTGGTCCCTTATGGCCTTAAACTTGATGAAACAATTAAGGTTAAATTTTTTTTGAATGGTTTAACATAAGCCAAAATAAGCCTCTCTTAAACGGAAGTAAATTGTCCACACAGGGAGCAAAAGAAAAAAGGAATCTGGTGGCACTTTTGAAGACTAACAAGGTTATTTATTGCATTTGTTAGTCTTTAAGGGTATGCCTACTCTGGCAAATTAGGAGGCTTAATCTGGACTAATTTAGTCCATAGCCGCACTTGGCTTTACCTAGTTCGAACTAAGAAATTTCTTAGTTAGAACTAAGGAACGCTTAGTTTGAACTAATAAGTACTGGCACTTCGTCCAGACTTAAGTACTTAGTTCGAAGTAGGCATGATCTGGCCAGGCACTAACACTTAGTTCAAACTTAAGAAGTTTGAAGTAAGCTGGTTAGTTTGAACTAACTGCACTTTCAGGGGTTAAAGTAAGGCAGAACACACTGGAACGCAGTTCTGGGGCCCCTATTTGTAGGCAGGCAGTCTTCTGGGCCCCCCTAAAAATAGAAGACTGCACCAGAACGCAGCTTTCCAAGGCCCCCTAAAAATAGATACAGCAGCCAGAACGCAGAGTTCTGGTGCATTCCACCTTAAGCCCAGCCAGCAGAGAGCTGTCGCAGGCTGACAGTTTGTAAACTCCCCCCGGAGGGCAGGAGCAGCCTGTGGCGGGGAAGCAGCTCCCAGCCCCCAGTTGAAACATTTTTTGTCAACCAGCATGTGAACAGCCGAGGTAAGGCCTCAGCAGGGCCCAGGGGAGCCCTGCAGTGGGGCTGGGGTAAGGGCTTTGGTGGAAGGGGGGCACTGGCCTCTGAGATGGGGGGGCATGGAGGTGCTGGGGGACAGGGAATGCTGCTGAGGGTTGTGTGCGTGCATGTGCGTGTGCATGCGTGTGTGCAGCTGGGGGTGGATGTGGGGGTGCCTGTGTAGATGGGGGACAGGTGGAGCGGAGCAATAACCAATGCATGTGGTACTCAGAAGTGGTCGCAAATGCCAGCCTGGGCTGGGGGGCAGTAGCTGGGCTGGGGGGCAGGTGTTTGTGGGCCTGGACCTGCATGAGGGTGGGCCTGGACCAATGGGACGGGTGTAGACCTGCGTGAGGGGGGCCTGGAAATTTAGGAGGGTTCTGGGGCCCCCCAAAGTATTCTTTAACCGCTGCGTGCGTTCAGGGGTTAAAGCATAATTTGGCAGGCTCTGGAACGCTCCTATATTTCCAGGCCCCCTTCCCACAGGTCTGGGTTCCCCTCACGCAGGTCCAGGCCCTCCCTTAACCCACTCCAGCTACTGCTCCCCAAACGCCTGTCCCACCACCCCAGCTACTGCCTTCACACTCCCACCCCCCACCCCGGCCACTGGCTCCCAAATTCCTGTCCCGCAACCCTAGCTACTGCCCCCATCAAACTCTTCCCCCATGTCCTCCTCAGCCCCCATCCCAACCCCTTCTTCCCACCCCAGTCCTTGCCTGCTTCCCCTGCCAGCTGCCCCAAACCCCAGGCCCCCTTACCCATGCCACCGAGGTGGCCAAGGAGCGGGGCCGGAGGAGGGAGGCTGCCGGGGCACTGGCCGGCCGGCGAGACAGTGGGTCCAGGCTGCACACGCCACCAGGCCCTGCAGGAAGGGGCAGGGCTGCTGCAGGCTCCAGGAAAAGGAGGGGGTGGCCGGCCTTGCTGCAGCCTGCAGCCCCTTCCCTGAGCCAGCCCTGGGGGAACCTGCCGGAAAGCTGCATTCCTGCACGTTCCTTCTATTTCAGGGGCTCCAGAACGCTGCCCCCTAAAAACAGGGGGGCCCTGAAATGCCATTCCAGGGCATCCTAGCTAACTTTAACCCCTGCACGCGTTCTAGTTCAAACTAAGCACGAGTTCATAGACATAGCCTAAAAGTGCCAGCAGACTCCTTGTCTGTTTTGCCGGACTAAACTAACACGGGCACCCCTTTGGAACTTCACATAGGGAGCATTTATGTAAAACTGGTTTCAAAATCAGTTTCAGTTTAAAGCATTGCAACTCTGTCATGTAGACAAGGTCTTCATTTCATAGGCCCTTTGCCAACCTGCAACATGTGAAGCAGTTTGGTTGGTCAAGGCTTAGCACTCCACTGAGGAAATTTGAGAACATCACTGTATTGAAGGAAGCTTGCAAGAAGAGAAAGCAGTCAGGTGCCCAGCCAGAGCAGCCAACCTTCATCCTTCTCTTTTTACAAGGAAGTTTATGAAAAGTAGATAAGACTGTTGTGTGGTAAATCTCAGAATACACATACTGCTCTGGTAGGTAAGGATTTTGAGGAAAACTCATTATAAATCACCTAGACATAGAAATCTAGAGGCTACATCCATTTGATCCCCCCTAGCTATAAAGACATAGCTTTTTATGAACCTCACTATCAGGTGCTGGGACTTGGGGGTGGGGGTAAGATCTGTGCATGGAAAATTACCAGATTAGTATCTTGCAAACTCACTGTCAGGAGAAAGAGAGAGAAAAACTCCCAGCTTTGGGCTTTAGCTGATCCTTGATTGCAGGTATAAACATTACATACTGCATCAGCAAAGAGTGGAGAGTCTGCCTTAAACCTCCAGAGAGGGGGTTTAAAAGGAAGGCTGAGAAGGCAAATTCAGAGCCAGCATGTTATTTGGAGGTATCCTGAGCTGCTAAAAATATACAGCAGTCTGTATGGGAAATGCCAAAAGGAAATCTCTTCCCCTCCCCAGCTCAAAGGAGTGTGGGGGGAGAAAGCATAATGGGAACACCCAGAGAGAATCCAGCCTATGGAAATTTTGTGTATGTGTAAATGGGTCAGCCACCTGTGCTGTGTGGTGTAACAACCAGCCCTTCCGCACTCCTGTTGCTGGAACTGTTGATAGATGTGGGAGGAATGGCAGCCAGGGGCTCATGGAAATCATTGTACCATCACCTTTAATGACCTCACTCTGCTTGAGCAGGTCCTTTCCTCTCAGCAGTTAGTAAAACCCGATCCCTTCTGACCCCATGACTATTGAACTTCCGCTAATAAAACTTTTACAGTTCCTTCAATTCATGTATCTCTAAGTCCCTTACAAACTAAAACTAAAGTTCCCGCTGTGCCTGCAATGCAGGTAAGAATTATCACCGTTTCATACACAGTGAGACAAACACACAGCGAGCTCAGGGGAATTGCCCAAAGTCACACACACAATGGCAAAGCCGAATGAGAATTCGTAGTCCCTACTATCCGCCTTGTTTTCTAATTGCTACACCACATTCCTTCCCATAAATAGCCAATACTTTAGTAGGAGTTATGGCTGGAATATATTACTGGCAGAGGAAAGGGCAAAGCAGTCATAAGGTCAGCTCTTTCAAAAGGTCTTAGTACCCATTTTTTTCAATGGGAGCTACAGGACACAGAGCTTTTTTTTTTGAAGGTCTGGGTCCATTTGTTGGTGTTTGGGTACGTTTGAAAGCCTACCTGAATGATGCTGAAAATCTGGCCTCAAAATTGGTGCTCTTTTGCTCAGGAGGCAAATAGACCTTATTCAGATTTTAAGAAAGAAGTTATTTGGCTTGCAGAACTTTAGTGGTGACAAGCTCCAGAGGGGTAGCCGAGTTAATCTATTTCAGCAAAACAAGGAAGGAGTCCTCTGGCACTTTTAAAGACTAACACATTTCCTTATCGCATGAGCTTTCGTGGGCAAAATGGGATTATTAGGTTCACAAAAACTTATGTGATAAAGAAATGTATTCATCTCTAAAAGTGCCACAGGACTTCTTGATTGTTTTATTGGTGGCAATGCAAGGACAAGAGAGAACCCAAATTGCATTTTGGATTCCATTCTGAGTTTGTAGAGCAGGAAGTGGGGGTCAGGGGAAGTATTTTCTACTTGTAAACAGAGCACATCCAATGTGAAAGCACTCATGAACAAACCTAGAATCACACAATACCATTTTTAATACACATGGTCACTTGTCAGAGCAGATACTCACTTAAAAGGACTCCTCAGTCATTCACTAACAGGTAAGGTGAAAATGGAGATCAGCTGTCTTTAGTTATAAAGGGTGGAATTGCCTCAAATGACAAGCGTTCTTTAGATCAGCATATCTAATTCTATCTGATTAGACAATAGTTATTTTTAACTCATTTGCTCTAATATAGGAACCCTTTGCAGAGCACAGCAGCCCCAAGAGGCCATTTTTATGCAGCCACACATTCCAAAGATTCATTCAGTCTAGCCACTTGTTCCAAGACTCAAAACCCTGCACCTTCCTTTCCACAGAGTAAGGGAAGCTTCTACTAGTGAAAGAGTGAGAAAAAGAAAACTGAAAGGTGGCAGTTCACATCCCAATTGCTGGGATAGCCAGGAATGATATTGTGAATATACTTTGATTACATTGGATGGTGAACTGTGATAATGTATGTGCAAGCTTTCACTTACTACCTAGGTGTTTTTAAATACTGCATTACTGCAATACTTAAATGCCACATTTTAGGACTTACGAATTCTGCTGAATACAAGTCTATGAGATATCACAGTAGAGAACTAAGTGGGATGTCTAAGGATATACAGTGAGCTGTCAGCAGTGGGTTGGACTGGAAAAGGCACGTACACCACTGCCTAGAGCTAAGAGGGAGGGGTACGGCTGGGATCTACTGCTGCCTCTCTACCGATTAACCTGTGTGATCTTGTGCAAATCACAGACTCGTAGTTTATCATAAGGATAATGCCTACCTTACAGGCACTGCAAGACTAAAGTCCTGAACTTTTGTAAGATGCTTGAGATTACCAGACGAAAGGCACCACAGAAAGGATAAATGATTATTACTGTCGTAGCTAGGGCTGTTCAATAGATTTTACCTGTACAGTATTTAGGAAAGCCCCTGGGTGAAAGCAGTGCTGAGAAACTTGATGCAGGATCATCCTGGGATTATGAGATTCATGGAATGAGTCCACAATGAGGAAAGAAGAGGGTTTTGAATAAAAATGATGCTCAGTACAACACTCCAGTTATGAGAGCTGTACATGTGTATCTTGGGCATTTTTACAATAAGCTAAGTTGCATTCATGGTCTTAACCAGTCCTGGAATGATGTTCAGCCACATCACCAATCTGTTTATCTGATCCCCAGGATGGGACCCCAGGAATGGAGTAAACCAGAAGGTGGGTGCACTTACAGATCCAGAGGAGGGCTCAAGCAGGGTCTGAACTGCTATTATTTTTACAGCTCAAGAAAGAGGTTCATTAGCCAAGCCAGTCAAGAGAAGCACAATCTGTACTTCTCTGCATAGACCACACTTACCTGTACCTCATTCTAGCCAAAGCTAGTAGTCCCTCTCTTTCACAAGTAACCATTTCACACAAGCCCCACATTAACACCACAACATGATTAGAAAACTGGCTTTCAGTATAAGTCTATATCCCTTCTCACGCTCAGTCACCCCCTTGGAGATTTCAGTCTTTATGGGTGCACTGCTCACTGTGGTTTCCTTGAAGTCTCAGCTGTTCCAGGGAAAGTAAACAGGGTTTAAAGTAATTATCAATTAAAATGAGGTTAATCAGCACCAGGCTAGTCATCTATTATCTTTGTAAGTGAGACAGTCCCTACCTCCACCACAGCAGGCAGAAGGAACAAGGCCAGTAAGATATAGTAATAAAGCCTGTTCCCTCATGACCTTTGCTATGTTTAGTAAGAGCAGCTAAAATAAACCATAATCCTCAGCCATGCCACACACTGTCAATAATAGCTATGCTTAACTCTTTCAGTACTCTTTAGATGCACAAAGCATCTAGGAAGCAAGAATCCCATATTGCCCTATAGAGCAAGTTGTTATACCAGCTGTGACATTAAATGGGTGTGAAATATTAACATCCAGGCACAAGAGATTAGTGTCTCCAAGCCACACACACTCCCCACCAGCCATCCTTTCAAATATTTCATTGCAATAAGGCAGATTTACATCCTCAGGTTTGTTTGAGCCTAGATGGAGATGCTGACTTAGAAATGCACTGTTGGAATTAGCTACAATCCTTCCCTTAGGGCCCTGACCTAGCTTGTTTCAGGTCCTTGCAGTACCATGGACTTGCTGAGTCTCCTTAGCCAAGTAACTTAGTCTCTCTGTGCTTCAGTTCCCTATCTGTAAAATGGGCAGTTACATTTCTCTACCTCAGAGAGGTGTTGTGGGGATATGTACACTAAAGATCAAGTGCTTTGAGATTTACTATTAAAAACAATAAACAAGAATAGGTATTGTTATATTGCTCCTCCCAAATTTTTGTCTAGCACAATGATTCCACTACTCACACCACCAGGCCTACAGTGGCAACTAATCACAAACCTTGAGGGCCACACCTAACTTGCATATATTTACCTGCAATTTTAAATCAACAATGAATTAATATGATGCTCAGAATATTTGTTTGGCTTTTTTTTCTTCATTGTTAGATACACATAAATTCTTATAAGGGACACTTTGTGAGCTATGAAAACCAAAAGCCAAGATGTTCACTAGACTTCTGCAGAGGAACAGCTGGCATGGGCTATAGCCTACTATGAAAATTGTTCAGGGTGCACCTCTGTAGTCAGGAGAAGTTTTCTGAGAAGTCACTTACTTGCTGTGTCTCAGTTTTCATATTTGTAAAAGGGGGACAATTCTGCCTCTCATAAGCAAGTCGTGAGGTGTATAATTTATTAATTCTTTGAGAGAACTTGACTGAAATCCCATTGGTGTCAGTGGAAAGATTCCCATGGACTTCAGATGGCTTTGGGCCAAGCCAATGCTGAACCAGAAGATGCCTGCAGGTGTATTACACACTGCCTCACTTAACCCTTGTGCTGCATGTGGCACCTTTTGGGTCTAGTGTACATCTCTCAGCCTCCAAGGCTGGTCTTTACAACAAACCTTAAACTTCCAAGAAGGGAGAGGGAGATTTTTTCAAAGGCACACGTGAGAGTTAATTGCCCAACCTCACCATGGACAGTAAATTAAAGCTGGTTACCTAACAGTTCTTTGTGCCTTTAAAAATCTCCTCCAGGATCTCTGGGATTCTGGAGCCTTCTGCAACCAGATTTCAGCAGCCTCTTTTTGCAGCCAGAAGGTAGAGTGAAACGTTTGTCTCCTGCAGCTGCTTATGCCATTCTAGTCCAAGAAGCAGAATAGAAATAGATGTTCTTCCTCTTTTTAGCATCCCTTTGGCTTCTGTTTCCAAGAATTCATTTTGTCCCTGTTTTAAAGCAGTCTGTTAGAAAAGATAGTGCAGGCATGCACTAAACTTCACTCTCAAAACATATATTAAAAACCAAAATAAGAACAATTGGTTCCAATCTTCCACTGCATGTCACTAGCTGGAGGCCTCAGCTGTTGCTGCCTTAACAGACTTTATGCAAAGAGCTTCCTGCCAAGAACCGCGAGTCAGTGCAGAGGCCTCCCCTTTGCTAAGGCTGGGAATGGGGTCCTATATGAAAGAAACAGGGCTCATCTATATGATCCAGAGAGCGGTGTACCAGATGATTCATCAAAGCAACAGAGTGCAAGACTGAAAAACCTTAATCGTCAGCTATGCCCTTAGTGATTAGGAGACACTATGAAGATGCCTTGAGGGGTAGAGCCTTAATGAGTCATGAAGTGTGTACACAATGGATGCAGAATCCATTAACAGGATGGGAAGGCAGCAAGTTCGCTAGACTCCTCTACTACTGCACCTTTATCCTGAGGAGGGGAAGCAAAGGCAGAAGAAAAAAAAGAGATTAATTATGGTTATAGGGAAGAAAGCCATGTTGGGACCAGAATTCCAACCTAGTAGAGTAGCTGTAGTCTGGTCCATAGCTCTTCTTAAATTTTATACGGACATCCATCACCCATCTGAGTGCCTGCCATGTTGCCAGGGCATCGCACAGCTTGGCTAGCTTTTTTTTAATGTCAGCTTCTGTTCAAGAGAAGCCCAGGCATGGAGTAATAAGAAGGTTGCAGGTGCCCATGCTAAGGATAGCAAAGAGGTGGTGCAGAGTTGTGGACTGGAATAGCAGGTTTCCTCCTCTGGTAAGAGAGAGTTGAAATGGCAAAGTACTGTTCAGTGGAAGTTTGTACAGGGCCTACATATATCCAGTTACAGTCATTCCCTTTCCCGAGCCCAGAATTGGAGCCTAAATGTTTCGTTAACTACCTCCTAAACATTTTGATTTGCTCTCTGACCTAAACCAACCAACCTTGCTATGGGGAAGGTAGGAGCTGGAAAGCAGATGTGCACATGCCAAATCCCACACTGTTGCTGGAATTTCTGTATCCAGTTAGTCTCAACAAGTAGACTTCTAAAATGAAGTGGCTTTTTCCAAAGCAGGAGTGATGGGGGTGAGAGGGTGGGGCCTATGTAAAGTGCAGTCAGCACTCCGGGTGTCCAATCTCTTCCTTTTTGTTTAATGTTTCAGTGTAGGTCTTTATGCCTTAGCTACTACCTTGGTTGGGGTCTGGGGGATACTGTTGTATGGCATCTTTAGATTGGTATAACTGCTTCCATACTAGAGGTTTTACTTTCACTCTTTCCATAGAAACTCCTCTGAATAATTACACTGGTACAAAAGCTGCTCGTAGCCAAAGCACAAGGAACAGAAAAGAGTCCCTGCGCTGAAAATGACCATCCCTTTAAAATGAATTGGGTCATTGTTATCTATTGCTGTGATGAGGAGTGTGGTGCCCTCTAGTGGCGCAATGTATGCATCTTCAGAAATATCTCCCAGCCTGGCCTCTCTTGGCAAGTTCCAAAGGGGCAGCCATGTTAGTCTAGTTAGCAAAACAAACAAGGAGTCCTGTGGCACTTAAAGACTAACAAATTTATCTATTGTACAACTTTCATGGGAGAAAATCCCACTACGTCAGATGCTGTGTGACTTGGATTTTTTTTCTCATTACGACAGGTGATTTGACATCATCTTCCTGGGTATGCTGTTCCCACGATTTGAATCTTTACAGCTGCTTTGATTTGCTGTTACAGTGTGACCTGATCCCATGACTTACACTCCTCTGCATTTATTTTGTCCCATTCTGTAAGCTCCCCCATCTTCAAAGTGTCTGATGAAGTGGGATTTTCTCCCACAAAACTCATGCAATAAATAAATTTACGTGTTTCGCTTTTTACGGTTATTTGTGTATGCCCTCTCTACAGTAGTAGTGCATAAACTGGCTGCAGGTCAGGCACTCAGAGTGACAGCTGGTGGAGTTCATATCCCCATTATGGCACATGTAGTCTGCGAGAACGAGAGAGGATATTCTGCTGTGCTCTCGAATCCCACTTCTCTGATGACTGCTTCATGGAGTGAGTATTGGCAGGGAACAGAAGGACCCTCATGCAGCTGACCTCAATCTGAATCAGTACTGTTGTGATGCAAGAACAAAGACAGGGAAAGAGTCACTCAGGCTGCCTAACCTCTTGGCTGGTTCATGAGTGGTACAGATGGACTCTGAAAGGAAGTCTTGCCTAGGACAGAGGTTCTGTAAAGTGAGACCATGATAGTAAAGGGTGCAAAAACAGAGGAAGTTGGGTAAGATGTAAGGATACAGCTATCCCAGTAGGCTGTCAGTGGGGATTAAACTCAAACTTAGTTTCAAATCACAGCTCTCTCTAGCACATGAGCCAAAGACTAAGTATGTTACACCAGCCTGTTTGTTGCCATGCCTGTTACTCCCATTAAACAGGTGAAGATGTGCCTACCTTGTGGTGGCTTGACAAGAGCACATTTGCAGAGCTGAACATGTCAGAACCTGGTTCCTCACTTTCCATAAGGCATATGGTGTCCTCTTTAGGCTTTCCTGATGCTTGGAGAGGAATGCTTACTACGAAAAGTTCTTCTTCGTTCCTCAGGGAATTATATGAACTTTGCAGATTACTGAGGATGTACAAAACCAGTTTTCCAAAGATCTTTCACAGCCATATCACCTTGTGCTCTGATGCCATCACTGCTTACAAGGAAAGCAGGTAGTCCTTAGCTATCTTCCATAATGATATTCTATTCTACCATCCACAAACTGAATGTTGTCTGAGTTGCTCTCTTTTGGATGAGATGCAAAACCAGAGTCCCTGACCCTTTCTCATCATTAAAGATCACAAAGCAATTTTTGCAAGGGTAGAAATGTTAGCTGTTTGGTCATGGTCAAATTGGGTAGGTCCATTCCACCTACCTACATTCCCATTGCGGGTTCAGTATTACAGTTCACTTCCTGCTCTAAACTGTTGTGTCAGTAGGTTGACCCATAAAACAGCAGTGCATTTCGCCCTAGAAGGAGCTGAAGGGGTTCATTATATACAGACAAGGATCGATTAATTGCATCTAATTGTTTGATTCCACCAGAGGTCACTAGCAAACTCTACCCTGCTTTTCTGGCAGAAGATACAGATGGAGAACTGACTGCCTTCTCCACGACACCAGGAAAAGGAACATCACCAGGCCATCAGAGACAAGATTAAGTTATACAAGTTGCACCCAGGTAATCCCACTGTACAGTCAATAAGAGAGTGAGGTCAGGTTTCTATGAGGAGATAACAGACATAGATCTATAAAGCTGGGATAATTTTTCCTGCTGAAGTCGCAGAGCTTTATAGATGATCACTGGTAGCAGTCACTCAGAAGGGGAAATTTTGGGAGTATTATTACAATGACAAATGTATCTCATGCATAAAGTTTCTTTATCAATTATTAAGGACTGTACACGATAGCTAAGACAGTCTTACTGTGATGATCATAACAGCAACTCCTAGATGAGTCTAACTTTCCTATAGGGGTAGCAAATTGATTTAGAAAGACAGAACTGAGTTGGCTGATGTCCAGTTCTTTACAGCTTCTGCGTAACAATGCTGGATGAGATGAAGTGAACAAGAAAGAAAAAGAAGAAAACCTAATAGTGACCAAATACTATTAACTTTGTAATATCCTTTGCATCTGCTAGGATGAACAAGAACCTTCGTGTTTCTGAATGTAAGTCAACAAATAACTGTTAAGAGGAAAAGTTCCTTGGGGTTTGTTTATCCCCAAAAAAGCCTATTGGAGAGTTTCTTGCATCCTTTCTAAAGCACTGTTGGGAAAAAGATTCTAGACTTGATGGACTACTCATGGTGATTCCTGTGCTCTTACTTGGATCCCTTCTTCAGAATAGTAATTTCTGATTTTCAAATAGATTCTCTAGTTGCATAAATCAGTCACGTTATTCTTTAAGACTTCCACATACTGGGAACTGAAATTAAATGCTACTTTTAAGATTTAGTATTAGATCAATAAGTTGTTTTTTAAAAAATTCCTCCATAATAAGAATGTGACTCAGGTTAGTTGTGTAATCTAAGGAGTTTCTCAAACATATGGCTTGAGTACCAGCACAATACTGGGGATCAGGCTAGGGATCTGCAGAGGTGACACAGACATCTTCTAAGGGAAAGTGTGTAATGAATGTTCTCTGTAACCACACCACTACATGGCTTCATTCAAGCTTTCATGAATAGCTCTTGGGTATGAAAATCTGATCCACTACTGGAACTTTGAAAAGCCCCTTAAGGCTTTCAGGTGCACAAGTCCCATGGAAAGTCAGTGGTGGATCTTGGGCACTTTTGAAAGTCTCAAGTGCAAGTCAAAGCAGTGCAATTTTCCTGAGTCTGCACCCACAGCTTGAAATACTGAGGTGGAACTCACCCACTAATCATACTGGCAAATTAGCATGGAAAACTTAAAGAGTTAGCTTCAACTCTTCCATCGCTGATGGGACACAGAAAAGGAGGAACAGAGAGTTGCTGTAGATAAGGAGATGCAAAGGGAAGAAAGGAGGAGAGACACAAAGCCAGGACAAAGGGACAGAGACAGAGAAACAAAGATACAGAAACGCGGAGCAGAAATAGCAATGTTCTGGAAGGGGAGCAGACTTTTACCATTTAGTGGTACTGCATTCAACAATAAAAGGAATGATAAAGACTTACAGTTGCGATTTTCACAGTCCATTCCCTTTAGAAACTGGGTGTCCAAATCTTTTAGACAGCTTGGAAAGTTTCGTATTAAAAATGTAGTTACTGCAGACAGATCACATGCTAGCTCTCATGTCTGTGCAGAGCTCACATTGACGGCACTGGGGGAAATGCTGTGGATTGAGGCTAGAATGTAGTCTTCTAAATATGTAACCCATGAAGTGTAATGCAAAGTGCTAGTTCCTTTTCCACAGAAGCTTGACCTTTTGCAATAGGTCCACACTACACTTCGCTTTGCTGCTATTTTAATGTAAAATAAAAGGGTCATGCTGAAAGAATGTGTGGAAGAACAATGATTAGCTTGTTAGTGGTCCAAATGAGAAACAATAGAAATCAGCTTGTTTTAAAAAAAGATATTCCTTTCTCTGTTCATCTTCTTTCTGTCATCAGAGTGGATGGTTTCACAAAGAAAGAAAGGAATGGTTCCTGAAAAACAAACCATAGTCAAGTGCTCAACTGCAGCATCTTCAAAATGTATGGAAAACCTTATGCATCAGAAAAGCATCCTGGAAGAGGGAATTTAGGGTTTGTCTATATTCAAACAGGAACTGAAATAAATAACTAAGTCAGTTTTAAGAACCCTTACTCCAAAAGGAGTGTGTCTACATACAGACTTTTTCTGAATGACTATATGTGTGAATTGAAGTTGGTTTAAATGTTTCAGAGGGACAAGGTAGATGAGGTTATATCTTTGTTTGGACCTATTTCTGATGGCGAAACAGATAAGGTTTCAAGCTACAGGGAGCTCTTCCTCAGGTCTGCCCTAGATCTCTTTCACCAACAGAAGTTGGTCCAATCAAAGATATTACATCATCCACCTTGTCTCTCTAATATCTTGGGACCAACAGGGCTACACTGAAACAACAATGTAAGATATTCTATATTTCAATTCCAGTTTATGTGTAGACAAGCACTTACTTTTGAAGCCCCGGTGGGAAAAACAAAGGAAACTTGGCTCCAAACATGAGAGCCAGCAAATATTTAGATGTGCTTAGGATCCTACTAAACTCAAAGATCTGAAACCCATGAGGAAGAATCAGTTACCTCATGCAAATAATAACAGGAAAAACTCAATGACATTCATCATTTTCTTTTAAAATGTCAAACAAAGAATGCAAGACTGATAGCCCAGCAATGTTGCTGCTGCCGTCTGTCAGCAACTCATTTAATCAATGGAGACATTCTTTCTAATAATGTTCTGGACTCCGTTTAATTTCCATTACCTCATTCTTTTCTCTTGGTAAAACTGCACATTGCTTAGGTTTACAAATACATTCTCTAGGGATAACATCTTTCCCTTGTATTCTCCATCTTGCGTCTTTCTCCCATTATTTATACTTTGTTTCATGCAGTTTAATTTGTATCTTTTGGATGTGAAGTCCTGTCTGCTCTGAATGGACCTGAAGATTCTATAATACATATATTTTTA
This sequence comes from Podocnemis expansa, assembly GCA_007922195.1. Classification (NCBI taxonomy): domain Eukaryota; kingdom Metazoa; phylum Chordata; order Testudines; family Podocnemididae; genus Podocnemis; species Podocnemis expansa. Next base: position 234,142 of record ML682206.1, on the reverse strand, counting down.
TATAGCAATTTGCCCTAGATTGCTCGGTTAAGATTCCACTCATGCACCCTATTCAGGGTGTTGGTTGCCTGGCGCCTCTCCTTCCCTTCCATGGTGGTGGCATTCCAGGGATGCTACCTAAAAATGCTATTTTGGACACATCTTCTGTTTCTGTGCTCTGAGATCATTTCCACTGCTGTTTATGTCTTTCTCACTGTAACACCAGTAATCCAAGCTACACCAAAGTCCCCATCAAGAGGAGAAATAACTCCAGGCTGAAAATAACAAAAGAAAATAATCTTATTTGGTGTTTTGGTTTTTCAGGCTTTAGTGGATTGTATAAAAGCAAATAAAACAAGCTCCTTATTATTTGAAGCATAGTATGTTATTCCCTTCACAAGATCAGCAGTGGAGTACTAGTATGAAGATTGGAATGATGGCTCACCCATCTTCGAAGCATCTGAGGAAATGGGATCTTCTCCCACGAAAGCTCATGCAAAAAATAAATCTGTTAGTCTTAAAGTGCCACACAACTCCTTGTTGTTTGTTCACTGGACTAGACTAACACAGCTATCCCTTTTAAAATTGCTCTTGAAAGGCCATCAGCCTCTTCAATCCCCATATGAAACAGATGCAAAGCAAGAGATGTGCAAAAGAAATAATAGAGCTTGCCTTCATGTGTGTTTTCCTCTAATATATAATCATGGTTTAAAAATCTGAGGTTAATACAGGGAAAATCTGGTCAGAAGGATGAATGGCAGAGACGGAATTAAAACAAGCAAAAAAACCAAACAAACCCAAAAAGCCCAATTGGAAACAGATGTTGAACAACAGCTGTTGTGATGAATTCAGGACTTGTCCATTCTGTCCCATACCCAAATAGTTATTATTTCCCTGGAGAACTGAGTCACATGACTGCAGTTCCCAAGTTCAGTAGCCAAACTGCCAACCTATCTAGTAGACATAAATTTTTGTATTTAGTACAGTAACTAAAGAAGTAATTATCTCACAGTACATAGACACTGAATAAACTGAATTCCTCATCTATCTGCTGTGTTCCCAGTTGCTAGAAGAACCTGGGTACAGACAAAAAGTGGATTCAGTCACAGAAGTTCTGGATGATCAAAATGGTCCCTGCTAATCTTAAAATCTGTGAATCTCTGGTTCAGGCTCAGCAGCAGATCGCCCTGTGACAGATCACCATGAAGTGTACACTCTAAGGCCAGATGGGCCCATCATCTAGTCTGACCCCTGGTACATCTCAGCCCACCACACATCATCCAGTTACCATTAAACAGAGCCCAAGAACTTTCGTTTGGCTAAAGCATCTTTTCCAGAAACATGATCAGTTTTCATTTGAAGCAGTAGAAGTAGATTACCAGTGCTGAGGGTCCAAGTGACCTCATTCAATGGATGTCATGTTCACAGTAGCATGCGATAACATTGTTTTTAAAGCTGTGCACTGGTCTTTGTTATGGGTTTAGCTGGATTTGGTGACAGATGCTCAAGAAACACAGTAACGTTGGCTTTGTAGAGTGAAAAAATTTTTCCTGAGTTTTGGTGATGTTTTGTATCTAATTTTTAAAAGATGGGGCCTGGCTACCCATTAAGAATAATTGGTTTTACATTAGTTACTGGACTACATTCAGTCCACAGGGAAGGAGTACTTAAATTATTAATCACTAAGAATGCATTTTTTTTCCTGTGGTGTAATTTTATTGATCTATAACTTCACTCCCCTTGCAGCTTTAGAATGTTTCCCCCCCACCCCCCAACTCCCCCAGAATCAGATTCATCCTTCACTTTTCTAGATGGTGCTCTTGGAACCTCTGCATTTTTAGTGCCTTCTAATGCTCAAAGTTCAGCAAGGCTTAAAAGATCTGAATCTTTCAGAGTGTAGGTAGAATAAATTTGTGACTTTGGGTACTATTTTTCTTCTTCTTCCTCTTCTTCACATTAAGTTCTTAATATTCTAAATAAGCAGATAACATTCTTTTCTCTGCACCACTGAAGCAGCCCACAGCCCACAGATGTACTAGAGCAGCCACTTGCCATATACACTCCATCACACAATAACAGCACTGACACTTTGAATAGATCTGGAAACCTAAGAGTAGGATAGTGAGAGAAAGCACTGCAGGACAGTTTAATAATTTTGACATTAAGATCTTTGGTAAGATTTGCCTTCTCCCTGCTGTAGAAGCCCTAGGAAACAGAATCATAGAAGATTAGGGCCGAAAGGGACCTCAGGAGGTCATCTAGCTCAACTTGCTACTCAAAGCAGGACCAACTCCAACTAAATCATCCTAGCCAGAGTCTGGTCAAGCCAGGCCTTAAAAATCACTAAAGTTGGAGACTCCACCATCTCCCTAGGTAATCCTGTCCACTGCTTCCTCACCTTCTTGGTGAAAAAGCTTTTCCTAATACACAACCTAAACTTCCCACACTGCAGCTTGAGACTGTTGCTCCTAGTTTTGTCATCCAGCACAATCAATGAGAACAACTTTATTCCATCTGCCCTGGAACCTTCTTTCATATAGTTAAAGACTGCTATCAAATTCCCCCTCACTCTTAATTTCTGCAGACTAAACAAGTTCCTCAGCTTCTCCTCCTGAGTCATGGGCTCCAGCTCTCTAATAATTTCCGTTGCCCTCTGCTGGACTCTCTCCAATTTGGCCACATGCATTCTATAGTGGGGAGCCCAAAACTGAACACAGTACTCAATGGCTATGTCTACGCTGGCAAATTAGTCTGGACTAAGGAGGCTTAGTCTGGACTAATTTCGCCTATGGCTACATTAAACGTTCTTTGGTTCAAACTAAGAAATTTCTTAGTTCAAAGTAAGGAAAGCTTAGCTCGAACTTGTAAGTACCAGCATGTAGTCCAGACTTACGCACTTTCAAACTTTAGCGTGGGCAAGACTCGGACTAAGGGTTAGTTCAAACTTCTTAAATTTGAACTAAGCCAATTAATTTGAACTAACCGCATGTTGTAGTTCAACTAAGCATTAGTTCAAACTAACCAGCTCGTTGTTAATTCGAACTAACCTCAAACTTCTTAGTTCAGACTAAGAAGTTTGAACTAACAGTGGCTAGGTGTAGACATTGCCAGTGAGACCTCACCAGTTCTAAGCAGAAGGGAATAATCACTTACTTCGATCTGGCAATGCTCTTACCAGGGCTGGTCTGCCCATAGAGGCAACCTAGGCAGTTACCTAGGGTGCCAAAAATTAGCGGGTGCCAAGGGGCTCCCTGCCTATGGCACAGATCCCCGCCTGCAGGCGCATCCCCACAGCAGCAGCACCACTCCCCATCTGCAGCTGGATTGCCACGGTGGCAGTGCCACTCCCCATCTGTGGCTAGATCCAGATCCCTGGCTGGGGCTGGCACCTGTGGGCAGGGTGGAGGGGGCACCTGCAGCAGGGGAGGAGGGACACCAAAATCCCCCATCACCTAGGAAACACAGAAACCTTGTGCCGGCACTGGGCCTTACTAATGCATCCCAATATGCTTTTAGCCTTTTTGTCAATCAAGTCACACTGTTGACTCATGTCTGGTTTCTTGTCCTTTTCTATAGAACTGCTACCTAAGCAGTCAGTCTCTAGTCTGTAGCAACAACTGGGATTCTTCTGTCCTAATTACAGGACTCTTCGCTTGTCCTTGTTGAACCTCATCAGATGTCTTTTGACTTAATCCTAGCTTGTTTAGGTCACCCTGCATCCTATCCCTGCCGTCCAGCTTATCTACTGCTCCCGCACAGTTTAATGCCATCTGCAGACTTGCTGAGGGTGGTTCCACCCCATTTTCCAGATCATTAATTAAGATGTTGAACAAAACCAGCCCTGGCACCACTGGGGCACTTCACTCATTACCAGTTGGCAACTAGACACCAAGCCATTGATTGCTACCCATTAAGTTGATGCTCTAGTCAGCTTTCTATCCATCTAAGTCCATTCACCCAACCCATACCTCTTTAACCTGCTGATAAGAATATTGTGGGAGACCATATAAAAAGCTATGATAATCGTTTGGTTTTTTTTGTTTTTTTTTAACTGTATGCAAAAGTGTATTGTTCAAGACAAGAAAGCTTTTGGGAAAACAGGCACGGTTACTAAGGCTGCGTGACTATAATTTCTCAGAAAATCCCCTTTTAAATGCCAGAGCAGAACTTGGAACAAACCCAGGTTTTTGCAGCAGCCACAGCAGAGCACTTTTGCAGTTTAGCTAGTCTTGTGCAGATACCCAGACAACATAGACATGTTCAGTAAAGCTGAGACCACTAGAATTCAAGAAGCTTATGAGAACCCCCAATACTTGATAAGGTTCTGTACAAATAACCATCTTTCTGAGCATGTCAGGAGGGGTAGCTTAGGCTAAGCCTCAGGGTTGCAGTGCCCAGGCTCCCAACAACATCCTTTCTTTTGGAGTTATTAGCATCTATGCTGTTTACTGGATGGGAATCTCTTGAGGAGGCCTCTTAAAATAAGAGACATTCTAGCTGTTATGCCAAAAAATAAATTAAAGACTGATCACCCACAGCTCTCACTGAAATCAGTGAAAACAGCAAGAACTAGTTGATAATGAAAATCCTTAATCCACACCAGCATGTTTCTTCTCATGCTAGTGTGATGTTTTGGGGTTTTTTTGTGGCCACAGCTCAGCTGACTGTGAAGTGATCTAGGACCTTCCACAAAACCTGTAAGCCTATGACTGTTAGCTCCTTTCCAGACCCCAAAAGCTACCTCCATCTTTCAACAAAGGTTGATATTCCTGAATGGTAGCCTCTTTGCCCAAAGATTTCTCTACCCCAGTGTTGAACACTGAACTATATAGTTTCTGATCCTACATTTACAAGATCAACTTAGATGAAATATTTCTTACTTATCTCTGGATGGCATAGACAGTAAATGCTCCTCCCACGTGATATCAGTTGGATCTTCCTGGACTTCTGATTGTATTGTTGCTCAGTGCCTGTTCAACTCAGGGCAAACTCTATTGCAAGACACTCATCTGAGCTGCTCCACAGTAAGGTTGCTCCAAGTCAGTGTGGCCATATGGAGTCGATGAAATCACAAACTCTTGTGCAGAGACTTGCAAGTCTGACCAGTCCTTAGTCCCATCAGAGAGATCACCAATAATGAAGCTGAATTAGTTGTGAGTCAAGCCTACTGTGTGTGAAAACAATCTGAATCTTAAAAAAAAAACTGCAAAAGTACAAGTTTAGTGCTGATCACTCTAATAACGTTAAATGAAAATGTGAACTTAATTTTGAACTTAGTGGTAGAGCTGGATGGGAAACATTTTTCCCCTCCCATAAAAACTGTCAACTGTTTCAAAAAAGTTTCCCCTTCTACACCAGGAAGAGACAGTTGTTTGGGGGTTTTGGTTTGGCTTGGGTTGGTTTTTTGGGAGGGAACAGTGTGTGGGAAGGGAGTGAAAGAAAAGGAGGCAGAAGAGAGGAGAACCACCTTCTGGTTAAGGCATTCATCTGGGATGTAAAAGAGTCAACTTCAAGCCCCTACTCTGCCTGACTGAGAGCAGAGACTTGAACCAGCCTGTCCACCCCCAAGCCGCTAGGTTACTAGTGATCTGGGGCAATCTCTCTCACGTATGGTTGGAGTAGGTGTTTTGCTTTTCAGCACCAGGAAATAGCTCCTTTGCCTCAGCAACTGAGTCTACCACTGCAAGGAACAAAACAATAACTAATTTGCTGTGTGAAATCACCGTGAGAGACCCATTCCTTTCACTTTTTGTCACAGCACTGTACACTTCTGGCAGCTGAATGCTAACTTCTCTGGATAGATGACTGCAAGGCTGACAGATCTGTTGCTCCTCTTACACCCAGCATTGGCACTGCTGGTAGACCAGGAGCCAGAAGCTAGGGCTACTATTTAATTCCCCTCTGCATCTTTAAAATCAATGACAGTTTTAAGAGGAAGAACAGCTCCTTTTGCTCAGCCTGATTCATTCACCAGTGAATTTAAATGTCCGGGGGGGGAAAACACACCCACAGAAAGCAAAGAACTAGTACAAGAAAAGTCTCAAGTTGGCTGTAAGACAGCCAGGATTCTTAAAGTTTCTATATTTCAGCCTTCTGTCTGGGGAACAGAGCAGTACATACCACACAGATGGAAGGGAACACGTGAGGGACCACTGAAATACAAGCAGATCCCGCTTCCCTTTGCATGCCATTTGTAGGTTATTGCTAACACCAGTGGTCAGCCATCTGCTGAGCTAAACATCTCTGTCACAGCCTTCAAAGTAAAGCAGTCATCCATCCTCTCCTGTAGCCTACGCTCTTTTCAGAATATACTAGCATATTAGGTTATGAAGTTCCAAAGGGGCAGCCGTGTTAGTCTAGTGCTGGCCTGGGACCAAGGTCTGTGGCAACGTAGCCTTCTCTGGGTTAAATCTTCTAAGCCTTTGTGCTCCACCATTCTGATACATCTTTGCCTGTGCCCATCAGGCCTTTGGGCAGACTGATTGCAGTGTTTCATCACTGGATGGGCAGTCTTAGGCCGCTTTAGAGCTGTAGGAACCAGTGGAACCAGAGACTATTTCTAGCTTGTTTGGGACTCATTACAGGAATTCACAGACCCTTTCTTAGTGACCCTCTCTGGAGTCATGTGTTTTTGAAGTAGAAGAGAGTATGGAAGGTTCCTGTGAGACTTTGCAGGTTGAAGGGCCAACTCCCTGAGCAGGAGTTTGAGCGTTAATTCTCTGTCTTTCCTGGACCTAGGTTTTAGATGATGGCATCAACCACATCTTTGTGGATTGTGCTGTTCTCTCAGGCAGTGAACGTACTGCAAGCACCCATCAGTCACAAGGATAGATTCCTTGCTATTGAGGCACTTTTTGAAGCCTGGAGAGAGCCAGGCATACCCTTGTCCAGGGTTTTTCCCCCCCCCAAATCAGAATTGTAGGAGACAAAGCTTTTTTTTTTTCATAACCACCAAAAAAAAAAAAAAACAAATGAGGTAATAAAGGAAAAAAGCTTCAAGAGAGGCTAAAACTAATCAAAATATATGGCATTAACAGTCTGTGAACAGACAGCTCTAAGACCTGTCTCTCACCAGGCATGGTTGAAAAGGAACTGAGGAAGAAATGCCTGTGCAAGCTGGCTGACCTCGTGGGGGGCTGACAGCAGCACACATACAGCTGGCATGGACTGCAACCAAAGTTCTCCAATAAGAAACACCAAGACATAGAAACACCTAAAGTGAAGGTCCTGTATAGATACTACTTGAAGAAGAAGGTACAAAATTTATTTTTATTCACGTCTTTCTACTTCTCTCCCCCCCAGAAATTTGATGTGAAAGGCATTTGCCTAGTTCACTTTGAAACAGGAAGCAATCTGTTCTATTGGCTAGCAGTGGGGACCACTGAGTTCTTTTTCTGCAGCCCCGCCATAGATTTACCATTTGATCTTTTCCCAGCCACATCACTTTTCTATGTCTGGACTTCCCAGTTTGTAAAATGAGGATAATAATACACATTTAACAGGGAAGTTGCACAGCTTCATTTATTAATGCTGGAAAGAACATTGAGCTCTATGGATATATGAAACAAAGGGGGACAGAGAAACATACCTGCCCATGTATGCAGAGGATCCATGACCCATTGCTGATAGTTACTAGCCTCTACTACTGGATTTGTTCACTAGGAGCTAAAATCAAAACAGAAAAAGCTTCCCCATGGGCAGCTTTGGGAGTTTACTTAATATTTCCAGGTGTGGAGAGAGGGAAAGGAAGTGACAGAGGATATTGCAGACTTTCACTTGCAGCTATTCAAATGTGTCTTGTTGGCAGCTTCAGTTGGGGGGGAATATTATCCCACTGAATGTGATGTCTCATGATTATACAACCCAAAGCAAACCTTATCGTGTGCCGCTTAATGCACACACAAAGATGAGAAGGCAAGAGACACAGACATGCAGAAGATGGAAAAAAAAACCTTAAAAACAAAATCAGCAGCAGCAGCAAAATCCTTTGCATTGCTGATGTGCTCCAAAATGAATAAAGAACTTCCTCATGGGGAAAGATTCTTGCAACTCTAATCGGAATGGTCAAGCCACTCCTCTTTTTGGTGGCTCATTCACTTCTTTTGGACAATTTGCAATCATTTGGAGGTGAGGAGGTTGTTTGTTTCTTTTTCTTTCTTGTTATCTGCCTGCTCCTCCTTCAGCATCTTTCCAAATCCACCATGGTGAAATTAGGATAACAGTCATTTCCATGGCAACAGCCTGTGATATCATAAGGGTGATGTTGGATGGATTCTGATCATACTCAAGAAAAGGAGAGGCAAAGAGGTAGGGAAAGTTACTTTTGCACCCAAATATATAGAGCAAGAAGTATTTGCTTCTGCTTGGGAGTGGTATAGTCCAAGACGTAACATGCTGAGACCCTGAGTCCGTAGCCCATTCCTCTCTGCAGATAAAATTGGCACCATAGCCCACCTTGCAGAACATGTGGGCCATGCTACAGCCACCTCTGCTTTAATCCTTTAAAAGTGACCCTGTTTGTAGGTCATGATTTACTGACACACAAACTGTGACTATCTGAAGTTTTTCATCTAAGGTTACAATTGTCACTACTGAGCAAGACTCCTTGGTTAATTTTTCAAAAACGTGGCACTCTGATGGTGTGGCCAGTTTAATGGGGTGTGAATTTATAAATGGCTTTAAACAACTAGTGAATTATTAAAGGTGGGAATTTCAAAAGCTTCAGATGGCTGCAGAGCACAAATTCCACTGAAAAATAAAAGGACTGGTGTTCTAAAGTTACCGAGGCCCCAGTCCTAAAGGTAGATGGGGGCCTAACTTCCATTTCCCATTCACTGGAAGTTAGACATCTCTTAGGGTTTTTGTGTTCCTTGAAAAAGCAACAACCAAAATTTTTTATCCCAACAACTGAAACATTTTTGTTTCTCAGGCTTGGGGTTTTTGACAATAAATTGAAAATTTTTGAAGAAAACAAGTGCTTCCAATGAAAAAATTAATTTAGGCCCAGATCCACAAAGGAACGTGAGTGATGTAATATTCAGAGTCACAGTGCCTACTTTATACGAGTTTCCAAAGGGATAGCCGTGTTAGTCTAGTCCAGTAAAAAAACAACAAGCAGTTGTGTGGCACTTTAAGACTAACAGATTAATTTTTTGCATAAGCTTTCTTCTCCCATGAAAGCTCATGCAAAAAATTAATCTGTTAGTCTTGAAGTGCTACACAACTGCTTGTTGTTTTTTTACTTTATACGAGGCCTAGAAAACCAGGAACACCACTGTGGTCCACAACGCCTGAGTTTGGTGCTTAGCCTTCCTGAATAGTGCATGGGGAAAGAGGGAAGACTAAGAATGCGATCCACAAAAGCCAGAATGCTAGGCAGTGAGCCACCTAAGGTTGTCTATGGAAGATGCCAAATTGAGAGGTGTATCCTTAATCTCACCTCTCTCATAGTGCTAGGTGCCTGCATCCAGGCCACAGAGAGGTGCCTGTCTCTGCCAGCAATGCACAGATGGACACCCCTCTGCTGGACTCAGGCAGCTTCAGCATTTAGGTCGGTTTTGTAAGAATTAATTAGACACCTACATCATTCCATGTAAAACATCCCGAGGACAAAGCAGTGGCCTTCATCTTACAATGAACACTTCGCCCAGTGGTGAGAGTATGCACCTTGATGTGGGGGACTCAGGCCCAAGTCCTTATTCTGCATGGCGGGGAGAACAGCTGTGAACTAGGGTAGCCCATGGGCTTCCGGGTATTTACACTAATCACTGAGCTAGGGGACACTCTGTTGTGGCTTCCCTTAGTCTCTGACGCTGAAGCTATTCCACTTTCTATAAATAACTAGCCTAGAGATGGTTTAAAGAACAGACACGGGCTGTGGAACCGTAGGTTGTACTTTCCAGGAGAGAACAAATTCTCAGAAGTTCAGTACCCCTCTCAAAAAATCCTCCAGAGTCAAGTGCTGCTCTCAGTTTCAGTGGTGTAAATCTACAATAACGCCACTTATTTAACTGGCTGGTGTCCTAGTTGGGACCATTTCAGAGCAGAATCTGGCCCCAACATGAATTTTTGCAGCTCATAACAATGGGCTCTAGTGCTGATCTTCCGATTCCATTGAAAAAGCTGGGGAAAGGGTAGAGAGGGCAGAAAAGGTTCAAACAAGTATTTCTTTGTCTACAGGTTGATTTGATCGTTATGGTATGGTCAGGCACTTTATTGCTCCAGGCGTTAGACAGTCTCTCCTTCCAGAGATGACTGATGCTGAAAGACAGAGCTGCGTGAAGAGTTTCTTTCACAGCAAGCTCCTACCCTATGCAGACAGGAAGTTTCCTAAAGGACCATACAGTGCAAAACAAAAGACCATCATGAAGCAATTGAAAGGGGTTTGACCTTGCCTTAGCGTTCATGGGAGTCAAGTGGAAAAACACACACAAGTTAACCCTGGAAATTAGTACTGTCTCAGGGCAAAAGGTGTTTCTTCAGCATTGCGCACACCTGTTTTTCTACTGTTTTAACTGGGGACATCATAATATGTCCTTTTTCATCAAAAAAAAGTGAATGATAAAATAAAAGCCAAGACCTAGTTCCTGTACAAAATGAAAGTATTTAAAAGCATCTGAGATATCTCAGACACCCTATTTGTATTCTCCCTGCCTTCTACACAAAATATTGCCCAACAGCTGGTGGTTTTTTGCTTTTTTCTTTCCTTTTTTTTTTTTTTTTAAATATACATTAAATAAATTGCTCCCTGGCTATGCCTTTCTGGCCAAATCTCTGTCAGGAGAGGTCTTTTATGACTAAGTTATAAACCCTTGAAATTAGGAATTTACAATGGAAACAGTTTGTTAGCCATAATGGTAACAGCATTGTTGGGCAGTGCTTACAAAGGCTGCAGGGCACTGAATCTCCCCATCACGATCAGAGATATTGTCTTGCTGCAGCTTCACTCGGAATAGTGGTGGAATTGCAGAAGAAGGGACATTACACAGACTTTCGGCTCTGATCAATCTTGTGTAAACCCCTTTCTGGCCACCAGAGCATAAGTTATGCTGAGCCTTGGGGGTCAGCAGGCAAGGCGGCTGAAACATTCGTACTCTGTGCTGACATAGTGCTAATCCCATGAGGAACTCAAAGACACTTGGACAAACACTACTTGACCAAAGCAGCCTCACTGACTTTAAACAAAGAATAAACAGGGCCCATTAGCCTCAACAGGATGGATTACTGTGCATAGCATGAGCAAGTTTTGCCCTTAATTCTTATAACACTCCTCTGCAGTCGGTAAATATTATCGCACCGCTGGGAGAAAACACAGGCACAGACAGGTTAATTAGCTCATGTAAGGCACACAGCAAATTGATAGCAGAGGCAGCCATAAAAACCAGAACTGCCAGTCTCTTGTGCTAACCATGGGTGTGAATTTCCTCTCTTTATCTTAGCTGACTGGGTGAATATTAATTATCAAGGTTGCATTCTTTATAATATCCTTTCCCAAATTCTTCCCCCTCCACATCCTTTATTAGGTGAACAAATGAATGAAAGAATCCTTTTATGCAGCACAAATGCACCAGAGCAGAACTAAATCCATGTCTTTTCGCATGTTAGTAAAGAACTCTAACCATAAGGACAGTGGGCCAACCTGGAAAGGGATTTGCTTTCCAAATTAAATTTGAGGCAGGTGAGTGGTCTAACAAGGATTCGCTATATAGCACTATCAAGTGGTGCCATGGGAACCGCGGCAGAGGGGATTCTCAAGGGCTCTGCTTTTATTCCACCTGTTTCTCATCCCATTTTTATAGCTGAATTATCTATGGTGTAGGACCATGAAGTGACTTGCTAAAGGCCTCATGAGTAGTCTGCGGCAGAGCCAAGAAGAAAAGCCAGGCCTCCTGACTACTAAACTGCTCTGTCAACCAAATGGTACCATCCCGCATCCAGAGAGCCCATCATTGTACCTGAAGTTAGCTGGCAGTTCAGGCTTTCCTGCAATGAACTTTGGAGCCTCAGGGTTGCTCCTCCAGTCTTCCTCTCAACTATCTGTTAAGTGACACAAACAGGCAAATTATTTTTTTCCAGAGTGCAGCTGCCCATTTATACTCTCTCCTCTCTTTTTCAGATCCACTCTACTGGTTAAAAAGGCTGCTTATCGTTATAATTAGTCATGGGCTCAAGAATGCCAGATACTGACCATTATATCAACCCTGTCCAATTATGTTATTTTATTCCATTGTTTTTCAGTACATCACACTTCTCTGTTAGGGAGGAGGTTCCTTCCACAATAAGATCATTTTGTGACACATACATGTACTCATTTAAAAATCACCTATTGTTTACCCAGCAGCAAGAAAAGGCTCGATAAGATCCCAAACATGGCCTACTATGTAACTCTTTTTTGGCTTAGCACGGTTGGCCCAGTGATCTGCAGTGAAAACCGCTATGCTGTTGGAACATGAGATGCATCCACGGTGCATGGATGAGGCTTATATAATAAACTGATTATTTCATCCGATCTGGTAAACTGGCTGTAAAAGTGATTTCCAATATGACACTAGATAACGTCTGTTTTAATGCATTTGGTTTTCTTCAGTTTGTCTGAAACTAGGACAGCAGCATCTGAAGAAGCAAACTATAAATTACAGAAGAGCAATGGGTGTAGTGGCTAACACCGCTGCTTAACATGCAGATAGTCCTGGGTTCAATTCCCAGGGGGTTGGACTCGATGATCTCACAAGGTCCCTTCCAGCCCTATGATATGATATGATAATGGGCTCATCTCTGCAATTGCAATGAACTCTCCTTCCTTCAGCATCTCCTGTGTACTTCTAAAAAGAAGGGCTTCATATTCCTCCTGTTGATGAAGGTTGATTAGCAGTCAGGTGAGGAGAGTTGCTGGGGATAGCACAACACATTAATTAAATCGCTTCTACCAGCTAAGTGGTGACACTTTGATTTATAGCAGAGCTAACGCAACCAGACACTGGCATTTGCTGGCACCGAGAGAAGGACAAGCCAAGCCAGGAAGCAGGTGGGAGTGGGGGGACTGTACATGTTTGAAAAAAATGTGGATGTTTAGTAGAGGCAGTTGGTGGGGTTACAGTTAGAGCAGAGGGTATTTGCAGGAGCACTTGGGGCAAACCTGAAGGACTACAAGTGGAAGATAGTAACTGACTTTGCCCATACAGAAAATGATTTCTTATGCCAACAGCTGTTCTCTTTTTTTAAATATCTTTTGAACTTAGTCATATGATAACCTATGTCTACAAACCACTTTTCATTGTCAAATAGACCAGGAGTTAAAGTATAATTTGGGGGGCCCTGGAGCCCTCCTAAATTGGCAGGCCCCCCTCATGCCACTGTCCTCTATTTTTAGGGGCCTGGAAAGCTGCCCCCCTAAAAATAGGGGGCCCCAGAACTGCATTCTAGTGCATTCACTCTTCCTTTAACCCCTGAAATAGACTAAAGTGCTTTATAAATGATAGACAGTATATGAAAAAAAGCACTATGCCATATGCCTTCAGACGCACCAGTGGGAATCTTTGAAAGGCAGAGCGTCTGTCAGAGCAGCAGCTGGTTCAGTGGTCCATGTAGCAGCCTAGGAACCAGGGAGTCTGGCTTCTATTCCCAGCTTTGCTACCGACTCCTTGTGCAAGTCACCGCAACTCTGTATTTGTTTCTCGACCTACAAACATGGAGGGAACGTTAGTTATCCTTTACATCAGGCTTTGAAATGCCCCTAATTACCTGGGGGGATGTGGAATCACCGTCATTAGAGGTTTTAAGAATAGGTTAGACAAACACCTGCCAGGGATAGTCTAGAACAGGGGTCAGCTTAGCAAGGCATGTGCCAAATCTCCTTCTTGCCCCTCTAACAGCACTACAGTAGTGGTGGAGGGGGATGTTGGAAGGCCCATTCACACCAGCAGCAAGGGGGATCTGCAGGGCCCATTGTCAGCGGCAGCATCAGTGGTGGCGAGGATCTGCAGTCTGATGTCAGTGGCAAGGGTCTCTGGACCTGTGCCGGCGCAGCCGTTTCCTGCAGGGTGGCTCCACATGGGAAAGGGGAGAGGCAGGGCTGCACTGATGGGGTAGGGAGAACAGGTACGGTGCTTAGAGCCAGGAGTGGCACAGCTGCCACTCAGACTTGCTGCAATTGCTGTCTTTGGCACTTGTGCCGCAGGTTGCCGATCCCTAGTCTCGATAATACTTAATTCTGCCTCAGGAGAGGGAACTCAGATGACCTGCCAAAGTACTTTCCTGTCCTACATTTCTATGAGCCTATGACAAGGCAAAAAGCCCCCCCCCATCCCCCCATTCTAGGATCACACAATTCTCTACAGCCAATAAATCACTCCTCAACGTTCTGGTAAAGTCAAGACTATGATTCCCATTTTACAGATGAAAACAAGATAGACACAGAGCCTATGAGAGAGCAGCAGCTGGAACCCAGACTTCCTGTAGTGCTTCACCAGCGACACCATCCTTCCTCCATAATGTTACAAAATGAGTTAGAGCCTTCTGCAGGACAGGCTCTCTTTACAGCTACAAGATGATTTAACTCTGCATTAACTGGCTGGCAGGCTGGCTGAGTTCTGAATAGATCTATATGCATCTTCATCATAAGAATAAATTTCCAGCACGGTAAGTGGTGGGTTAGCCACATGACTCCTATTAATGTTAACTTTATTTCAGTAATGAAGTGATAGATGTAGTACAATCAGTGATGCTCACATAATCATTGTGAAGAGAAAAAACCATCCAGCAATAAATACTGTTCAGGATGATGACAGTGAGGACTCTGATAAATTACAGAGAATGGCAAAACACGTGTCAGAGAGAAAATGATCGAGTGAGGTAAGGATCACGCTTCAGTATGGGATAATAAAGGATTAGAAGGGAAAGTAATGGTCAGCTTTAGCATAGCTCTGAAGGACAATGACACTAGACATATAACAGGACCCTGTCAGCACACATACTCAACTAAAGTCTAAATGGGAATAGAGAGTTTACAAGATTGGGCTAAAAAGATGAGGAATAACATACGGATACAACAATGGCTATGAGTATAATACAGCTGCACTGTTAGCAGCCTATAACTGTGGTGTTGTAGCATTGATGTTTCCTGTCTCCAGAAGGTGCTTTTCCATCAATTTAGTTAATCCCCTTCTTCATGAGGTGGTAACTAAGTCAATGGAAGAATCTTCAAGTGCCGTTGACCTAGTCCTGTCTACATCAGAGCTAGTTTGAGCTATATGTGGTGCTAAGGTCGTAAAATTTTTCTTAGCCCTGAAAAATATAGGCAGATCAACCTAGTCTTCAGACGTAGATCAGGCCGAAGACAACAGCAGAGAGAGAGTTGCAGGAGCAGAGGGAATAATATCGGCAGGGGTGGAGGGTGAAAGGTAGCAGGGAACCACACTACTACTGCAGCTCCATCATTTCGTGTAATAAGAGTTTTCTGTCTAGAAGTAGGATTGGAAAGATTTGAGGGATAGTAGTAGGGCTGTTTGCATTCAACTCCCACACTACAGCACAAGACCCGAACTAAAGTATCCATTTTTAAGTGAAACTGCCTTGAATGTACAGTTAGATTCCAACGTCGCATTTTGCAGACAACTTAAGCAGCCCTTTGTCATTTGTTAGTTAGCCAAAGAAGTAGTTGTACAATGGTATGATCTCATGTGAGGACTGCAGGCTAAAAGCCAGAGCCATAACTTCAAACTCTATAGTTAGGCCCCTAAATAAATGTCCTCATTTTTCAGAAGTGCTGAAGCACCCATTGACTGTAATGGGAACTGCAGAGAAAAACAAGTAAGGGTGCTTATTTAAATAACTAAATATGAATTTAAAGAAGTAAATTTATATGTGGATCATAAAAATTCCAAGCCAAAGAATGCAAGGTTCTGGATGCCTTTGTCTCTTAACATGTTTCTTAAATTCACTGTCAAAGTAAAAACAAAAGTTAACTTCAGCTGTCACTACGTGTTATGCAACAAGTAGCATCTACAGTTTGGTGGGGTTTTTTCTTCAAATTTTTTTTTAGAAGCATATTTTTAAAAAGTCACATTTTAGAAACATTCTATCAAAATGTATATTTATCTATACAAGCCAAAATACAACCTCTGTTGACAGTGCAGTATGATACAACACAAAATCCCTTTTACAGTCCCCTTTGACATGCCCTGGTAACTCCTAATGCTGCTTAATGTCTTAACCAAAGTATACCTGAACTGGACCAACCAAAGCATAACCTAGTTTGTTTGTTTTTAAAAGTGTGTGGAATCACAAAATGCTGGGGCTTTTCAGAGAAACCAATCTGCTCAAGCTTGTTAGTGAGGTTCTGATTTCAACTGTATAGCTACAACTGAAACATGCACGCCATGAACAAGGTGTCATTCACTTCATGTGGATTTAGCATCTGTGGGGAAATGCCTGAGACTGGAAGCTGAATTGTTGCCACAATGGTGCTGCTCAGTACGTCACCGAAACACCCTGCCCTGTAGTGTTCTTGTGGCACAGTTTTTTTGTTCTTCCATCCCTGCACAAGCATAGAATGGAGAGAGGCTTGAACAATATTTTTTTTGTCATACAGATCTGCATTAACTACATTTCACTTCATTTTGACAGGAACACAGATCACATACTGCTTCCATTGCCAGGAGGAACAAGAATTTTGGAAAGCATATTCATTACCTGGATGTTAAAAGTGACACATCATGCAAACTTCATCCTGACTGGATTACCTGAAAGTTAACATCTCGCTTTGATTAAATGACTAACAGCCAACCACTTTCCCCCTCTAACCTTGATGTGGCAGGGTGTGACAAGGGCACCCACTGTGACACCAAAGCCTTTTCACCTGTGCTCACAAATGGACAGCTTCATTTGTTTTAATGGCATGGTCCCTAGCAGAGTTTCCAGCACAAACCTGTGTTTTTGAGGAGTGCATTTCTCAGCTGCATGAAATGGGATCACACTGAGAACTAGTGACAAGATGCCTCTGAGAAAGCCAGTTCAGTGCAAAGCCTACACCCTTTTCTCAGCCAAGACACTGCTTAACAACTTCTGGATGTGATCCTTAAACAAATTTGACCCATCAAGTCTTTCTGAGTTGTAGGATTCAAAACTATTGTTAGGGTCCAGAAAAACAAAAACAAAAAAGAAAGAAAAAAAAGAGTGACAGCTTATTTAACAGTTCTGCTGTGTGTACCAGTTACTTTATTTACTAACAACTTAATGTATTGCTACTATCCCTACAGAGTCAGCACAGACCAGAGGAGAAGCTGGCTTTTAACTCAATTAATCCTCAGATCAGTCAGTGTTACCACCTCTTAAAATTGTATTGCAAGTCTTATGATAGTTGGTGTTTCTCTTAAAGGCCCAGTTTCTGAACTCAGATCATTATCAGACAATCTTAAACTTTCCACTAAGGCATAGATTGTAGACCTCATGACTGCAGAGAGGAACTTGAAAGTGCAACTCTGCAACTTGAGTGCTTCAGAACCACAATGTAAAGTTTTTTGTTTTTTTTTAAATCTCATCGTTTAAGTCAATCTCAAGTTGATTATTGAATGTTCAGGTTCGGCAATACTGAGCTGGATTCTATGCCATTCTGGAAAATGCATCATCAGCAGAATTAACAACTCTATTCCAGTTGCAGACCCTTTATTATGCATGCTCTCCAAAGATCCCAGCTTGGCTCTCCAGTCTCAGGTTGGGTTTCCAAGGATGAGCAGTTCAAACAAGCCTGTTTCTTCTTGTACACTGAGAGAGAGTTGCTCTGGAGCCACTAAGTCACAAACCCTGTTGATACTCATACAGAATAGATTTTCTATGTAAAGCCGACGTTACAAGGAAGTGGAATAGCCCCAGGTGAGTTGTCTGTAAGCTCAAACGCCAGAAGAGTTTTCAACTGGTTATTCACAAGGATTTAGCTCTTGTCCCATGCCGAGTCCTTTCACTATTTATTTTAATAAACAGTGAAGCAGTCAAGTTTCCAGAGATGCTATTGACTCCACACAATGCTTCATCCTCACCTCCACTCCCCATGTTTTATTCTTTACCAATAAACTTCATACACTAAAGCTGTATTGGCACTGAGCCAGCAACTCAAAATCATTACCACTCGTTTGTCTTTAGCTTGCTAGAGGTCCTCCCCAAGATACAGAAATAAAGGACCTGTTGCTCCTGAAAAATAAAGTGCAAATCCTTGTAGGCAGGGTAAACCTTCTCGTTTTATGTCTGTAAAGACCTGAGCCCTGCGGGCTCCCTGTCCGTGACTGGGAATCCCACGGTTTACAGAAGTACAAATGATAAGGTCCACATTCAGCATCTCCTCCTATACACTGAGGGGCCAAGTCACTCTGTGCCTGAAAAAACTGGACAGACTGGGTTTTGGCATGTCCTATAGATACAGCAGGACACTTTGCAGCCCCCCCCCCACCACCACCACCTCAGAGCAAACATGGATGGAGGATGCCCGTTCAGAACCACCATGCTTCTAGTGCTGGCGTGTACTACATATAGGACCAGAGCAAAGAGTGAAAGTGGGAGGACGTTAAAGCAGAGGGAAAAAAAAAAGTGCTGCATAGCTCTGCACTTCACAAGTATAAAGGAAAAGGATGGAGCGCTTCTTCCTGGGAGAAGCGTAACTCCCCTTCTGCAATGAGAGCACTCTTCCCTGTTGCAATCCCCAAAGAATAGAGGAAATACTGGATAGTTGGGGTTGGGGGCGGAGGAAGGTGAAGGGGCTGAAGGAAAGGCAGAGAAACCAGAAGAGAGTTAGAGGACTGAAAGGAGAGTGGAAGAGGGGGGTGGTAGAAGAAAGATATGGAAGGAAATAGAGGACCAGAGGCACAGCACTCCTGGAGGGGCTGAGCATCTCACAGCACTTGCCTGGGTCCAAAGCTGCCCCTGTTGAAAGGTGTGATTTTAAGTGGTTTAATGACAGATACAGCAGGCCCCCTTTTGGGCACTTTTCCCGATCTGGACCCCGAGCGTGCACAAGTCTACGCAAGAGCGTTGAGGGGACGTGAAAACAAAGGAGGCCCAGGACTCACCATCAGGAGGCAGGCTCTGTCTCCTGGCCCTGCCAGGCAGCTGCTATGCCCAGACGCCAGGAGGTCGGCATGGGGCCGCCTCTCCCTCTCACCGGGTCCGTGGCTGGGGAGCCCGTCTCCACTCTCCCTTGCTGTGTGGAAAGGGGCCGTGAGGGGGCGCCGTTCCCCTCCCCTCACTTTGTCTTCGCACTAGGGCGAGGATAACGTCCCGCTCTCTGGCCTGGCCGCCCCCGTCTGGCCAGGGTACTCGGGCCCTAGTGACCTGCTGGGGCTGGGTTCGAGCGCAGACAGGGAGCCTCAATGAGGCCCATGGATGGGCGGGAGAGGGCGGGTCCCAGGACCCCATCCCCACTGAGGCAGCTTACCTCAGCGATGGCATGGGGCGGGGGGAGAGCCAGGAAAAGGCGGGAAGGCTGCCAGCAAAGCTTGACCGTCATTGGTCAGAACAGGAGTGGCATGGGCGGGGCTTTTGCTGGCACATCTCTCTGGCAGCTTTCCACCTGGAGCAACACCCCTGTGCCTCGCTCTGGTCCGCATTCACTGCCCTCAAACAGCAAGGGACCGCGAGCTCTGCCAAAGCCCATAGAGGACTGGCACCCCTCACTGCCCCCTCCCGCAGTGTGTACACATACAGTTCAGTTCAAGGAGATGTCATGAGCATGACAAGGTCTCAGAGCCCGTGATACTGGCAGTTATCTGTCAAAATTAAAAACAGCTCAGAATCACTCACTGAGGCTTGATCTGAGATGTGCCTTTGTTATTAATGAGCAGGTGGAGCTTTCCTATGAAGTGTCAGACGCCATTTTTTGTTTCTCCCAGTGTCAGGTACTTCTTTTTAACACAGTGGTTGGGTATTAGACTCAAGCCACTGGCTTCTCTAAACTACACTATCCAAAACAACATCCAACCCTGCAGGTGAAACAGAAACCCAAAGCAGCCAGTGGTATTTTGTGGGTTGGTTTGCCCTTCGACCGGAGCAGTGCTGAAGAATGGCCATGCAGGAATAGTTGCATGTTTAGTTAAGTAACAAGATCACATTTGTCCTCTGCACCCAAAGTTTTCTTATGTTTTTGCCAAGTGACATTCTCTCCCCATACCTCAAAGGGGCTTGTTATACATCTTGAATAGGAGAATACCAGCTGCTACCAAAGGGGTAGCCATGTTAGTCTACTTCAGCAAAACTAAACAAGTTCTCTGGCACTTTTAAAGACTAACAAATTGATTTATTGCATGAGCTTTCATGGGAGAAAATCCCACTTTGTCAGATGCTTGAAGATGGGGAATTTTCAGAGTTGAAGGAAAACAAAGTTCCCCATATTCAAGCATTTCACGAAATGTGTCCCCCCCCCCCCCCAAAAGCTCATCCAACAAATTAATTTGTTCATTTTTAAGAGTGACACAGGCCTCCTCTTTTGTTTTACCAATTACTATGCAAGACTTTTGGTAGCCTCTGCTGACTGATCAACAGCGTTACATTGCTGTTAGCCTCACAGCCTTGTTTCCTGGCAGTTGGCTGGCACAAGACTGATCAATGTAAGGGGTGTTTTGATGCTGATTACTCATAACTGCCATAAACACCACTTTTAAAAGACACTGGGATTTTAAGTTTATACAACCTGTGAACAATCCACACAAATAGGAGCAAATTTACTCACCAGGATGTTGGAACCATGTACATTACTATGAATTGGCCCTGAAAATGCAACTTGAAAACATTTTCTACATTTGAGATACAGTAGGATGTAATTCATCAACCTCCATAGATTAGCCATCTACACTTGTGAAATTTTCATTTTTCATACAGTGTGTTTGGACTAGGAATGGCCACTTACAGAACAGTTTGTGCAATCCACACCATCTCTCATGTACTATATCTTCCCTTATCCCACTCTTCACAAAATGTTGACTTTCTACTTATAAGACTACAAGAGCTAAGAATAATTTGTATTACAGTAGACCCTCAGAGTTATGAACACCAGAATAACAAACTGACTAGTCAACCACACACCTCATTTGGAATCTGAAGTACACAATCGGGCACCACAGACAAAGAAAAAAGCCAGTACACTACAGTAGTGTGTTAAACATAAAAGCCCCTAAAAAAAAATTAAAGGAAAGCAATGTGGGTTTGTTTTTTGTTTTTTTTTTTCTTTTTGCATAGTAGTTTTTCAAAGCTGTATACAGATAGTGTTCAGCTGTAAACTTCTGAAAGACAACCATAATGGTTTGTTCAGTTATGAACAAACTCAATTCCCAAGGTGTTTGTAGCTCTGAGGTTTTGCTGCCCAGTAATACCAAAAGGCACCAGCTGAGATCGGGGCCGGTAGTTCTAGGCATTGTACATGCATAGAGTCCTTGCCCTAAACAGTTTACAGTCTAAGTGGACCAAGGACACGAACAGAGGGAGGGAAACAGAAGTACGGAGAAATGAACTGATTTACCCAGCGTCCCACAGCAAATGACAGTGCTAGGAATAAAACCCAGATTCCTTGCCTCTCACTTCAGTGCTCTATCCACTGGTCACACTGACCGTACACTGAGGTAGAAAATATTTACTGTATATTAGGAGAGTTAGGCCCAGTTTAAAACTCTCTCAAAACTGGTAAGGACAGATATGGATCCAAAGTTTATGGCAGGTCTCTCTCTACAATTAGCCATCTGTACTCTGAGCTATGTGCACCACAGACTTTCTATCTCCTTTCTGCCGCTCAACAGCATCTGTAACGGTAATTTGTGGCCTTCCTCACACTCAAGAAATTCTGCACTCTCAAACTACATAGTGCTTGCTATCTGGTCTCCCTTGGCATAGAGGAGTCAGGCATAAAGTACACTCCTTCCCCGTCTCCAACCTTCATTTTCTAGTTTGCACTAGTCAGAGATATCCAAGCTTACCTGAGTGTCGTCTTCTCTAAAGCCATTTAAATCATCCTTTCCAAAAGTCAAATTTTCTACCTAGCTGAAGCTGTGGTTTAAAAATCACACCAGGAATCAAGTCAGCCTGACTGCTGCAATGTTAGAAAGCACAGTGTATAGATCTAAGTTGCTAAAAGCCAGGTAATTTACAGCAGAAAAAGTGTGTCATTAGGAGTTCTTAGTAAATGAGGGGCAGAGACAAACATCTTGCCTTCTGTTTTCCTTTCATCCCCAGCAAAAGAGGCTATGGGGTTTTTTTAACCCCCTTTTTCACTGCTTATAGTAGTTTCCCACTGATAGAATGGGATTGCACAGGACCCTTTTTAAGATGCTCACAGTTTACTGATCTCCTTAACCCATTGGAAGCTACTCATCCGGGGGAGAAGGGATTCCCCTTCCCCTATTAATCTGTCATGATTAGAAAAAGGTATCAATCCTGCATGCAAATTTGACTGTAGGCAATGCTTAGACATATACGGAAGGAGAAAAACCACCTGTCTCATCACAAAACAAATTCATGAGCTAAGTATATTAAGAAGCTCTGAGACAGCAAAAGAGGAGAAAAGGTAGAGTGGATGTATGGTTGCCAGAAGTAAAAGGATATTAGGTAGCAGAGGTGGTAGCTTTATAGCCAAAGCTTTACAGTTCTTTAATCCTAAACAACTACTGTGAGCATCCAGAGCCTGAAAACTTATCAGTAAGGGAAGTAGAGTGATAAATTGTCACTGTAATAGTCAAAATACCTAAAACACTTAGTGAGTTCGACTGAGTAACTAGAATGCTAAAGCAACGGTTCAAGATCAAAGGTTTAGTGATGTTCAGCCAGACTCTGTTTACTCATTCAGACTTTCAGCCCAGCAAGCTCACGCGAAAACAAAAAAGAGGCTCCATGCTTCTCTTCATTCCTCTTCCTGAATAGGAGTTTATACAGTACCCTCTTCCAAGTCATCACTGAGGTCTCCTATTAAGGAATCGTGCACAGTCTCTTCTAAGTAGAAGACAAGTTTTCCAGGAATCTTAACCCTACATTGCTGGTAGCTTTGGCAGGTAAAGGCACCAGATCTCACGTACTGGGGATGTCACTCTTGTAGCCAACATATAAAATAAAGTCACATGATAAAGTGATACTTCAAATGGAGGAAGTGCAAGTTTCTGTTATGGATTCCACTACAGCAGGGATCTCAAACATGCAGCCTGCAGGCTGCATGCGGCCTCTAAAGCTATTTCTTGCAGCCCGCAATGACATGATCATTACTGATATTTGCAACATTGTATGGAAAGGTTCCAGTGATGCGACCCTCGGGCTACAGTACTAATCCTCACGCAGCCCTCGTGGTGATTTGAGTTTGAGACCCCTGCACCATAGGAAACTCCTATTGGCACTCACCTACCTCAACAATTAAATTTCTCAAAGAATATGTTTCTATACACCAAAACTGAAACTTTGCCTTTTTACAGACCATTAAGAGAAACACATTGGTTATTTATTTTCATGGAACTAAAGAAAAAATTGGGTCTCCTGTTTGCCCCCACCTCCGCTTAATACATTTACTTTCACTGTTACTTCTCAGCATATTCCAATGTCTGGATTTACTGTTTATCAACATGCACCCTGTAGTACAAGGGCATACAAAGGCTAGGAAAACGGGTGATGTTTTAACAACACAGCTAGTTTTTTACATCCCACTTAGCTGTGAGCATAGACAGGATTTAGATACCTTTACAGACATGAGGTGAACACTGTAACCACATAACGGATGATGGCCAACTAACACATTTCTGACCACCTATTTCACTATATTAGATAAGGTCAAGGAGATTCCTCTATAGTTGCATAAGCTTTCTTAAAATTTTCTGCCACGACCATTCTACCAGTGCTATCAATGGCAGGGGTTCTAGTGTTGATAAAGCATTAAGGGGTTTTACTAATTTGTCTAACCTCAACTCAATCTACATAGAAAGTCATGGGAGAAGAAAACAGTGCCAGTGACTTTTGGCATCTCATTATATTTGAGCTGTATTGGAGCGATGCAATTGTAAGAAGTGTTAAGATAGAGCTCAGTGTAGACATGGCCTTCAACAAATATGACTGTTCTCTCCAATTGTTTAGGGTGCAGGACATGTAGAGGGACAAAGTGCCAGACACCCTCTTTGACATGAAGCAGACCATGTTGGCTGTCTCCCTGTCTCAAAATCCTGGGCTACATTTGTTTGTTGGCACAGCTATAATGAGCAGGGGTACAATTTTTTTCACACTCAACCAACACACCTATGTGGGCAAAAGCCTGAGGCTATGTATACATGACAGACGAAACTACTGTGGCTACAGTGCTGCAGGGACCGTTCCATCACCGTAATTGACCCATCCCTTCAAGACATGGTAGCTAGCTCAATGGAAGAATGCTTCCATCAACCCAGCTGTGTCTACTATGAGGTTAGGTTGGCTTAACTACATCTTGAGGTATGACTTTTTCACATCTCTGAGTAACGTAGCTGGGTCAACTTAAGTTTACAGTGTAGGTGGTCAGGCCTTGGTCCAGATGCAGTTAAATTGGCATAAACAATTCCTTTGGCCAGTTTAACTACATCTCCACTAGGGAATTCTGCTAGCGTAGCTTTGTTAGAATAGTTACATCTGTCCATTAGTGGGCAGCTGCCAAGCCTCAGTCCCATGCTTCTCCTAGCCCACCAAAACCACTAAACAGCCTTATGCCATGACGTATCTTCCAACAAACTGCTTTAGGAGCTCAGCAAATAGGAAAATTGACTGTGATGAGGGTGGCAAATCTCCCCCTCAGCTTTACCAGGTAGCAGTTATCTCCCCTGACAAAATAGGACTTTTGTAAATCTGCACCCTTTAGAGCAAGTCTTACTCCACTCTCCCCCTTAGCATCTTGACTACAGAGCTCTAGGCGTGCCTGGATCTCAGTGGATTGAGTCCTCCTCCACCGCACAGAGTAGTTAAGTCAGTAAGTTCGTGGTGCCCAGACCCCAGGCAGTACCTGTCCCTGGATTTTCTAGCCAATTTGTATCTGTGGTGGTACTGCACTGGGGCTGGGCCTCCTCAATCTCCTCACGGGCTGGCGCCAGCATCTTCTCTTCCTCTCCACCTTGCTGGTTTAGGGAAATCTCTCCTCCTGCTGCTGCTCCTGCTTACTCATCTGTCTCTCTCTCCTTTCCCCAACTTCTAGCACAGGTGGGATTTTAACAGACCCAAAGCAGCTTTTGCCTAGCCTCAGGGGTGTCTAATTAGGCTGCAGAAAGGGCCTTTACCATTCTGAGCTCACCCATCTACTCTCAAGCATCTTTTACAGCCCTCCTATCAGACTCTGTCACACCAGATAAAGTTCTACTGTCACAGTTCCATGGAATGCAAGTTTTAAGACTTGGAGTAGGACTTGCCAGCATGCACATTTTATTTTCCAAGACCGTATCTCACTTGAAAACCTTTAGGAAAGCAAGAGGAAAACATGCAAGTGAGACTGCTGGTAACTATTTCATTCTTGCTTATGTCACATGCAGTTAAAACGATAAGCACAACAGAACTCCCTTTGAAGGGATTATGTATAGTCTACAAAATCCCTTTGTTAAAGTATCATCCACACTGTTCTAATTTCTTAATAAGGTAAATTTCTTTATCCAAGGCAGGAATCAGAGGTCTCGATTAACAAACAGGAGCACAAAGTCAAAACCACGGCAAAATGTAAGATGCACAGATTTATAAAAGCAAGAGTAGAAGAGAATAGGAGTGAGGAGCTGTATACACCAGAACTGATTAGTTTGGCTCAATGCCAGAGTCCGACTATCAGGAAACAAATTCTCTCAGGATTTAGAAGCATGGACAAAATGTTTCTCCCAGCACCCTTCTTGCAGACTGGCCTCACAGAGGCATCAGAAGAAAACATTTAAACTGTGGCCTATGAGAGTAACAGGAAACTACAGGGGAAAATCAACACTGTGTTCAATTAGCATGCTAATTAGTCAAATCTCAAAACCAGAGAATCTTCTGAGTAGCCAGGTCAGAACCACATGCTGGGAGAATACTGATAACCTGTTAAAAGAACTACTGCAAAACTGGCTGCTAATCTAACTTCAAGGGGGATTGGAGCCACATCTCTTGACATTTTATTTTAATTACTTATACATCGAGAGCTCATTAAAAAGAGGATCCAAAAACATCTCAGTCCTCCTGTTTCCTGCCCTTGCACAATCAGGAGTGAAGCCCTTTGGAGCTATGGTGGCATGCAATACAGGCAGCAGAGCCTCACTACTTCATGCAAAGAGGTTTGAATAATCAAGAGCTGGATGACTCTTATGGTGACAAAAACACCCCAGCACTTGCAGAACTCTCTCTCATTATTCTAACTGAGAGCTCCAAAAAAATCCACAGGGGACTTTGCCACAGCAGTTTAAACTGGGAGACACATAAATACTATGTTGATGGGCCCCAGTGCAAAACAAGAAGTCAGCCCCTCCAAGGAGGCCTACAAGGAGGAGGAAAGGAGTGATTTTGTTCAAGATGAAGGATGACCTTTCTTCGGGAGAATCTATGGATCGAAAGGAGACAGCCAATGACTACAAGCATCATCAATACTTTCAACTATTCCGTATAAACCCAATAAATAATTAATAGTTACATATAAAGTCTCCACCCTGGATGCTGAAAAGGCCTCCAGGAGATAGAGCACAATACACCTTTACCTTTTAAAACACAAAATACCCCTCTTCATATCTACAGCAGTCAGTCTAGAAAGTCCATGGTCTTGGGGGATATAATTTAACTTATATGTACAGAGGAAAGACTATTATACCCTAAGCCATGCTGGGCCATAGACTGAATTAATTGTGTGCATCCTAGATGGCAGCTCTTCAACGAGATTAACCATTCAAAGGATTCTCTCCAACCCATCCATGGCAAGTTGATGGTGTTCTTTAGTCTAAATAGGAGAGGTTTTTCAACGGAAATAAGTCCCAAGCTTAGACTTAGATTGGTCTGTTTGTCTTTGGAATCTCAAGATGAGAGTTTAAGCTCTTGTATAAGCAGCTCTTGTCTTGCTGTTCCAGATGCTCAATCTCCAGTTTGTTTTCCCCATGTTAGCTCAGATTATGCAGCTTTCAAACAGGCAAGAGCTCAGGGGGATACTCGCCATAGCAGTACTTTGCAATGGGGTCTCTGTAGGTGTTTTCATGCTGCACACTCTGTTGGGAAGAAAGGGAAATGCCCTTAGGAAAAACATGCGCTATTAAAAAGCAGCTCTCCAGTGTAAAATACCTCATCATTCCTCTCCCACAAAGGGCAGAATGCAGGGGGGTTTACATGGCAATAGCAGTTTCACAGACACACCATCATGCTATCCAGGGGGCACAGCTAAAAATAAATAAATAAATAAATACAAATGCAGCTGCAACGTTACACCACACGATCACTGAACTGTAGCCAGAAGCTCACTTAGACAAAATACCCAAACAGGCTAGAGTTGGACTGCTCAAGTTCCTGCACACACATTCTAATCAAACCCTACAAACAAAAAAACCCAAAGCAAAACAAGTCAGTCCTTGAGACACAAATGAATAGCAGATGAATCTACATTCAGAACACTGGATCCTCACTCCCTCAAAGCTCTGGAGACATCTGGATTCATAGCCCTCATTTATGGTTCAGGCATCCTCTCAACTTTGTAGTACAAGCTTCTGCTTAAGTATACCATAAGAAGGCAGGGACATCATCCTCACTGCCTCTCAACAGGTACAATGTTTGCTTAGCTTGTGTTAACCAAGCAGGCTTGAAATGGTGGTTTTAACTCCAGGTACCCAGCACTGATTTCTTCATTTTTAATATCAGTTAAAATTTCTGTGGTCAGCAGAATATAGTGAAGGTTACCCTCATGTACTGTATTCTAAAACAAACAATATAGGATTACTAAAGCTGCTGGGGAAACAGGAACACTAATGTACCTGGTTGGCCATACACCAGCCTTCCATTCCCTTTATAGCATGCCTTTAGTGCTAAGAAAAAGTCATTGTCCATTTCTGTACTGCACAAGTAGCACATCACATCCCTAGTTTATGAGAAGGCTACTCATCTGCCTCTCCAGACTGGCTCCCAAGGCCGGCCTCAACATGCACAAGCGTGCGCATGAGTGCACACAAGAAATACAAATTCATAGCATCAATTGCACCCATCCCAGACACAGCATCTGACCTGTGATGAAGTCCTGCACTTGGCCAAGCACAACTCAAAGTGATCTTCCACTGCCATGAAGAGGTTTTGGAAAGCGACAGCTGCCCGGTTCAGGAAACGCTCCAGAAGAAGTTGCTGTGAGAGGTAGAAATAAGAAGCACCTATGTGAGACAGTTAAGGGGAATGGTGAAAAGTGCATTTCTTTGGTAGCAAACACTGGGAGTTTGACCATTAAGATTACAGCAGAACAGTTTCACAGGACTGCTTGTTACATTGGCTTTTTAAATGTTTATCATCAATACTTTTTCAGGACTCCATTAATAAAATTCAAAGCATTGGGCCTGCTCAGTGGAACACAGGAAAGAGCTACAGTGCTAACAATCAATGAGCACAAAAGATGGTTGAAAATTGGAGCTTGGAGTCAGGAAGAAAGATGTTCTGACGGCCAGTGCTCAGAAGCAGGAGGAGGAAATCTGGGGTCATTTCCTAACTCAAGGTCCACAAATCCTTGTGCCTCAGTTTCCCCCCTGGAGACTCATCAGTAAAATGGGGATGATACTTACATCCCGAGATGCTTCAGCAATGTTTAAGAGGCACTCAGATGCTTCAAGGATGGTGGCAGCTGTGTAGATTTGTGTTTATCCAGCCCAACATCCCCTGCTTCTAGGTATGAGCTTCCCCAACAGTGAAGAATCATGCCCCTGATATTCACATACACAGCGCCAAAAGTAATATCAAAGAGCAGGCAGGTAACACGTA
The DNA here is from genome assembly GCA_007922195.1 of Podocnemis expansa. Taxonomy (NCBI): domain Eukaryota; kingdom Metazoa; phylum Chordata; order Testudines; family Podocnemididae; genus Podocnemis; species Podocnemis expansa. The sequence continues at coordinate 205,255 of ML682206.1, read as the reverse complement.
ACCTGACATGTTGGTAGCAGCTGTTTTCTAAGTTGTACATTCTTGCTGCTCCACCCGCACGATTGCCCAGATTAAGGACCACATGGAGGAACAGCCCTTTCCTATGGAAGCCGAAGGGTATTAAAAAGATGTCATTATTAGATGGCAATCTTATACCCTTTGGCTATCCTGACATTCAGATACCTCCCCTAGAGAGGTGCAGATGGGATCAGAAGAAGGAAAAAAAAATGACATCTGCTGGCATTCTACATTCTTGACACTTAGTTACTATTAAGCGTCCAAAAAGGAGTTTCATTTGCAGTGGGAGGCTATAATGGGATCCTCTGGGATAGGACATGGAATACAAGTATGAACCACTGTCATTGCAGCTGGCTGAAAAACCGTTGTGGGTACTATATTCTGAGGAAAACAGTTTAGTTAGAGTCAGAATACACCACAAAAATCATGTCACGTGGCCAAAATTTCATTTTTGAGAAAAACCAAGCAGAGAATCTAACCATGTCAAAACATCCAAAACAGATGGAACAAAACGGATTTTTCCTGTTGAGAAATGACTTCGCTTTGATTTTTTTCTTCAAATTTTGCATTACATAAAAATTGTCAAAAGGAAATGTACCAGTTTAACTCAAAATAACACTATCACGAGGCAGAGTGGCCTCCCTCCGGTACAGAGAGGGTTGAGCACTCCCTGTAGAGCACTTCCTACCCCACCCCCCTTGCAGGAAATGTTGGGTGGGACAGGAAGTGAAGGAATTGGCTATGCAGCTCAGTTGTGACAGACCAGGGAAAGAGGCTGGCGGAAATCCCCCTCAGGAAACTCAGCCCTCTGTGGAGCCTGCGACCAGCAGCAGGGAGAAAAGACAACCCACTGCCCCAGGAGATGGAAGACCCTGGAAAGAAACCAGAGGGAGGACCACCTAATTGCAAAATTGAAAGCAAGGTCCCAGTGGGAATAGAAGATCAACAGCAAGAACCGGTAAAAAGGAGCCCAGGGAAACAAGATTGTGGTCCAGTTAGGCTGCTGGGACATGAGGCAGTGCCTTTCCCTGCCAGCTCAGTGGTGGAATCACCTGCCATTGCTAGGATTGCTGGTCTCTCTCTTCCTCCTTGTTGGATGCCTCAACTGATCTCTGGGTGATTGTCTGGCCGCAAAGTAGAACGGCTGATGGCCACACCAACTCCCCCATGTTGCCGTGAAGTGGTGCTCTGACACCACATGGGAGGATGGTGACAAACAGGTTTGAGAGAAAATTTTCTGTCATCAAGAACTCTGAAATGTACTGGTCTCTTTCTTAATCGGAATAAAGAAATCTCAAAAGCCCTTGCAAAATGGGACGTTCCATCCTTCACATAGCTCTAGCTGTTATATTTGTAAGATAATTCCTTACATAGTCATAGCTGGCCTTCCCTTTTTTCAGGCCCTCCCACAACAAATGCACATTTAACCAGTTAGCATCTCAGGATGCTCAATCAACTGAACAGGGTAAGAACGTCAAAAGCAAGAGTCTTCCATGTACCTTGTTGGGCTGCAGACAGCAAGAAACGCAGTACTCGTATACGCTGCAACAGCCGTTGGGCAGGCAGCTGTCACAACTGTAGAGCTTTGCACTAGGTACATTGACATTACAACAGCCATTCACCAACAGATCCTTCCTGTCACAGATGTAGCCTGAAAAACAGGAGGAACTGCAGGGTCATGAACAGCAGTGGCACTGTAACAAGGAGTGTGTGTACAAAATTAGGAACCTATCATTTGCGAACCAGTAAGCTTGGGGAATGCCACCATATGTCAGTGACTCCTATGACCAGGTGGCCCAGTAGATGCTTGCTGTAAGCAATGAATCTCTTGACCAGTCTGTCTCAAAACTCAATACTTTAAGATGACTATATTGTACTAAAAGACATACTAAGACAGAAGTGGACAAAACTGGCTCACAGCTAGGCACTAGCATTTTTACTTTTGGTTACCAGATGGTGCTCCTCCATTACATTTCTAAAGTGGAGCTAGGTGACAGGCTACTAAAACTGATCACCATGACAACCAGAAAGTGTTGTCAACGCCTATATTAAGGATCAAAATTTATTCTCTTCCAAACTTCTCCACACAGTGTTTTATTTTGGGATGCAGAAGCAAGGGTGCATACAGTAACTTCACCCAATACCTCTCAATCTGAAAAAGGACCCCCTCCTACACACATGCTGTTTAGTGACTGCAGTGATCACTGGGCTGAGATTTCAGCTCAAGCCAGCAGGCCCAAGCTACTTTTAATCTTGCTACCTGACCTATTGGGAGTAGCAAAGCCACAGCAGCAGATGTTGCACAAATCTGACTGAAATCCTGGATAATTACTTGCCAGGCTAGTTCACACTGCTGTGGCTTCAGTGCTCCAGGCCCCATCCTGACAAAATAAAAGCTAGCTTGGGCCTTTCCATTTGAGCTACAATCACATCCCATGAGTACAGCCTAGATATATTTATATACGAGATCCAGATCGGTAGCCAGATCCGGATCTGTATACCAGCTCCAGAGGGGTGGCCATGTTTACTCTGTATACGACATCCAGAAGGACAGTCATGCATTTGAACAAAGTGGGTTGGAGTCCACAAAAGCTCATGCCCAAAAAATTGTTAGTCTTTAGGGTGCCACTGAACTCTTGTTTTTTCTGTACACAAAGAGACAGACCCATCATGGAGGAGGAGACTTAACGAAGTAGGTCCTTTATAGACCTTTCTGAAGCAGCAGCAGCACCTCCACGTTTGCGTGAATGAGCAAGTTAGGGACTCCAGGGACTGGCATTCAACTCTTAGCTTGACTCTCAATTTCTGCATGATGACCTCTGGTGAAAAACAGTCCAGGACTGGAATAACAGGGTCTAGGTGGACTGGCAAAGCTTGGGAGAAGAGAAGCAGCTTGTACTACTTGCTTTGATAGCGTCTGCCTCTCTTTGCAAAGTAACCAGCACATTTGGAGGGCTTTTGCAATCTAAATAATAGTAGTAAAATAAAGACTGGCCTCTCACAGTGAAAGCACTGCATTCTCCCATAAGTTTCAAGTACACTCCAAGATGAAGTAAATTTGGCAGTCACTGGAATGTAGCATTGATTTCTGCATCTTTTATTCTTACAAATCTGCCTTTAAAAAAAATATCCTGGAAATTGCTTGAATTTTCAGTCACACCCAAGCTGGTTTATTTTTTTTACATTCTTTCAATTCCATGGCCAGAGTCCTTCAGACACTTTTGCATACATTTAACTTTTGAAGTGTGCATAGTTTCATTGACTTTTAGGGAACAAAGCCCATGACATATGTTAAGCACATATTTGCAAGATATGCAATCATAAAACTAAGACATTAGCTCGGCATTTGATCATGTAGTGAACCATTCTCAGAGAAACCAAAAGTAAGAAAAAAGGATGTGTTTATGGCAGTGTTTCCCAACTAGTGTGCAGTTAAGTCTGAGCAGGTGTGCCACAAAATTTTTTGAAAAACTACTCAGAGCTCTGGATTGGCTCATGACTATTCATGAGTTCATTTGGAAACTATATGGCAGTGTGCCTCAAATTAATTAAACATAGCAAGGTGTGCCACGGCAGAGAAAATGTTGGGAGCCACTGGTTTATGGTGTACCTCAAAGAAAAATGACATGTAGTTTACCTCTAATGTATGTAGTTCTGAAATATCTCTTGTGCATTCCTATTAGGGGACTGACTAGACATATTCAAACAACTTTAAAATGAACATTAGATAAGGATGAGTGGCCAATGATCTGGCAATAGTCACAAATGAACTAGGGTGGAAATATACCCAAGTCATCTCACATTATGATCCAGTCGCATCCAGATGCTAAGGACAGGCAAAGCCATCTTCAGAACTTGGATGGGGTGCCACCAGGTCCATTTAAGTGCAGCAGAACACATTCTACATACTTTCCCAAGTCAATATTGAACCAAAACTCCAAACATCGTATTAGAGACTTTTTGGAAAAATGTGTAAAAAAAAAGTGAAATTGTGTTTTTACTGTCCTGGCTCAATTCAGATTTCAAGTGGCAATCCCTCCACATTGTGCACTTGCAACAGAGTAAGTTTTTCTGTTGGGGGAAAATGTCTCAAATGCCACTTCCTTTAATAAAACACCGTCTGCAGAGGAAATTGAAAGGTGTTCAGCAATGTCAGTGACTGCCTCTGGTATGCTGTTAAGACTGCTGTTGTATTCACCCCAGAGGTACTGAAAGCCATTACTGAATACCTCTTGCTTCAATTCAAGACAGCATTCTATGGGAGGCAGGTAACACTGGAGACATTTCCCGTAAGAGAAGAATTTACTCTGGTGGGAATACAAGAGAGTGGAGGGAATTGCTATTTGAGGATCCTAGCAAAGATCAGAGGGTTCTCAAGGTGCTGAGCACTATGGGTTGCAGAAGGGGCTCTTATCAGTGACCTTACCCAGCTCATCCGTAATGAACAGCTTCCCCTGAACAGAATTTCTGCACTGGTTATTCAGGTGACTGCTGTTTCCTATGCTGAACTGGACTTTCCACATGATGGGCTGCTCACGCTCTTGTACTTGGAGAAGATTCCGATCACGTACCATCCTGTCTTCCTGCAATGAAACACAGCAATGGAAGTTCACACATGGCTCTCTTCTCTTACTCAACTCTGCTCTCCTGTCCCTCAACTGAGCTTGTCATTGTTGTGAGTCCCAAACCAGAAAGAAAACTGCAAGAAACAAACGCAGAATGAGCTATCACACCTACAGCCAAAGACCATTATTTACCATATACTGTGGGTAACATTAAACCAACATCATAAAAAATAGGGAGGGTTGTAGATATTATTGCAGGACCATTTAACACTGGCATTGGCAATGCAGGCTCAGTGAGCCATTTTCGGCTCTTTAGCAGCTGCTTTGTGGCAGCTGAGAGCATTTAAATAGCCTGCCCTGCTCTCAGATACCTGGAGCAGCCAGGGCTGGAGGCAGCTCACAGTTGGAGATTCCCCTGTTTAAGTACAGGTAAGTGGTGTGGTGGGCAGGGGAGGGCCTCAGTAGCTTGGCACCAACTCGAGAAGCAGAGAAGGGGCTTGGCTTGGGTGCACCCGTAAGGGGGGGCTACCAGGAGCCAGCTGCACTAGGCTTGAGGCTGAGGGGTAGAGGTGTGAGCTAAGCCCTGGCTGCACAGGGAAGGGAGCTCTGGGAGCCTAGAGGGTCAGCCCAGTGCATGGGGGAAGGGTGTGATGAAAATGTTGCTGATGTGTGTGTAAATACCCTCTTCTGAGTTTCTGGCTCCTAGCAGAAGGGAGGAATTCGTGGGGCCAAGCATAGGTTCGGACTAATGGCTGGCCTAGATTCCCTGGAGCGGGCTGCTAGAAGTGGGTGGGGAGGCTGCCCCCAGCGCAGCTGCAGTGAGGGCTTCTAAATTCCCTAATCTACCTGGCTGGAAAAGTCTGAGGGATTGTGCACTGTAGTAGGTAAAGGAAGGTGGAGAGAAAAGAGCCAGCTGGGAGGTGGGGGGCTTGTGGGGGTGCAGTTAGGCTAAGGGCTAGAATAGATGTAACCTGCTGGAGTGGGGGCTGCTGCTGCCCTGAACTCTGCAGAGGCTGAGGCAGTGAGGCTGAGAAACCTCCCTCCAGCAGCAGTGAAGAAGTGTCTAGGCCTGTGACATTCTGTATTTTTTCCAGTACTGAAGGCAGTTGTTTTTCCTCTCTTCTCCCCGTTCCCTCCCAAGAATTAGAGCTCACTTTTATTGTTAAATGTTAACTACAAGTAACTTCTAATTGATGATTTATTTCAACAAAGCCTTCATTCTGCAATGTGTCATCAGCCAATTTTAGTTTTCCGTAAAAATCTAAAAGTTGTATGTTTTAAAAAGCAAACTGTCATTAAAGCACAGTATATTGTTAAAGAATATACATATATCAGCAAGCATCATTTTTGTTATTAAAAAAATCAATATGCATCACTGTTCTGTTCTTCAGTTTCTTCACTAGCAGGCAACACCCCTTGTGGCTTTCAAACCACTTGGTTATTAAAGGAATTTTAAAAAATGACTCTTCTTATCTTTTGTGTTGCGGACCTTCCTTGGAGAAGTTTATTAAATAATATTGTTCCCATTTTAAAGATTGGAGAAACTGAGGGAAAATAGCATTTAAGGCAGAGGTCTCAAACTTGTGCCCCACAGGCCGCATGCATCCACTAAAGTTATTTTCTGCAACCCACAATGACACTTAGAACTTCTCAAATAATTGATAATGCAAAATTTCAAATGAAGAGACTGAAGTCAGCATCATTTTTTTTTGCACTATAGTTTCTTAAAGTTAACAAATTGACTTTTAGTGGCATATATATGTTACTCTTCATTTTTTCATTTTGACTATACTTCATATCATTGCATGAAAAGGTTTCAGTGGTGTGCCTTCGGGCTAACATACTAGTCCTCATGGTGATTTGAGTTTGAGACCCCTGATTTAAAGCTTACCTTTCCACTAACTTTGGGCGCTACTTTTGAGACACCTAGAGCCTAATTTTCATTGGTGGTGACCATTTACGATTCCAGTTGAGGTAGAAAAGAGCTGTCATTTCTCAGCACCTCTGAAGAATCAGATCCTACCAATGTTTGGCACCCAAAAATCACTGACCACTTTACACAGGAAGTCAGTGGAGCAGTCCAGGCAGAAACCGAGATTCCTGTCCAGACCCCTCATTCTAGTCACTAAAATACTCTCCCTTGTGAGAGCTACTAATGCTCCAGAGAAGTCAGACATTCAAAGCAGCTTTTTCGGCATCGCGTCAAATAAAGATTGCCTTGTATGGGATGGAGGCCGGTCGAGAACAGCTGAGCAAGATCCATTTAAGGATAATCCTTTTAAAACATTTCAAGATAGGTGGTCTTTCAAAGACTGACACCACGCACCTCTACAGCTCTTCCGCAAAGCAAAAGGGTAGCCACAATCCAGATTTTACATGGCTGTTGCTTAATGTGTCCAAAAAGGTGTCCAGGGTCCAAAAAGTTAAGCCTCACATTGGACTTTTCCTAAGTATCATCATGAGTTTGTTTAAAGAAAAATATAATTAAAGATCTAATTGCATGGATATTTTAACAAAAGCTCATTTACAACAGGGAACATGTCCTCATCTTAAAAAACAGAAGGTTAGTTTATTAAAAAAAATAAAGACTTCACACATACACAGATTTTCAAGGTCACCTAAGAGACACAGGTGCTCTACTCACACTAGTTTTCACCATTTATTACATTTGCTTTCTTTCTGCCGCTCACTTCTGTCCCAATCCTACAAAAAGGCTTACATCAGAACCATGCAGGTATAAGGGCCTTTGCCTGGAGCAGTTATTTCCCCTTTTTGTGCACAACCCTGCTGTTTTGGGTGGAACAGCAATTCACAACAGATCTTGCAAGAAAACACTTTGATCCCATAAAGCTTTCAGTTGCTCTTTGGATCCCATGAACACATTGTTATAGAGCAGGGGTGGCCAAACTCATGGAACTCAAGAGCCACAAAAACTGATTATTAAACCTTCAAGAGCTGCACTGAGGCATACAGCCATATACTTTTACTTACTAAATTGATTTGCTGACACTCTTCCACAAGCCACACCTTTTCATTCAAGAGCCACATGTGGCTGCCGAGCTACAGTTTGGCCCTGCCTGTTATAGAGTATTACCGGTGTAAAGCTCTAACTTAACACGAAATTTCAGATTCAGGCTTCAAAGCAGCTGACTATGCCTTAAATCTTGCTGATGATGCTGGTGTAACAAAAAGAGCCATTCATAAGATTTTGAGATCCATCATGAACATAGGTTGTTCTTTTTTTTAAATGAAATGGTGCATTTCAGCATATTATTGCTAGATCACTCTGCAGAACACCACAAATAATTTATAACCTGCAAGAAAAATCCCCTTAAAAATCCCTTAGATGGGCTGCAAGTTTACATGACATCTGGCACAGGGTAAGCGGCATCCTTTAGCCCAAAGAGCAAGGGGTGCAAACCTGCAGCCCCCAGCAGTAAAATCTGTAGCCATACGACGGGATTATGCTCACTAGTAACAAACACCAGGCCTGGTAGTAAACATTTTTTGTAGGATTGGTCTCGACCTGCAGAGAAAGGCGAAACAGGGCAGTGGGGGGAAAAAAGAAAAGCCATACTGACCTGTTTGAAAGTGCTGGTGAGGAAGTAGATGAGGGAGAGTCCAAACACAACACCCAGGACCCAACGTTTCCTCAGCAATCTGCGCCACACCATTGACACAAAGTACACCATCCCCTAAAGCCGCCCCCCTCTTGGCACTGCCCTGCTTCCCCCCGGCTTTCCCCTATTGATCCTAGGACCCCCGGGGCAAACCAAGTTTTGCAGATTGCACTAAGCAGGGACAGACCTCCCCAGCTTGGGACGTCTGGGTGGGAGAGGGAGGGAGGGAAGAGCACTAAAAACCTTTCAGGGAAAAAAGCCTAGAGCTTAAATTTTACCAAGGAGAGCGAGAGACAAACCCTCCGAGGAAGCAGGTATTTAAACAGCTCTTCAGGGGGACCAAAGCAAGGCTTCAGGGGGGCCCTGGGGCCTTATAAAGCGAAGAGGAGCCTCAGCCACAGCCAGGTGCCCCCTAAACCGCTTCGTAACCGGGCCGGCGCGGGCCCGAGGAAACCCCCAAACCCGCCGCCCGGGGCATCCTCCCCACGGAGCCCTGCGCGGGGCGGGGCGGGGGCCCCGGACCTGCCTAATTAACCGGGCGGAGGCGGCTACGAGCGCGCGCGCGCGCGGCGCTGCCTCAGCCCCGGCCCCGGCCCCGCCTCGGCCTTTCCCGCCGCCCGCCCGCCCGCCCGCCTGCCTGCCTCCCTCCCTCACTTCCGCTCCGGCGCCGCGAGACGAGACTTTGTAGCGCTGCGGGCGGGGCCGGAAGCGGCGGGTCACGTGGCCGGGGGGGAGGCTGCGGAGGAGGCCGGTGGCGGGTAGGTGGCGGCGGCCTGGCGGGCTGGGAACGGGGGGGGAGCGGCTGCGGCTGCGCCTGGGCCTGGGCCTGGGCCTGGGCCGCCGCCCGCTCCAGAGCCGGACACTCTCCTTCCCGAGTCCCGCCCGCTCCGGCTGCACAGCCGGCCCCCAGCCGGAGGCCCCTTCACCCCGCGCTGTGGGCTGAGGGACGGGCCTGGCCTGGCCTCGCCTCTTGTGGAGCCGTGTCTGTGCCGTGCCTGGCGCCACAGGGGCCTCGGCCTGGGCTGGGGCAGGGCGAGAAGCTACAAACGTTGCTTTTGCGACGTGCAGCCTGTTACAGCGTCCGGCCCTCGGGGGTAACAGGAGCTCTTGAACCCTGGGCTCTCCGACTGGCCGAAGCGCTCCGGCAGCAGGATGGATGGCTCTAATTTCTTTTTCCCCTGCTACAAACGCTAGTGATTAGCTCTCTTGCATCCTGAAGTTGCTGAATTAGGTTTTGTTGCCGCATGATGTGCCCCTGCCAAAGCCAGCCGAAACTCAATAGTTCAGCATTTAAGTGAGGTGTCTTTTGAGGTGACAGCTGCTCCAGTGCCACAGGTATTTAGATTTGTAGGAGGGTGTGCGAGGCCAGAGGTCAGCTGGCAGATTGGATTCCTGGACAGTCGTCTTGGTCCTTAACCCTCAGGGGTGCTCTTCACTGCCCCCCGTCATGGCAGACACCCAAAGTGCTGCAGTCCAAACAGAGCTCGGGGCTGAGTGGGGTCAGACCTCCTAGTGCTAATGCTGTTTTGCTGCTGACTTCAGCCCTGGGCTGACAGTCGGAGCTGCCTAGATAGTTCTCTGCTGAAACATGGAGGCCTGGGACCATGCATAGGTACAGAAGTCTGCCTGCATGGATCAGAAAGGGGTCATGGACAAGTCTCTTAACCTTTTTTCTCACTACTTCATTAGTAAAATGGAGGTTCTCTTGTGTACATAGGGGTACTGGAAGAATGGTTTAACATTTACACAACATCGGGGGGAGAAAAAGTAGACTGTTGCTCCTCTTGCACATTCTGTTTTGTTGGGGTGGGGGAAGGGTGAGTGTCCTTTTTTAAAAATATATTCTGAACCCTAAAACACAACCTTGGATTCAAAACTCTATCCAGAGAAGAGCTGCCATGAGTTACAAAGAAAATGTTTGTAATCAGAAGAGTACTTGCAGTTTAGTGCTTCTCAACCAGAGGTATGTGTATCCCTGGCTTTCACAGGCATCTTGCCAGGAGTACATCAACTCATCTAGACGGTTTCCATAAAAAGCACTACTGAAGTCAGTCCAAACTAAAATTTCTTACAGATGATGACTTGTTTATCCTATTTGGTATACTGTACCTTGAAATGTTACTACAATATTTACATTCCAATTGATTTATTTAATAATTATATGGTAAAAATGAGAGAGTAAGCAATTTTTCTGTAATAGCGTGCTGTGACACTTGTATTTTTAGGCCTGATTTTGTAAGCAAGTGGTTTCTAAGTGAGGTGAAACTTGGGAGTACCCAAGGCAAACCAGACTCCTGAAGGTGGTACAGTGATCTGAAAGGGTTGAGGGCTACTAATTTACAGTTCCAAATGGGTAGCTGTGTTAGCCTCTTTCTGCAAAACAAGCAAGGAGTCCCGTGGCACTTGAAGACTATCACATTTAACTGAGTGTCTCCAAAGTTCCTGAATGGAATTACTTTCTAGGAGCTCATGGATCCGTTAGCCTCTCTGTGTGCGCTCTGGATAATGTATTTTCATCCATGTGCTGTATACAATTTGTGGCTGTCCAAACTCTCTCACTAATTAGGAAAATAAAGGGATGTCAGAGGGAATGACTGAAATGCTGGGACCCTCTGTCACTACTGGTTCATATCCAAGCAATATTGACTCATCCCTTCATCCTTCTGAGGTAAAGGACAAGACATATACATGTGGGCTGTAATCTTCAGGTTTACAAACCAAGGTCCTCTCCCCTCTCTCCTCACTGGTTTGTCATTTAGCTCCACCTCTGAGCTGGCTGTATGTCAGTGTTGGGATATATATTTGTGTGGGTCTGTGTGTCTTTAGGTATATGTAATCCTGTGAAACACTTCTGAAGGAAAGGTGCTGTGTAAAATATTTATTTTGACCCAGCTGTGGCATCTTAAAATGCTCAGGTGGACTTCTGTGCCTGCAGCTAGCCCCGCTGACTTCCCTGGGTGTGCATCAGCCTGCTCATGTGTTGTAAGTGACAAGACCAGGACTTTTATATAATAAAATTTGTATGGCCCTTTTTCGGTCTTAAGGATGAGGAATATGGGGACACAGAAATTGCTCTTTTGCCTACCAAAAAAATTAAATCTTTTTTTTTTATTTCTTTTTTCTTCCACAGCTTTCAATGAACCATAGGCCTCACTTCAGAAAGACTTAGGCTGTTTGAGGGAGAGCTGAGGAAATACCACCAGAACAACTGTGTCTTTTCAGAATAAAGGTATGCGTTGAGCAGAGTGAATGAGTAAAATCAAAGTGAATCAGATTTTTAATCATGATGAAATCACCATGCGGAAATCTTGATTTGAATCATCTATTTTAATCATGTTTTGTGTTTGTACTTTCTAATTATTTTCCTATTTGGATTTTGAGTACAGAGAATGCCTTCTCTGGCTGATGAATCTTGCCCGCATGCGCAGGGTTTAGCTGATTAACGTGGTGGGGTCAGGAAAGAATGTTTGCCCTGGGCAGATTAGCAGATGGGTTTTTATCCTCCTCTGCAGCATGGGGCATGGCCACTTTCTAGTGGGTTTGCCGATGGATTCTCTGTACCTTCAAGTCTTTAAACCACGATCTGAGGATTTCAATAACTTGGGTGTAGGTCAGGGAGTTATTACCAGGAGTGGGTGAATGAGGTTCTGTGGCTGTCTTGTACAGGAGGTCACACTATATGATCATGATAGTCTGTGACTCTAAAGCAAGAGTCATTCTCCTTTCTTCTCATTAAAACATTTTGATTTGCAGCTAAGTAGAGCATTTACACTAAATGTGTTGCTTCTTTTTGCTGATCTGGAGAATACACAATGTCTATCCACATTCATTTAAGCATGATGAGTGTCTTATTTACTTAAATAATGATTCAGTTTACTAGTGATTTGTTTCAGCTCTGTTGGTTGAAAAAAAAATCAGTTAAAATGCACATAAACAGCAATTGCATTTTCTCTTATTAAATAAAACTACCTTTACATGGGCTGGATGTGTAAGGGAAAAAAGTTTATCAAGAAGCTCATCAAAACATGTTTTGCATTGAAAACCAGCTGATTCATTAAACAAGGGAAGTGCTACCTATAGTTACTTAACTGAACTTGTTTCTATTTACTTTATTCTTCAAGGTTTTAGACCTAGTAGATCTCTCACCCACCCAGTTTTTATACTAGATTGGAAGAGAAAAACAAGCTTTCCTGCTTTTTCAACTTCCCAATCTGTTTTTCAGCTCTGAATGAACTAGTCATTCAACTGAACCAGCTGAATAGATTGACACAAAGAAAACACATTCTCTGTGCCTTCAGAAGAGGGTGCCTTCAGAAGAGGCTGGTACAGCATACATGTCCTGTTTGTTATTTTTTTATTTCATGTCAATGTTTTTGGCAGATATTATAATATATTTTGGCTTAACATAAATTCTTACTTTCAAATGTATAGGTGTTTTATTACAATAAACCAGAATTTAATTTAAATTTTAACAAAATCTGGTTCTTTAAATTTTATTTTTTTTAAATAATCTTTTTTTTTTTTTTTTTTTTGTATAAATTCTATTAGTAACTAATATAATAAACCCCTGAAAAGTTAAGGGGAAAAAAGAAAGGAATTCTAAAAAAAATTTTCAGTCACAGATTGTCTATGATTGGAAATGAGAATTCAGTGATTCTGTTTCCAGCTATCTTAGAAGCTGCCAGTGTGACCCTGGCAAGTTAATTAAAAAAAAACAAAAAACCCCTCTATCTCGGTTTCTCCCTTGGTGAAGTGGGACTATAATGCTAAATTTTCTGATTGGGACTTTTGTGAGAGTTCAGTCATAAATGTCCATGTGGCACTTTGATATTAAAGTGATGACATGTTCATTACTGCTGTCAGAAATGATTATTTTAAAAAATAGTTTCATGAACTCAAAATTTGCTGCCTGAAAGAGAACAATAAAAAATAAACCTCATCACAATTCTGTGGAAGGCTGATATATCCAGGAGTCAAAGGTTATTAACATATTTGTGTGTGTTTTTCTCCTACTCCAGACCCGCGTTTGTTGAATAACTTAACAGTGCCCAAAAAAGGATCTAATCTCTCATACATGCATGCATTTAAGAAGCTAGGAAAGTGTGCTAGTTGGTATTATATGGTTTACTAGGAATGTACTATTCAGCACAAAATAAAATTGTGTTGTCCTTTTTTTGGCTGCATTTTTCATAAAATATTCCTCCCTCCCCTCCCCCCTTGTTGTGCTTTACATTGTCCTGCACATGCCTTCAGAAGAGGAAAAGATCTTACTACTGAAGAACAAAGAGCCAATTCGTAGTTACATCCAGAGCTACTGTCAGCTGTCCTGGAGTCCCGTTTCAGATCACCTCATCATAGGGTTGAAAAGTCTACGTGACCTCCAACTTTGTTCTTGATGCTATAGAAGACCTGCCAGGGGAGCTGTTTCTGTGTGCTACCAAATGGGATGGAGAAGCTTTTAAGAGTTGTTTTGCTAGTGTCCTGAAAAAACAATACACTTCTAAACCACTGTGCAGAGAAGCAGGTGATTTCAGTAATCATGTTACTGGGTGAATGGGTGTCACGGCTCTCTGACCCTGTGGGCCTTTGTTACTAGTCCCTCTGGGGATTGCTGCTCTACAACTTTAATGTTGAGTGTGCTGTGTTTCAAGGTGTTAAGGAAAATGCAGAGACGGCACAGCAGTAACACTGATAGCCTTCCACCTGAAAGGTAAGTTCTCTTTCCTCCCTTGTTTCTTCTACATTCCTCTCCAAAAGGCAATAGTCTGATAAATCTGTTTGGTGCATCTCAGACCCCTTTTAGAACGTAAAAATTAGAGAGTTAAAGAAGGAATATATTCTGTTACCTATAACATGGCAAAGCTTGTACAGTGCACTAGAAGATAGCTGATGTTTAATAGAAAAATGAAAGATTTGTCGCTACCAGATGCAGAATATCAGATCTGATGACCCGGCGGGCCGATCCACTATAGCAAAGAATATGCCATGGTTCTTATCATTTGCTTATTAAACAGACACGGTTGACGTAGTTTAGGCCCCACATTTAGTTTTTTACACACACACGGTTAGGATGAACTTTGAAAAAGGTTTAATTCAAACTCATGCTAACCAAACTTCAGATAAACCAGAGTCCCTCAAGATTATATTGACCAAGCCTCTGGCTCTCGTGGTATTTCTAAACTCCATACTATAGCATCTGATGAAGTGGGATTTCTCCCATGAAAGCTCGTGCAATAAACAAAATTGTTAGTCTTTAAAAGTGCCCCAAGACTCCGTGTTTGTTTTAGTGAACACAAGTTTGTTGTTTTAATGTTAAATATTTCTGTACACCCACATTGGGTTAGAGCATGAGAATAGGAAAATGAAATTAATTTCATTTCTGTTTCTGATTAAACAGTCTCATTTTTCTGTTGAGTTGAGGGAAGTGTCCATCCAGTGAATGGTAAAGCAGAAGATCCAGACCCCTCATACAAGTATCCCAAACACTTTTTGCAAGAGCAAGTTAAGTCTGGTGCCCTGGTCTAATTCTAACACAAAGGCAACTCTTCATTTTAGTGCAAGAGACAGGCTGTGTATTTCTGTTAAATTATTTTCATGTTCTTGATCAACCTATCGGTACCTCTGCTCACATTTCCAATATTGCTACCTCACCTAAAGTTGTGTATGTGGGCTGAGCCCTGGAATGGAGGTTTTGTGCACTGAGTAGTTCATAGGATGTTGCATGGACCTTCTGAAGCAAGATGCGGCTTTCTCCCAGTACTTAAAACTTCATAAAGCACTGTGGTATCAGTTAAGATGAAGGGTGATCTGCAATTCAGGATCTGTGTCTTCATCAAATGCAAGCAGTGTGAAGTAAACTGGACTTTCATTTATGCTGGCCTAATTGAAGTTAATGGCTAAGCGCCTATGACTTCCAGAGCCAAGATTTCATCTGTAATGTGGGTGCCTTCACTGTATCCCTTTTTAAGTAGTTGGCTAGTTAACCCCTTCTTTGCTGGAGGAGTAGCCGTATGTCCGAACAGCACCGTCGCAAACAACGTCAGTGTGTTTTGGTTGGCATGTGGAGCTGCACCAAGTACATTATATTGTTTGTGGTTTTTATGTTTCTGAAGATGAGTACATAACAGTTACTGGTGTAGCTTCTGTGTCCAGCCCTGATTCATGGCATCAAGTGTGTCATCCAGTACACAGCTGGTTAATTCTGAACCGTAGAAAAATGTGCAGTATTTTGTTGCTTTGGTTCCTTGCAGGTGCCTGCATGGACACTCTGGGAGTGGGGTGTAACTATAAAAAGCCTTGTTTAGAGCTTGCGTAAAGGGGAGGAGTGCCCAGGAGGGAACTCGAGCTGGTTCCAAAGCGTGATGAAATGCAAAGCTGTGTGCTGAGTAAGAGGTCTAGGGAGGGTTGTGGGCTCGTGGGGGAGGCTGGCTACGGGAATGTGCCGGCACTGTGTATGTGCCTGAGCTGTCTCAGCTCACAATCACTGTTTCTAAAACTGGAGGCTTCAGGGATTAGGATCAGGAGAGACGAGCACTGCGCTAAGTGTCTCTTTGTGGGTATGAACTATTACTGGTCTTTGTGTTTACTCTTCACTGCTTCCTTACCAGTTGGATCAGTGTTAAGTTTGGAGTGGGCATTTTCTTGGGTAGCAGCTTGCTTTAGGGCATGTCTGTGGTGTCCCCATTAACTCAGGGTGTCAGACCTTTCATAGGTTCATTTTAGTGCTGTGCGGCTGAGCACAAACAATAAGAGCATGTTCTCTCGTGGTATGTGGCATCAGGATGAAATAATGAGTCCTGACCTCTTCTTGGAAACTCTCTGGAGGCTGGAGGGCTGTGTCCTCTACCCAGAAAGGAACAAAAGCTATTCCCAGATCTGTTTCATGCCCTTGCCTCAGGGGATCATTTACTGGTCAAGCAATGTAACATGAAGCCCAGTGAAGGCAAAACAAACAAGGAGTCCTTCGGCACTTTTAAAGACTAACAAATTTATTTATCACATGAGCTTTCATGGGAGAAATCCCACTTCTTCAGACACATGAAGCATCAGATGAAGCATCTGACAAAGTGCAGTTTTTTCTCTCATGAAAGCTCATGTGATAAATAAATTTGTTAGTCTTTAAGAGTGCCACCAGACTCCATGTTTTGCTACACTAGACTAACACAGCTGCCACTTTGAAACCAATGAAAGGGGACAGTCTTTCTTTAAATCTCCTGCTGGGTCATGTGACAAGAAGGTAGCTCTTAACCCCTATCGGGCTGGCTGTTTTTACTTCATCTTGCTCTCATTTGCCCATAGCTGCAGCCCATGTGACATCCTCAGGGCCATATGGCTATCATATTTATTATGTGGATGCAGCCTATGCAAGATATAGAGGGCTGCGTATGCAGCCCCCATAACACATGGCAGGCCACATATGCAGCTCTGTGTAGTAAATAGGCTGTAAACCATTGCTCCAGATGTTGTCAAGATGGCAGTTGGCCACCCCTAAAGAAAGTAGCAAGAGCCTGGCAACTAGGGCTCTTAGGTCACTGATTTGGGGTGACCGGGTTAATTCACTTGTGAGTAATGTGGCCACCCCAGATTTATATTGATTTAAAAATATATACCACAGCGCATGCTGTATTTTGCATACATTACGTGTTTGATGTCAAAACCATTGCAGAGGTGAGGTGGAGAGTGTTTAAATTTGCCTTTAACTTTGCTGAATTTTAGTATCCCTCCAAGTCTGATTTAAAAAGTGAGTGAGGCACTCAGGAACTGTACGGCCCATTGGGGGTGGGAGGATGTGACGATACTGGACCAGCAGCATTAATTGCCTACCTGCTCCAGCCTTCCCTATCCAGCCTCAGTGTTCTGAAGAACAGGGAGGATGTTTTTCCCAACAGTCCGTTGTTTGACCTCTGTCCCATGTTTCCCCACTGTGGAGTGTGTGTCTCTATTGCAGAAGTCGGAGTCAGACGGTCAGTTCCGAGACCAGCGTGGATGAAGGAGGTGTTTTTGAAAGTCTAAAGGCCGAAACTCCCTCACCCCAGCAGCTCTTCTCAGGGCTGGCAGGTATCCCATCTGGTACCATCCCATCTACTCCGTTCCAGTCAGGTTTGGTCTTGGGTTCCTCAGCAGGAGGTGGGGATGTGTTCATTCAGATGCCTGCCCCAAAGGAAGAAGGGGCCAGCCATACCGATGGGGCTCCTTTCCATCACCGGCAGCAGCCCCGTCACTTCCACCATGGCCACCATCGGGGATCCTCTCTGCTGCACATAGCTAGTGGGGACCGCCACGGACATGCAGAAGAGAGTCCTGAGGATCAGCCTGGGACTCCCGCACCTGCCCTCTCGGAGTTGAAGGCTGTGATCTGCTGGCTGCAGAAAGGGCTTCCCTTCATCCTGATACTCCTGGCTAAAGTTTGTTTCCAGCATAAGCTCGGTAAGTCGCCAGCTCACCATCCTCATGGGGTTTGAAGGCTGAGAGAGGGTGGTTCCAGTGGCTGTTCCTGCTGCCGTGTCCACTGTATCCATCTTTGGAGGAATTCTGAGAGGTAGCAAGTTTAGTGGGTAAAGGGGACCGAGGCAGTCAGAATGCAGGGGTGAAGCTACCTGTCTTTGGGCATCCTGCCCATTCTTCCCCTGTAATTTCATTACTAGATCTTTCAGCTGAGTGAGGCCCATCTTTGATGTCCTGTCCTGCCATGTGGGAGACTGTGGTTCTGGTCCTTGTCCTGGTCTCTCTCCCTGCCCCTCTCCACCAGGACCTGCGAACTCTCTCAGACCCCTCCAGGGGAGATACAGGAATGCTCACAGGAGCTTCTGTGGTTGGCTCTTGTGTGACACTGAAAGTCTTGGAAGGGATTCAAATCAAGCTTGGATAGAAGAATGGCAGTTGTCAGATGGGATCACCCGGTTAAACTTCACAACTGAAACTTTCAGAGCCAGCTAAAGGATTCAGATATCCAGTTTCCTTTAACTTGAATGGGAATTGGGCATCCATATCCTCTAATGGCCGTGAAAATATCCAACTACCAGCCTTGTAGGCCATTGGAGTAGCTTGCTTTTGTTGTATTCATCAATATTATAAGTAAACATTACATTGTAGATGGAATATGTGACTTTCTGGTGAATTATTGTCTTTGTAGGAGAGAGATACTGATATCACTAGCTAGAGAAAGCCGTAATATGCAAGTTTACCCCCCTCCACACTCACACGCATGCACACCCAGCCGCGCGCGCACACATTTCTTTCTTGATCTTTAGAGCAGCTGTTATTCCAATCTTCCCACCTTCAGTTCTGTGAGTGCAACTTGTCCATGACCTGCAGGAACCGTGCTGTTATATTCCTGGGTCTCGTGAACAGAGGGTGCCATTAGCTCAGAATTGTATCAGACCGTGGCCAGCCTGTGGTTCTGGACAAACATGCACCGGAAATGGCACTGCCGCATTCACATTAATGTGGCTTGTGATCTGAACCCTGCTCTCCAGAGTTTAGCATCGCCCAAACATCCAGCAGTTACAGGTATTGGGAGGGGGTGGTTTGCTTTAAACCTGAAATGTCAGGTGTAAAATAATTTAACAGTGTAAATACTGCTCTGCAGCCCAATGCCCTTTGACCGCTTCTCTCCTTGCAGGGATTGCTGTGTGTATTGGTATGGCCAGCACATTTGCATATGCTAATTCAACTCTCCGAAAACAGGTCTCTTTGAAGGTAAGCATGGTGTCTTGCTCTCTGCTGTTCCTGAGACATTGATCTTAATGTGCAAAATAACTCTGAGGCCATAGATTGTCTTTCACTTTGCAGATGAAACAATAAGCATGCTCAAATCTCTGTGTATGAATAGTCTGTTCCCTCCCTGCCACACACATCCTCGCTGTCTTGCAGCATAGCACAGTGGTTCTCAACCTTTTGCGGGTCTCTGCATGCTTGGTGGCGTATCGTGACCCTACAGGACACACCAGCCCATCCACCCCACCCCCAGGCCAAATCCAGCCATCTCCCTGGCTCTCCATGACACGTTTACCACTTTGTGGTGACCCAGTAATGTGTCCTGACACAATGGTTGAGAACCACTGGTATAGTGAGTAGAGAATGAGAATGA
This sequence comes from Podocnemis expansa, assembly GCA_007922195.1. Classification (NCBI taxonomy): domain Eukaryota; kingdom Metazoa; phylum Chordata; order Testudines; family Podocnemididae; genus Podocnemis; species Podocnemis expansa. The sequence continues at coordinate 185,963 of ML682206.1, read as the reverse complement.
AAAATCAGAACTGATTTCTATCCCTGGCTCTGCTACTGACTTGCAGTGAGATGTCAAGCAGCCACCCCGTGCCTCAGTTTCCCTCTCTGCAGAAGTAGAGGCGATAAGGCCCATTTCACCAGTATTCAGTGAGAGTTAACTCACTGACACTTGAACGAAGTATGGAGATTTTTCTAATGAAAGATGATATAGAAGGATTGCTTATTAATGTATTTAGTGTTCTCTTGATAGTCTGGTTTTATAATAAATAAACCAGTTGCTCTCCTCAGATATCATGATTTATAGTCTCACTGGGATACTGTATCAGCTCTGCAGTGCTGGGTTGGGACTGCGTTACTGTATAGATGATATGCAGATAGCATAAATATATAATTATGTACATATGGTAGTGAAATAAATGTGACAGAATGCAGACTGATGGGATAAATCGTATAACTGTGTATTAGGCATTGCATATTTGACTGCCTAACCTATATGCAGCCCATTAATCCATTTGTCTGAAGACTCAACCTAGCATTCCTAACCGTGGAACAGCTTCAGAGAACCACCCTTTTACTAAATGAGCCTGCCAGAAAAACACTTCCTCCTTTTCCCTCCCAAATGTGAAGTTTCTTTCTCAAAATTACATTGGTTCAAGGCTCAGGAAAGGAGTTTAGGATTGTAACTCATCCCCATCTCACAGATGTAGCATTTAAGCTAACGTTGGTTCTTTCATCTGATCCGGTTTTCCTCAGTTATAAATCACATGCTGTGTGACTGTCTGCAAACCACATCCTGTTACACTATATGTTCTATATATGATGATGGTCCGCAAGAATCTAGATAATATTTTTTAAAAGCTATGAGGGAGTGTCATGGGTCCAGTTATCAACTGTATCCCCCATAAGGTCATCCAGATCCTTTCTGTGGAAGCTTATCCCTGTAGTAAAGCATATTTGCACCTGCTTATCAAGCTGAGCATATGCATGCAGCATCTGGATGTCCTGTTCAGGTACCCACTTTTGAAAAATGGGTTCTGGGGACCAGAGCCTCTTGCTTTCCACCAGTGTAATTCCTTTGGTTTCAGTCACGCTTAACAAAATAAATGAAAGCGGACTGTGGTCCTGTTTATCTGTTTATCCTGTTATCTGTACCTTACTGCTTATTTTTATGTCTCACTCTCATGTAAATAACTAATTACCAAATGCAGAGAAGTGTGTGCCTGTCCCCTGGGCTGCCCTCACATTTTTCAGCAGTTAAAGGCTTGGTGCACAATATGCATGTTCCCTTTAGTCTTTGAATGTGTCTTGTCTGCCTCTTATTTTTGCTCAGGAGAAGAGGTCAGTGCTGGTTGTCTTCTGGATCCTGGCTTTCCTCCTGGGAAATACATTATACTTGCTTTACACTTTCAGCTCCCAGCAGCTATACAACAGGTACGGACATGGTAAATCCCAACGGGTGGAAGCTGGCACTTATTGCCAGGGTGGAACAGAGGGAGCCAACTTCTCTCACTCCTTTATGGGAAGAAAGTATAGTTCAGGCGTGACCAAACTGGCTCGGGAGCTGCACGTGGCTCTTGAATGAAAAAGTGTGACTCATGGAAGAATATCAGCAAATCAATTTAGTAGGTAAAAGTATATGGTTGTAGGCCTCAGTGTGGCTCTTAAAAGTTTAATAATCAGCTTGTGTGGCTCTTGAGTTCCCATAAGTTTGGCCACCCCTGATGTAGTTCCATGGAATCTGCCACCTTTGATATGATAAATGGAGGAAAAGCATATGGATGACTTTTTTTTCTTATGGAAACTGATTTTTCCTATCTTGGTGTAATTGGTATGTTATTGAGAACTATGGTGCTGGTACCAGCTGGGTAGTATGACATTCATTTTCCCTTTCACAATGGCTTCTTTCCATTGCTGTGTATCAGGCTTTTATCCTGTTACTAGAGACAGACTTGGGTAGTAATGTTTGGATTTGGATACAGATCCAAATATTCCCCGTATCTGGGGAAGCTTTGATCAGGTGCAAATAAGAATTTAGATTTGGATCTCAATTTTTACAGAATAGAGAGGTATTAATGTCCAGGGTTTTAGTTTGCGATAATCTCTTATTACAGTGATAAGGGAAGAATTAAATGCCAATGATGGGAAAAACCATTGGGGTTAGGTTAAGCAAGAGTAAATAGGATAAATGGAGTGACATGATGCAAAGACAAAGTTAGGCCAAATGTTAGGAAAATTGGTCTTGACAGTGAGAGCTCTTCCCCTGTGGAATAATTTCTCCAGAGAAGTTGTGGGCGTCCCACTGAGTGAGACTTGGAACGTCATATAGTAAAGAAATCATACTGAACAGTCTTGCATCAAATGAGCAAAAAATAGCTTAGATGACATGACAGGTAAAGCCTTTCGATTTCCTATTGTGATGGTTCTATTATTGTTATCCTAGCTCTTCCCTGAAAAAAAAAAATGCAGTGAGCGGTAGAACAGTTGTACACTCAGAACCCTGCTGCCTTTCTGAATTTGCTTTTTAGAAAGCCAAATTTTTCATGAACAGTTTAGTAAACCAAATTGATGATGATTACTGATTAGAAATACCTGTCTCTTTGACTGTTGCTTGACGGAAAAAGCTGTGCTTAACTCCAACACCTCTGAATTATTTTATTTAAAAAATAATGACTCTTGTCTGGGTTTGGGCCTGTGTGTTTGGAATGAAGAGGTGTTATAGTATGAATCAGACTGGAAGGAGAGGGAGAGAGGGGATGTTTTGGAGAAAGCAGCAGTTCAGATGTTGAGGGAACTGGAGAAGGATGTTGGGAGAATGTGCTAGAAAGGCTGCCCCAAAGGTGGGGCTAGGAATGAGAAGGGAGCAAGCATGTGGAAGGTGAGATGGAGCCTGGAGGAGCAGATGAGGCCAGGCAGATTTCTAAAGAAACAGGAGAGATGAGGTAGGAGAAAGGCAGGTTACTTTAGAGGGTTTCAGCAAAATGGGAACACTGTGCCCCTTTGTTTGGGAAGCAGTGTGTGGATGCAGAAAGGTTAAATACACAGAAAATAAAATCAAATCATAGGGTTGACAAACAACTCCCCACCAAGGCCTGATGTGGCAAGCAGCCCCATGCAGAACCCGTTTGACTTCAGCGGTGCTCCACAGGGATGGAGAGGTCTCTGTGCAGAGACTCTGGCAGCTGGGGGGCCCAGAGTCTTCCATAAGCACATCAGGTTAGAAGTTGCTGTTCATTTTTTGTTCCGTTCAGTTATTTTTGTGTGTGTGTGTGTGTGTGTGGTTTTTTTAAGCCCACAATAATATTTAAGTCTCTGGTTTTGTTTCTGTTTTTAGGGTTTAATTTTACCTGTTGCGCTGTGCCAATGTTGTGAGTATTTTAATTTCATGCTCAGGCTTTTTGTTTTGGGTTTTTCTTTTTGTTCAGTTTTTGCTTTTCACACAAGAGATTAGATTAGTGGGAGGTAATCATGGGGGGAAAAAGCCCCTTGTGAGTGCTGAAGAGGGTCCATAGCAGTTTCCAGCCAGGAGGAACAGACACCCTGATCTCCTCCACCGTAAGGAGCAATTATTCAGCTCAGTGCCCAGATCCAGCTGCTGGATGGAGTAATCTCTGAAAGAACAAAAGGAGAGGCAGCTTTCTGCTGCTCTGTGGGTGCTGTTATAGCTGCATGGCTGAAGTAGACTCTCACACCCCTAATGTGTCCCAGCACAGGTGCAGGGGGGCTGATCAGAGCATGTGTGGATACTCTGACCCTGAGGCACTTGGGCCTTGCTCCTTCTTATTCTGTATGAGCTGCTGGACTGAATCCACTGATGGAGCAAATACACCTTGCACAGTTGGCTGGAATCCAGCCATCAGTCTGTGCAGCTCCAGGGTCTGCATGCTGACCCCTGCTGTGTCACTGCTATCCACTTCCTATTCATTTGTGTGGGAATCCAGGACAAAGCCTGCATTGCCCTTTCCCCAGGTCTGGAATATGGGTGTGTCAGCAGGAGATGCGGATTCATGGCACCCCACTCTTGGTCTGCCTCAAAAGTTTGAGCCACTATCCTCAGTGCAGTCCTCCAATGCCAAGTGCCCTGAGAATTCTGCTGTCCATCTCCTCTGCCTGCCCTGTGTACATGGGTAGCTTGGTGCTGTGGAGGATGATACACCTGCAGGAGTTGTGTTTTTGTGAGGCTCTTGTAAGACAGGTCTACAGAGCATGTTGGCCCATGCTGTTCCCATTGAGAGATTACAACCTGCCATGACACGGCTCTGAACCACAGTTCAGTGTACATTTCAGATCCTTCCTCAGCTGTAAAGATGAACAGGTATAGGTAGCTTTTCCTTCAGCAGTTGGACCGAGGGGAAAAAATTGGGCACCATAGCTGCTGCTATTGGAGTGAGGGAACATACTCCTGGAAGGGAATTTCTTTTATCGGCATGGATTGCAAGGGTTAATTTCCATAGTAAGTATTATGGATGACTCTGTTCCCTTCAGTGCAGATAGGCATGCCTGAGTCCACTAACCTCAGTGAGGCTGGATAAGAGCAGGCATGGGGTCAAAGGCTTGGGGGGACATTTGGTGGGGTGCCCAGGCCTGTTCTTTCTACTGCAGCTTTGAGGAAAGGCAGGTGATGTGCCATTCATTAACATTTGGGTCTTGCTGTCCTGCTTTTCAGCCTGATATTTCTGAAACCAAACTTGGAGACGCTGGATTTCTTCGACTTGATGTGGACTGTGGGGATCACGGACTTCATGCTGAAGTACCTCACCATTTCTTTGAAATGCTTAGTCCTTGCCCTGCCTAAAATCATTCTGGCTGTCAAATCGAAGGTAAAGAACTCCACTTTATTCCTGATCCTTGCCTGATCAGACCCACCTAGTGAAACCAGGCCTTGGAGGGTAGATAGAGATTCTACTTAGGCCTTGCCAGGGTCCTTGCAAAGAAAATGGAGTCTCCAACTCCCCATACCCTTGCATGATATGTGTGAGGACCAGACAGATTTTCACTCCTATGTACCAGGTAGAACAGGGGCTGTTGGCTTTCTCCCGTAGTACCTCCCAGAACTGCACGTTGCCCAGAAAAGGGGAGAGAGGAGTTGGGGCTATATCTGACAACAACAGGTGAACCCAACACACTGCCCCAGGCTGTGAGCAGTTTGCACTAGCTGTTCCTGAACGAAGAACGACTTCCCTCTGCTAGAAAACAGTGGATTAATGTGATAAAAATTGTGGAAAACAAACATCCTTCTTTGTATTACTGCAAATATCCTTCTCTGTGTTACTCAGATTACTGAAATGGAATTTTAAAGATCTGATTTGCCATTTTTGCAGTAAAGCTGGTCAGTTTTTTTCAAATATCAACATTTTGGTGAAAAGATGCAATTAGGGAGGAAAAAATGCATGTGAAAATTTTACCAAAAGTCTTCAACACCTTTTCTGCGTTTTTGTGTGTTGGTGTTTTGTTTTAACAACTGTAAAGCTAATAGAAACTTTTCTGATCTGTATATTTATTCATTGATACAATCGCTCTTCCTTTCCCCGCCATTCTTTGTTTTTTTGTTTTTGTTTTTTAAACCTGAGTTCTAGCATCACGCAGTATGTGCAATGAAACTAAACAAGCCAAGGTTGCTTTGTGTTTAGAGTCCATTGTACTTCATGCACTTAGTTTCCTGACACACATGCAGAATTCCAAGGCTGCTGTATATGGATTCTCATTGCAGCAGGTGAATGTTTGTTTTAAAAGAAGTGGTTTCTAATCTTGGACATTGCATCCAAGATCACCTTTAGAGATGCTGGCATTCTTCCCTTTGGTCCCTGTTGAACCAATTCTCCAGCTTGTTTAGAGTGCTTGGATGAGATTTGAAACCCTGGTTCTGAGCTCTTGTGTTCACTGCAGACCTGCAACACAATTTTTATTTTATTTTATTTTCAAGAATAGATACCCTAACCTGGTGTTCTAGGAATGTTCATGCTTAAATAATTACATTATATTGCCCTGAATGTTTGTGTCTGCGCCCAAGTTAAAGGAGTACAACACCGCTTTCCTGTGCAGATGTAGATGTATAGGCATGAAGGGGCTTTATATTGGTAGAGTTTATTCCCCTTGGAGAAGGGGAAAACTATATTGGCACCTTTTAGATTGATTTAATTGCACGCACACTAGGGGTAGTGCATACTAAACTTTCAGTAGAAAATTGAATACCTAACTGGAACTGTTCCACTTGATATGTAAGCCAGGTTTGAGTACATAATGTTTTTCCCATCCTGTCCTAAACTATTATGTAAAGTTCCTGTTCATTGTTAAGGAGTGGCATCTTCCTCCTTCTCCCCTCTCAGATCCCATCAGTTCCCCACCAATGGTCGCACGTGTAGCTTGTCGATCAGCTAACATTTGTGAAGAGACATTTGGTCAGCCTGTAGGTGAAAGGCTCTCTATAAATGCAAAATATTAATCTTCTCATTCCTCCCTGAAAGTCTCAGGCAAAGCACTTAAAGTGAGTTTTTAAACTGGGAATAGTTATGCTTACAAATAACATGGGTGGCAAGGGAGTTGAGCTGTTTGTTCCTCTGCACCAGAGGTACTCGAGATAATTATTAATTTATCTCTGGCGATTGTCCAGTTCTTTTTTTTCTGTTGTTGTTATTATTATTATTATTATTTTATTTTGGGAGATTAATGTGCTGGGTCAGAGCGTAATCCAGCCTGCAAAAAAAGTGATGTGAATAGTCATCCCAAGATAAATGGCTGCACTGGAAAAGGTTCACAGCCTTTGCTTGCCTGTCTAAGCGCTATCCCAAGTACTCATTAATCCTTGTCGGGGGAGAAGAAAGAGACTGGGTCTTTATTTGCAGCTACAGTGGGAGGCTGGTAAGATCACATCTGTCAAGGGCCTATAATGGCTCACAGCACAGATGCTTCATTTTTAATACCTTTTCCTGCACAGTGATATTTCTCCAATTTTTTTAACTCCCATTTCGTCTTGAGATATTGTCAATGGTTTCTCTGTCCCTTGACATGGCTTTATATATTTTACCCCACTGTTCCCACTACCTCCATTAAGCCACCTCGGTCTGTGATTTGTTCTGATCTCAAAAACTAAACAAGATTGGACTTGAATGGAAGACCTCAAAGAAAACTCCAGTGCACTGCAAGAAGTATGTACAGGTCTTTAAGCTGAGGCACTTGCTCAACTAAGTTTTAGAAGGCAATAGGGTGCTGGAAGCTCTGTTTTCATAGGAGACCTCGTAAGAGAATTGTCTGTCTCAGTTTGACTTAAACCAGTCACCTTCAGATTCATCTCACCTTTGAGTTCAAAACCTTTTCCAAAACCACTCTGGCTCCTCCTGCCACTCTTTATGATTTTCCCATCCTTCATCCAAGTTCCCAGCCTTTCCTGAGCATTATGTGGCTTTCTTCATGCTCTCATTGTCCTCTTTCTCTTTCGCATGTAGAAAATTCTTGTGTTGAGAGGGAGGAGAAAGACTGGAAAGAGAGCTTTGATCAGAGGTATGGATGAGAAGTTTGAGCCAGGCCAGGAATCCCTCAATTCTAATTTCCTCCGACACTTTGTGTCCTTTGGCAAGTCTGAAGTTTTCATTATAATTTTTTAAAAGGGGCTTCTGTTCTAAGTGGTCAACTTCAGATGGCTCAGACGTGACTTTCAGAGGTTTTGAATGCCTATCTTTGGTACTACTCACAAGGGCACAAACTTAAGTGCATACATAAATCTTTTCAGAGTAGGACCCAAATCACAATGGACCATATTAAATGCCCTGGAAATTTGAAGTAGATTTATGTCCAGATTTTTAAAAGGAGTGATAAGAATTCAGTAATATTATTATTTCATTAAACAACTTTAAAACAATTAAGCCATTGGATTTTCTCCCCTTGTGTTTATTTTTTCTGCTTTGTAATGGAGCTTTTGGTTTCCATAATTTCCGGAGGGAAAAGGATGATATGATACCGGACCAAGAAAGCCCTTTTGCTGCGCAGCTGTTCCAAGATGCCAAGGAGAGAATTTGCCCCATGAATTGTTTAAAAGGCTCTGGCAATCAAGCTCCCTTGGATGGCTGTTTGCCCCTGATAGAAGCCAGGTTTCTTTGTCTCTTACCTCACGGGTTTTTGCATCTTTATTTTGTTTTTATATTTTTCTCTCTTATTCCATTCCCTGGAAGAGCAGGAAAGATTGTTTGATAACCACATGGAGAGAAGATGGGGGGGGGGGGGGCAGGGGCTGTCCTTTCAGGCACCTGTGATTTCCTAAACAGCAATCTTTAGGACATGTGTCTTTTCTGTTTATTTACTTTTAATTCCACACCCACCAAGCTGTCGTTCCTAAGCCATGAAAATGAAAAGCTGCCATTTATAGATGTACAACAATGGAGGCCTTCGCCGGCCACATGGCTCCTGCAGTTTAATTTACTTTAATTTATTAGATATTGAACTAAATGATATTTGTTGGGGGTTTTTAATAGAGAGCTTTCAGGATGTGGGTTGGCAGCCAAGTCCCCTACTGTAGAAATTAGGAACCCAGCTGCTCTTTAAATTTCTGCTCTGTTCCACTGGGCTTCTTTAGGTGGAAAAAGAGGCCCTTTTAGTATGGTGGGTAATTTTGCTTCTGTCATTTATAGTCCTGACCCTTCTGCCTTTGAAACCCACAGTGACTTCAGAGGTGCAGGACTGGAGCCTGTGCCGGGATTTGCTGCCCTTCTACTGCTCTGGTCGGTTCAGTCTCTGTTTACTCTCTTCCTTCTGTACAGCTTGGCCATAATTTTATCTCATGATCTGTGGCTTGGCCTGGACAGTCTGGGAGACGCTGAGGGTTCTTTTGGGTAACTCACATTCCATGACTAAATACTTCCAAATGCTCACTCCACAGCCATGTGACTGAAGAAACAATGGTTCATTCCTACAGTGTTGCTAACCAAGGGTGGCTGTTCCTTTCTCACCCTTGATGACACCTGAATCTCCAAAGGAAGAAGCAACTCGGACAGGTTTGCAACAAACCGTTCTGTGATCACACAAAGGCCAAGGGGGTAGGGTGTTTAGTAGCATCTGGGTGCCTCTCAACCATTAATGGATTTATCTTCATCACACTCATGGAACTGCTGTTACCCCCTTTGTACAAATGGAGAACAGGATGTTTGTGGCAAAGCAGGAATTGAACCCAGATCTCCAACAGCATAGGTTACAGTGCTACGCACTGGATCATTCTCTGCTTTCTTTATAACCCTATAATTAAAGTCTTTATGCACGTATAGTCTTTTTACGTATGTACCCAAATGGTCTGAATTAAGGTTATACAGAAATCCTTAATTCTGGCATTTCCTCACCTCTGAGTGCTTAGTATTGCAACCTTAATGTTTTTAACTAGTTTTGTACGTAATTTCCTCTAGGAAAAAAAAGGAACAGGAGAACACAAATTCTGTCCAGTGTCATCACCTTCAGATCCACCACACAGACCACTGCCACTTGAACTAGTAGAGTAACTGATAGGGGTAGTAGCTTGTCATCCTCTGTGTAGAGCAGCGCCAGAGGGGAATGAGGCACACGCTTTGCCAGTGAGTGTCACAGGGAATTGCTGACGGTAGGAGAATGGTGAGGCTAAGCTCTTGGGTTCCGTTCTGGGCTCTGGAGCAAAGTGTGCTTTAGTGGTCACAGGCCCTTCTGTCCCATCTAATTTGTCACTGTTGTAGTCGTATCTCTTCTCCATCAGTGACTACTCATCACCTTCCTGGTCTCAACTTCTTAAGCATGTAATGTCAGATCCAGTTTCCTTTTCCAGACAGTCCCTGTCCCAGCTTGGCTCCCAGTCCCAGTTTCTTTTTCCCCTCCTGTCAACTTCTCTTCTCCTCTATGTTCTTCCTTTGTGCTTTTCCTCTTCTCCCACATTTCCTGGACACCAGTTGGGAGTCAGTGCAAGAACAGGAGAGACAGAATCTGTGCTCTCAGTTCTGCTTCTTGGCCCCACCCTGTCCTGCAGCAGCTGGGACCTGAAGTATCACGGAAAATGTTCCTGCAACCTTGGTCTGGAGCATACTTGTCTGCTTTGTGGGGATGGTATATGAAATCCAGTCACATGCAGGAGCTGCGGGGGGCTGGTGCCTGCTTGATGCAGACAAAATCTCAGATTTTAGGTGATGCTTTAACAGGTCTCTAAGGAACCTGTATGAAGGGAGATTTTTCGGAGGCTTTTATCTTGGCCAGAACATGGGGAAATTGTGATGGGAACAGCAAAAGGCATGTCCTGACACAGGCCACCCCTGGATTCCTGCTTCGTAGCATGGGAGCACTGGATGCTTTTAACAAAATGATTGTATGATTGATTTATATTTTAACTGCGGCAAAGCAATGTAGTTTTTCCTCACATCATTATCAGAAATGACTGTAACTTAAAAATTAAATAAATAAATAAAACTGGGTCCGAAGAAGACATGTGGCATGGAAAATTTCCGCCCAAAAGATTAAAAGTCAGCAACATTTTATAAGCAACTTAAGATAGGCTCTTATGTGTCAGCCAACCTCAGTCATAGATAAAGCTCACGGTGCTGTCTGTAATAAATAGTGCACATCAGAGATGCTGAATTTTGCTGCTGAGCATAAAGGAAACTATACCTGCTAAAAGAGAGGGACCTCACTTCTTCCTTTCAAGCCAACAGTTCTGCTAGTGTTTGGGGTCTATTTTGAGATGTTTCCTAAATTAAAAATGTCTAGTAGCACACATGAATGTCCTGCAGGGTTGCAACTTGGTGTTCGTGATGATGGGTATAGACTCTGCTTCATGCTTCTAGAAGGCAATGCTTTTAATTTTGCTGAGGCAACCTTTCATATGGCAGCTGTAGCTTTGCCTGTCATGACTGTGGTGATGTAGGTGATTGCAGGGCTCTCCCGCATGGTCAGTCTGGTGGTGCAAGTTATCCAGGGTGGGGACTGCCCAGTTCCTTCTGGTAGCTGGGTTCCATTGGAGACTGTTAACACACCTGCAGGCTGCTGAGAAGTTTTCCAGTTACCAGTAAAAACCTAGATCCAAAGGGGCTGCTGTGTTAGTCTAGTTCAGTAAAACAAACAAGGAGTCCTGTGGCTCTTCAAAGCTAACAAATATATTCTTCAAAGCATCTGATGAAGTGGGATTTTCTCCTTCAAAAGCTAATGCAATAAATGTATTTGTTAGTCTTTAAGTGCCACAGGACTCCTTGTTTGTTTGCTTTTCAGTAAAAACCTGTGGCAAGTGCTATCCTAGGAGAGGCAACTGAGTTGGAATTAGATTAATGCTTTCTAGCTTTACAGGACTGGAGGCACCTTAGTTAATAGACCCAGAATCTCCCATTAGCTACAAGTGCATCTCTGCACAGCTCTGCTTCTGCTTTTGCTTCTGCTTCCTGGCCAAAGCTCACCAGTGTTTCCCTGCTCTCTGCTCCACCCCTGGGAAGCTCGGAAACTTTGCAGGAGCTTGTTTTAGCCCTGCACAGCTTCCAGACCTCCAAGGAGTGGAGTGCCAGTTGATCATCCAAAGATTTCAAGATCTCTTCTGGGAAGTTATGGGATAACAAGAGTTGATCTGTATCAGGACTTTCTGTTATGACTGCTGAACTAGATGAAGGAAATATTTGAATTTAGTGGGAGAAAAAAGTGAAAAGGAGAGGCAGCAAAGTGCTTGCTTTAGGAATTTGCAGTGCATTTTGCTTAGCAGTTTTCATCAGGGCTGGTTGTGGAGTGGGAGGGAAAAGAGCTGCCTGTGCTAGTGGCAGTGATAGACTGGTCATTAGCAAACTGCGACCCTCTGTCACAGGGGCTTATGAAATAAATGATGATACTGAAGCGTGAGTCTGGCTAGAGAGCCCTTCGTGCTAATTTAATAAATTGCTTACATTTAGACTCTCAGATTGTTGCTGTTACATTTTTCCTATGTGATGCCACATGGGATTAAGAGGAGGTGGGGACGAGTAAGGGGGAGGGAGAAGCTCAAGTCCTTTAGCAGCCCATGGTGTGACCTCACTCACTGTCCCTGGAGGAATATGAGATCATGAGAATGCCAGAGCTCTCTGAAGGATTCGATTTGTTCAGCACAGCAGGACAGCGTGCCAAGTGATCTCATCTCTGAGACCCAGGGGGAGGGTGCTGGCTGCTGCTTTCCTCCTGGACTGCAGAGGACTCGGTCCCTGTGCCCCATTGATGACAATAATGACCATGATCTGTGATGACATCATCAATGACTGTGGTGCACGCAGCAAAATTCTAAGGGAATTTTTCTCTTCCCTCCCCATCCTTTCCACATCTGGAGTCTTGACATCCTAAAATGTAAAAGTTTTAGGAGAGTTAATGCCATTACAGCTGATCTGCTGGTTTATGGTTATGACCCCTCTGCAGCCCTTTCCCTTGGCATCAGTTCTTTCTTGTAAAGGATGAATGACCAAACAAAAAAAGATTATCAAGGCTGGGTGACCCAAAATTAGATCCTCCTTATGCAGCAGGCTTCTCAATGCTAGCTCTGGCTGCTTTAGAATGAAAAGAAACAATGTATTTCAGGTGCAGACTATCCCAAGATTATGCAAAACCTGGAAGTAAACAAGGACGCCTTGTTGGTATTCTTTGTAAGAACAAATCAGTTCAAATCCAGAGGAAATTCAAAGATTGTTTAATTGGAGGTTTAAAAAGGACGTAAGGCTCATTCCTGCAAGGTGCATGGATCACCCATGTAAAGCAGACATTTGGATGAGTTCTCTTTACTAATACAATTCCAGCAGCCTTGAAACTAAAGATTGCATTTCAGAGCTGCTTTTTGTGTCTCAGAGTTTGTGAGAGCCAGCACAGACTACACAGAAGGGAGTGCTGGAGAGCAAGAAAGGGGCCTATTGCAATTTGGTTCACTAGGATGCTCCATGAAATAGCCAGGGAGACCTAGCTGGTTGTATGAGAGGAATTCTCTGCCTTCAGCCCAGAGGTGGGACCAGGAAAACACAAATAGGTCTTGTGCGTCTCTTCTTCTCTATCAGTATTACTTGTACTACGAACCAGAGTCCCATTGACATGATACAAGCAGTAGCCTTTCATAGCAGAGACTCTCTCTGACAAACTATATATGTGGGGGGCGATAGACAACAGCCAGCTAAAACAAACAGCCTGAGGGAGAACAAAGAAACAGTGAGATGATACTTTTCCCTTCCTGGGCACTGACTTAAGTGGCTGTGAAGAGGGCAATAGCTGTCAGTCACCAATCTTGGTCAGTGCAACCATTAGCAAAAAGTCTGCAATGCTAATGGATGTACAGGATACATCAGAATAGTCACTCTCATGTCTGAGCCTTTCTCTTCTCCCTTTGGGCCCCTGACGATGATGATAATTTGTATCATTTATGTTTTACAGGGCAAGTTTTATTTGGTTATTGAAGAGCTGAGCCAGCTGTTCCGCTCTCTTGTCCCCATCCAGTTGTGGTACAAATACATCATGGGGGATGATCCATCCAGTGGCTATTTCCTAGGCGGGATCCTGATCATAGTGTATAGTCTCTGCAAGGTAAGGGGAGGCATGATGAATAAATGGCATACAAGGCAGCAAAATCCCTGGTTTTTATTTGTTGTTATGAAAACATGAACTATTAAAAAAATGTACAATTTTAGACACAGTACGAATGAGCGCCATGTAAGTCTCCGAGCATATCGTGCTCTTCAGTGTTTATTCTACAGAATGTCAAACAAAATGTAGAAATAACTATTATCTTCGTTTTGCAGATAGGAAAGCTGAGAGACAGATTTAAATGATGCATCTAGGTTCCCAGAGGAAGTCTGTGTGGAGCTGGGGATTGAAATCCTGGTCTTCTAAGGGTGTGTCTATGTGAACAGTTAAACTACAGCAATCTGGCGTGTGAATCTGGCATGCCACCACCCAACTGTCAGTGTGTACCCTGCTGATGTGTATTATCAATTCCACAAAGCACTTGGATCTAGTTCAGTGTGCTCTAGCTAGTTGTTAATGCACATCCACAGGGTCCGTGCAGACTGTTAGGCCGCCACAGGCTAGTGCGAGGTAGATTCATACCCTAGATTCACACCCCAACTTGCCACATATAAATGTTCATTTAGGCAAATGCTGTGTAACAGGCTGGCAACCTGATCACTGGACCATCCTACATGTTGCACTTCTGAAAGCAGTCATGCCTAGTTATGTGCCTGTGATGACATCCTACTAATACAACCAGAATGAGAGCTCTGAGGGGAACATACCGTTCTAGGGAAGACACTGGATTCACACCACTGGGGACTGTGACTGACATTCCCACCAGTGCAAAGTCCAGAATGGAATTTGCTTCTCTTCTTAGTTAGAATGAGCAAATTCAAAGACAGGATTGCATGTGCAAGTGTTATTTTTAGGCTCCAAACTAAGAGTTCAGGAAAGGGACTAGCTGTCACCTTCTTCCCTGTGTGGCGTACGTGCACATATGTGGGAGTTTCTTCTCTTTCACTCTCCTTTTCACCAGAGGCCAGATAAGGGAAAAGAAGTGAGTTTTCCCATTATTTCTGAAGGAAGTAAAGGACTGTGATGATTCTTTCATTGGCCTTCAGATAGTTGATGAGCCAGCCCTGACCTGGGCGGCCAACAATATTTTTCTCTGGGGTGGTTTGGTCTGTCGCTGTGGAGGACCATCAATGTGAGCGCTGAGATTTTGAAGTTTACCCAGTTGAGTGTGGCGAGCCAGCGTATTGGTTCCAATGCTGTGTCCCTCAGGGCTAAGTATTGCTAAGGAAGCAGGCTGCCTCACTGTGGGTGAGCTGGAGCTTTTCTGAGCTCACTGCTCTTAATCCCAAGTACAAGGAGTTGCAGTAGTCTGCCCTAGAAATTACAAAGGCGTGGACAGCTTTGCCCAGTTCTTTGACAGACAGCCCCTGGCCGGTTATAGATAGAAGAAGTTGGTTTGACCAGTTGAACTGTTAGCAGCGACAATTCCAGGAGAGTTCCCAGGCAGCAGGCTATGAAATGATTTGTCTATTTGATGGAAGACAGGCTCAGTGTTCAGAGATGCTCTCCCAGGCTGTATCTCCACTGGAGGCTTAAGTCGACTTAAGCTACTCCATGACCACATGTGGAGTTTATTAAGTCAACTTAAGCACTTACTTAAGTTGACTTAATAACTCTCACTCTTAAAGTCAACTTTAAGAGTTAAATCAACTTTATAAAGTCAGCTTAAGAAAATGTGGCCAATAGAGTTGACTTAAGTCAGGGGACACATTTAAAGTTTTTTATTAAGTTGACTTTAAATGGGTCCCTTGGCTTAAGTTGACTTTATAAAGTCAACTTAAACAAATGAGGACTTTCTAAGTTGAGTTAATAAGGTTGACTTTAAGTTTACCTTATTTAGTTGACTTAAAAAACCCCCTGTAGTGTACACATAGCTCTGGTGACCAGATCTTCTTCAGGGTTTGTCTTTTTCCCACCATCTTCACCTTTGCTTTGCTTTGCTTCAATCATTTGCTGTACTCCCAGGCACTGAGATGGTTGGGCAGTGGTGATGAGTGAGATGTAGACATAGGATTTCACACACGTTGTTGACATTTTGAGTCTCTGATGTGTCACCATTTCTCCCCAGGGCTTCTCATAAAAAACAGAAGACGGTGAAAGGCAGTGTAGAGTCTTGAGGGCCTTTGCAGATGAACCCTCTGGTAGCAGAGGAGAAGTTGCCCATCCCCATCCCCATTCTGGGGGAAGCCGCAGGGGAAAGATTGAAGTCAGTTTAGTGCTTCCCCATCAATATCATCTCCTCCTGGAAGTCAAGATGATAGTGTAGTGTAATAACCATGCTGAATGCAGAAGAGAGATCTAAAAAAATGAATCTCCTTTTCTATTGTCCCCACGGGGTCAAAACAAGTAGTTCCATTTCCATGCAGTGTCCTGTCCCGAAACCTGGCTGATGAAGGTACAGGAGCTTAGTGGTGGACAGATTTGACTGAAGACAAGTCTTGACATGCTTTCCGTTACTTTACCTAGGAGAAGCAGGCTTGAATGCTGATTCTATAGCTTTGTCAGAAGAGAAAAAGCTGGATTGCTGATCAAATTAATATTGTGTGAGGCTTTTGTGTGGATTCCCTTAAACCAAAATAAGCCTGTCCACGTAAGGGGGTTGCACCAATTTAACTGAAATTTGGTTTTTAAACTGATTTTCTTATTTCAGTGCTCTGCTAGACACAGCCTCAGTCTGTCAGATCCAGAGGCAGCTGCTGCATATGGTGTATTTCTGTTGCCTAGTGGACTCCACCTGTGCTAAGTTATTGTACACACACACAATGATGGACAGTCCCTGGTCTAAAAAGTTTGCAAGATAAATAGAGAAGACGTATAAGAACAGCCAGACTGAGTCAGACCAATGGCTGTCTAGCCCAGTATGCTGTCTTCTGGTAGCAGCCAATGCCAGGTGCTTCAGAGGGAACAAACAGAACAGGTGATCATCAACTGGTCCATCCTGTCGCCCACTCCCAGGTTCTAACAAACAGCAGTCCCTGACTGATGGTGGTAGTGGAAAATGAGCCATAGAAACAGGGGCCCTGAGTCCCTTGGAGTATGCTGGCTGTCTGTGCATGCCACTGCTCTTTTTGAGGACTGCACTTTTCATGTTCTAGTTTTCCTCTTCAAGGATGGCAGGCACGACCTCTAGCTTCCAGGGGGAGATGTAAGCATTCCCGTGTGTCCATGGTGAAAGGCATGATTCTGATTTCTTGGAGTGCTTCATGTGTCTCTTGTTATGTAATAGGCAGCTCCTGGGGAAATAGAATAATTTATTTCCCTCCTCTGTGGCTCAAGAGTAGGATTGCAGGACACCCTTCTGTTGAAGTCTCTCTGCTTATACGGTTAGCATGCAAGTTTCCTTCGCTTCTGCTTTACTCCAGGACAGGGGTTTCCAACCTGTGGTCACAGTTATTACAAGGGGTCTGTGAATACATCCAGCCCCAGCTGCTGCCAGCCAGCGGCAGGCAGCCGGGGCCTGATCTGGCCCCAGCTGCTGCTGGCCAACTATCCATGTTGGAGAGGGCTCCACATGAATTGTATTTACCTGCTGTGAGCAGCCACACCCTGGATATGTCCCCCAACCTTGGGAGCAGGCAGAGGCTGGGTCCTCCACTGTCCTTCTGCAGCACGGCTGCCTGCGGTCATTCCCGGATAACAACACAGGCAACAGCTGAAGTCAAGAATGGGAAGAAACTGGCCAAGTTCTTTTGCTTTAAGCAAATATCTGCCACCTTTAATCAGGAAATATCTGTTGTTTTGTCTAAAATCTTGCCTACAACCACAGCCTCTGGCCTGCAGCATAGGGTTGGGGAAAGCCAGAGCTTTTGGCAAAACGGGGCCTGATTCTCCTCTCATTCTGTGGTGAAGTAAATAGGGAGTAACTCCACTGAAGTCAAAGTTAAACTAGTGAATTTGGAAGGATAATACAGTGCACCAGCTGTGAGAACAGGAGTGTGATGTGGATAATTATATGGTGCCTGTAATGTCTGGCAGCTGTATCCAGGGTCTGGGATACTGGAACAGTCAGGTTAAGGATTTCAGCTCCTCTTTCACCAGAGATTGTGTGTGGGGGGAAGAGGAGCAGGGAGTGAACAGGGAGAGGGAATTGGCTGGTATACATTTCCCGTACAGTGCATGGAACAGGAGGAGCTTGTTGGATCTCATTTGTAGTCACGGCACTTGCCAGTCTAATTCCTTGCCTGATACGCTGAAAATATGCCCCTGGGAGTCCACATTAGCAAAGCCACAAACCACATTAGAAAAACCACAAAAGCCAGTTTGGCGCTCAGATCTTGTGTACTCTTGGCAGAAATCCAGAACTTTTCTGCGATAGAGTCACCTCTCTGCGGCACAAAGAGCAGGCCCTACAGGCTCAGTTCATACAGAGGTTGTATAAAGTGGCTGGCGCTGGTCCTCTCTGTACATATGCTGACTTACATGTAAACTCAGAGCTCTGAGTTGGAATCCCTTATTAGTATGTGTGCATGCCAGTGTCTTACTGCCCTGTCAGAGAAGAGTCCTGCCCGAAGTGATACTGGCTTTATTTGGGGAGGAGAAGAGTTGGCAAAACTGACCTAAGGACAGGGATTTGTATTTATAAGTCAGGGACCCTGATGGTGGGTCCCATCCTGGGCTTGCTCTCTCCTTGGGCCATGGAGGCTGAAGGTACTTTGTGATACTTTATGGGTGCCCTTCCTGTTGAATGAGGAGCAGGATTGGCTAGTTGTAAAGAGAGGTGGAGCTGTTCCTTGGCCGTAGAGAGAGTGGCTGCAATTTAGACTTCAGCAGTGTGAAGGGAAACACACACGGTAGGGGGGGATGCTAGAATAAAGTATAAGTGCCTGCAGAGACACACACAAGCCCGGGGGGGGGCGGTGAGAAAGCTGCTACCTGCCTATGGGATCCATCACTTTTAAAAATCCATAACAGTCTGCAGCCTCAAGCACTACAGGCTGAGTGGACGCATTAATGGAAGGACCCTTAGAGCCCTTTTGTATGCTGATTGGGAGCATTACTGAAGCCTGCATTAGATTCGACATCTATTGCATGGTGATCTCACTGACATTCTCTGCAGCGAGCGCACTTAATCACACTAACCAAAAAACCCCACAACAATCCAGTTTGTCTGATATGTGCGCATATCTTGTGAGTCTAATGCTGTTCTTCATGTCACGGCTTTTCCTTCCCTTGCTGTTTTCAGATAAGTTAGAGATAGGAAAGTGCTGTTCTGCCATCCAGCTGTTCTCCCTATGGATGAAGTCCTGTTGCCTCTGGTGCTTTTGCTCACATCTTGTCTAGTCTAGTTTTCAGGGTGGGTTTCTCTGTTTGCCTTGGGAGATTGTCTGACAGGCTGGTAGATTAAACTCACATGAATTTATCCTTGATATTCCCTCAGACTGTTCCCTTTCTTAGCTGTATCCTTACTACTGTTATTAGGCTAAATAATTGCTCTGCCTCCTCAGTGTTTGTCCCCTTTGATCTTGCCAATTTCTAAAGGGGTAGCTGTGTTAGTCTAGTCCAACAAAAAAGAAAAAAATAAGCCCACACCAAGGAGTTGTGTGGCACTTAAAGACTAACAGATTTATTTTTTGCATGAGCTTTCGTGGGAGATAATCCCATTTTGTCAGCTTTGAAGCATCAGACGAAGTGGGATTATCTCCCACGAAAGCTCATGCAAAAAATAAATCCGTTAGTCTTTAAGTGCCACACAACTTCTTGGTGTTTTTTGTTGGGTTTTTTTGGTCCCCTTTGAGATATTTGTAGACAGTTATTGTGTCATGCCCCTCACCACAAACATTTACTCACCCTTTGTTGCCACTTAGCCCAGCTGTGTGTGTTTAGATCCTTTAATCTTACGTCCCACCAGCTGCTAGCCATTTCTGTTGATTTCTGAACTTCCACTTTATAACAAAGAGCCCGAAAATGAACATCATGTTCCAGGTGTAGAGACTATTTTGTCCTTGTTCCTCTAATGTGAAATCTCTGGCCAGGTCTATGTTAATGGTGACGAATTTGCCACAATCAGTTTGAATTTCCTGGTTCAATTGAGGGGTCTATGCAGACCCACTTAGTCACTTGGGAAGTTGATCGGGTAACTCTGCTTCCTGAAGTGGAGTAGCTCTGTGTCAAAGGGAGAGCATTTTCTTTCAACTCAGCGCAGTGTCCATGCTATGGTAAGTAGGTGTTAGGCAGTCAGAGGGATAAGCACCTTATTGTAAGTAACTTGTGTATCTCCCTTTGACTGCTGCTGAAAACCACAGTTTGTGTAGACCTGGGGTCTGTGTTTCCAGCGGGTGGTTACAGTCCTTTTTATTTGTCGTCTTGCAGTGTCAACTCATGTCTGTTTCTCTGCTCTTTTTCACCCCAAAGTTTTTTTGGACATCACTGCTTCCTAGGCTTTTCCTGTCCTATGAGTAGCTGTTTGGACCGTCTCCCTAGATGCTCTCTGAGTTACAGGACTGTGCGTCTGTTATAACCCCATGAGCAATATCTAAAGCTACGTGTTTCTTTTGCAGTCTTTTGACATCTGTGGCCGTGTGGGGAGTGTCCGGAAGGCACTGAAGGTCCTCTGCACTCCACAGGTAAGTAGTCAAATGTGCTTGGCCAAATGATATGGAAAGTGTTGTTTCAAAGGAAAGATTCAGAAAAGCATTGCTCATAGCCCTGGGTTTGTGATGCTTTTTGAAATAAGGTCACCCACTGCTCCTTGACTGTCATGGGTAGCCCTACCTAACTCCCCTCTTTTTATATGAAGAAGCAATTCCTGACATCTGCCTTTTCCCAGCAATGTTAATGGAATATTGGCTGGTCTGTTGCAAGATGCTGCATCCCTTTTCTGGAAACAAGGTAACTATAGATGAGATATGACTGTTTCAGAGGCTGTGAGTTGTACGGTTTAATCCACTGGGTTTCATAAAGCTGGGAGTTCCTGTTTGTGTGTGTGTCTGTGTGAGACAGAGACTTGAGGGGCTTTTCCCAATGTGCAGTTTCATTAAAATAAACACTACAGTATTTGCCCCAAATATGGCAGTGCACAGTAGTGTTATTTACTGTGATTACCTTTCATAGGGGTGGGACCTACAGCTTTTCTGCCATGTGGATTATAGATACCAAACCTGTCAGTATGGTACTTTGTTAGCACTGATGATGCCTGTGTTTGGAGACAATATGGTCCGGTGGATGAAAAATTGGACAATCAGTTGGACACTTGACTCCATCATGATTAGCTTTGGGCAAGTAACTTCACCTCTGTCAGTCTTGGTGTCCCCATTTACACAGTGGAGGCAATGAAATTTACCCTTTTTATAAAAACCCTGGAGGTCTGTCAATGAAAAGGGCTTTTTTTTTCTTTTTGTAGCTAACTTGTGGTTGATGCTATATAGCACTTTCTAAGCACCTTTTATTCATGCTCTGCAACTGATACTAAATTAATCCTTACAATACTCCATTGAGCTCAGTTGATAGCAGAAATTGTGTCACAAAGAGGTGAAGTGACTTACATAACATCATGGAACACAGTCCCTTTCAAAGCTGGGACTAGAACCCCTTTCTCCAGATTCCCAAGTTCTGGGCTTTAGCTGCCGTGCAGTGCTGTCACTCCAGTTTCCTTCCGGGGGCTCTATTCAGTGTAGAAAAGCTGGGCAAGAGAAGTAGTATTTGTATGCATGTACAAAAACAAACCAGGTAATGTAAACCCTTTTTCAGAGCAAGGTGTTTCTTCTGATTCCTAACAGACTTACGGAGTTCGTGCCACCAGCCAGCAATGCTCCGAGGCTGGAGACATCTGTGCTATTTGCCAAGTGGAGTTCAGGGAACCTTTAATCCTTATGTGCCAGGTAAGAATATTAAGCTTGCCAAACCAGTTGGGGGATCAAACGTTGCCTAATCACTTCTAAACTCGTTTTCATAGGTCTCTGCCTAGTTCCCAAGGGGCATCTGTCTGAAGTCACAAAAGCACCCAAGAATTCTTAATAGTTTGGTATAGCTCATCCACATGAGTCCTTTTATGGCATTATTCTGGAAAGTACTAGGACTAGAGGTGGAAAAAGCTCATTGTATCATCCAGATCATCCCCCTGCCACTGCAGAGGAGTTTTTATTTCATATTTCCTAAGCACTGACAGTATATGCAGAACAAAGGTTTTATAACACCACCACATCATGAGATGAGAGAGAGAGTTACTGCCAGTTAAGGTTTGTTAACTTTTGCCATTATTAGACCTTGTTTTCAGGAGCTTATCATGTTTTGTTGAACCTCAACCACTTGAGCTGAAGTTTTCCATGCCTGGTGTTTCTCTCATGATGATTTTTTTTTCTTTTAAAGTTTTTTTAAAGCAATTCAGATGGTTTAGAGAATGAGTTGGGAGGGGGATTGTTTTGCAGCTTCAAAAAATACTGAAGACATTTTCTTTGAAAAGCAATAATATTGAAAACTATAATATCCACTAGGTTTGAAGCTAGGGATTTCTAATTTGGCAGTGCAGTGAGTAATCTTTGTGTCCTTCCTGTATAAATCTACCCAAATTTAGCCAAGTTATTAGCCTTTGAAAAATCTGTTTGCTCTTGAAACTTCATAGATTTTTGCCTCTCAACTCTCTGAAGTTTGTCTTCATTCAATGTGCTTGAGCCTGTCACAGCATCTAGTGCCAACTGGAGTCTGCAGATAGCATCGCTGCAATGCAGGTGACAGAGCATGACGAAGTGGGATTTTCTCCCACAAAAGCTCATGCGAAAAATAAATCTGTTAGTCTTAAAGTGCCACGCGACTCCTTGTTTGTTTGTGTTTTCATGCTTCCTCCAGCCTAGGGTTACAAAACCAAAGCTAGACTTCCCCCGTAATGGCCCCTCCCACTGCTCTGGACCAGACTGAGGCCAGGCATGAAAAGTGAAGGCAGGGAAACAGTCTCTCCTGTGCTGTCAGTGAAACTACTGTTGGCGCCTCAGCAAGGTGAAGAAGAAAGCTGCCTGACTCAAATGTCGAGGAGACAAAAGCTGGACTAGGGTGTTTAGGAAGGGGAGGGCGGAAGGATTAAATGTTGATTGAAGGCTGGTGGGAGTGGTGAGGAAAGAAAGGAGGGAACCGGGTCTAGGAGCCAGTGTAATACTCTTGTGTACTCAGAGAGACACCCCTCACTTAGGAGAATTATATTATGGACAAGAATGTTTCCGTGGCTTCCTTATAAGACGGAGTGTCATGCTGTGTCTCTTATTGCCTGTGTGAGGCAAATGTGCTTGTATTTGGATTTATTTTTCATGCAGACTGATGACAGAGATCCTACAGGTTGCTCTCTCCTGCTAAGCTTACTTTGTTCTGTAGCAAAGTTTTTCTGTTGCATCTGTGCCCTTGGTGACTGGGCTGTTCCCCTCTTCTCAGCCTGACAGCGTCCCTTTTTCTTGACAGCATGTGTTTTGTGAAGAATGCCTCTGCCTGTGGTTTGATAGGGAGAAGACCTGTCCTCTTTGCCGCTCCGTTGCAGTGGAGACTGTGCGCTGTTGGAAGGATGGCACTACCTCAGCTCACTTCCAGGTTTATTAACCCCAACACGTACCAGCGTCAAGATGACATGGGAGCTGACTGAAGAAAAAGCTGGGAAACTCATTGCTTCCAAACTTTAGTGGGTTGTTGTCTAGGTCTTTTCCAGTCAACTTTCCCTCCCATCGAACTGGAAGTGCAGTCTGGCATGTTGCTATGTCAAGTAGCAGGGACCAGAGTCCATGAGTGAGCATGAAGAGTCCTTTAGAGAGAATGAGGGAAAGCAGAATTTTAATCAGACTCTCCCTTTGCCGCTCTTCACTGCGAACTTGGAGCCAAGGTCCTTTTTTTGAACCTGTTATCTACAGCACAAATTACCCCAGGTTGGCTCCTCTTTTTCTATTCTCTCAGTGTAGGTAAATGGTGTGTTTGTACAGAAAACATGATGAAAATTTCCCATTGCATGTGTGTCACCAGAATATTGGCAGAAAGCTTTCCTCAGCTGACTCATGAGAGGACAGCAAACTAGAGTTAAACCTGCACATCGACTCTCCAGAATCCCATCATTATAAAGTTATGTTGTCATTATCATATTACCTGAGAGAAAAACTTCAAAAGCGCTGGTTCAGTATGACTGATTCAGAAATTTATTTAGGGTTTGGAGAGAAGTCAGTGGCCAATAGCCATGTTGTTGTAATTGATTCCATAAAACACATGGGTTGCCATCTTGATCTTTATGAAATCTCAAGAGAAAAAGGGGAGGGTCACTTTAAAGTGATCAGAAGCTGACACTTTCTCACTTTTGAAATATTTCATCTTTAACGTTCATGGTCAGATTTACTTGCTTCTTCTGCAGAGGGGAAGTGTGGAGAGTCAAGGGAAAGATTGAAGCCAGGTCTGAATTTTACTATGTCACGAGTTCAAGTGCTGACTGAAGGCCATATAAGGAGATGCCTGAAACACAGTCCACAGACTGTACAGAGGTAATAGTTTTATTTTAAAGGCCCCTCATGCTGTTTCCTGACTTTTGGCTTTATTAAAAACAAATTAGCAATCTGATAACCCACAATTTGGCTCAAAACCTTTTTCCTGGTTGGACTGTTCCTGGAGCTCCTCATTCAGAGCTGCCCAGCCCACACATTGGATCCTCTCTCTCTAGAGAGTTGTTCTTACCTGCTTCAGTGAGTCAACAGACTCCACCTAATTGTTTCCTAGTGGGATGGATGTCTGCTAACTGGGTGGAGTGCTGCATTCTTACTGTTACAGACATAAAGAATTTGTAAAACCAGCAAGGAGTCCTGTGGCACTTAAAAGACTAACAAATATATTTATTACATGAGATGTCGTGGGAGAAAAATCCCACTTCATCAGACACTTTGAAGTGTTATTCTTCTCCCACAAAAGCTCATGCAATAAATATATTTGTTAGTCTTTAAGTGCCTCGGGATTGGGACTCCTTGTTGGTTTTACTGAACTACACTAACATGGCTGCCCCATTGGATAAAGAATTTGGTTTCTTTGAGCTTCATTTGAGATGCCCAAAGGTGATCCTACAGCTCATCTTAAGATTTCTTCTAGACTGAGGATAGGTATCAGGGTATAGCCACCCTGTGATGCAAACAGACAAGATTTCTGCATTAACCTATCATGGTGACTACTCGTCTAATAAAAGCAATTAGTGGCTCTCCATCTGTGAGGGCTGTGTGAAAAACACAGGGTGCATTTTACTTGAAAGGTTGTTGGGAGGACCCTGCAGTCAGCTAGGGTAGTCTGTAAGAAACATTCTCTGTTGATAAACCCCATCTTGCCAAAACAAGCAAATTCCCAGCTTCAGAAAAAACTTTTCAAGGACAGTGGTTTCCACCCTTACTCGGCATATGAACATACAGTATGCTGGAATAGGACCAAGTCTGTATTCTGTTGTCACAGTGTGGGTGGCAGTTATAACACTGGCCCTTGGATGCAAACAGATTTGCTGTTTGTTCCTTGTATTTGAGCTGAAGCCTTTTCGTCCACTTTTCGCTTAACTCCGGGAAAAACTGCTTCATTAAGCCGCCATGGCATCTCCCATGCTCATTACTATGGAAATAGCTGTAAGGTTACAATCCCACTTGACTGGGTAATCAAGCAGGAAGAACATACCTCAGGGAAACGGGGCTGCACGTATGTATTGGTGACTTTCCTCCACTCCCATTGTAAAACTTCCTTTGGGAAAAAATTAAAGCAAATAGTAGCTAATGGCAACTGGATTTTGTCGTAATTTTTTCTCAGAAAAAATAGCTAAGCAAGAACAAGGCAGAGATGATGGAGTTAGAATCTGAATCAAACCTGAATGGAGATGAAGGTAGAGGAAAAGAAGAGATGATATTCCTATGTTAAAAGCCTCTTTCGAGGGGCATGAACTAAGCCAAACAATCCTCTGGTTGTTTCCAAAGGAAAGGTCCTTGGATTCTGTAAGAAACAGGAGAGATTTCCAAATGGCATGAAATTTCAGCATGTGTACTGAAGGTTGAGTGAACCTTTATCTGTGTGCAATGGCAAATGGCAGGCTCTTCAAGGAAGCGCAGGGTGAATCTAGTGTGAATGGGTTCAGCTTCAGTTCTCTGTGTAATACCACTACGTAAAAGGGATAGGTTAATATGTAGTCTCTGACTTCTAGAGTCACAAAACTGTTTTGGAAACGTGGCTCCAATTAGGAGTGCTGATTTCTCTACTTGTTAGGTGCTACAGCAAAAGTTAGTGTTGTGGGGACTGATGGTGAAGTGTATCAGAATGCTAATGTAAGGCAAATTTAAGAGAACTGATGTCATTTGACATTCTAATTGTAAATAACCATTTGTTTGTTTAGTGCTTTCTCCCTTGCCAAAAGTATGTGCAAGATTTGTTGGCACTGGTCTTTGGGGGTTTATTCCCTCCTGCTATTGTCTTATGACTGGGAATGTGAGAGAGTGAATTAGCATCTTCATAGTAGCTTTCTAGGATTGAAACACTCCACGACTGCCAGAACACTCCAGAAAATCATAATGCAAGGCTTGGTCCTTCTACCACTCAGTGGGGGAATCTCAAAGTTTAACTGAGGCTTTCAATACAGTCATACACCTGCTACAACACTGTAATTTATTGTGAGATATGAGCTCCTTTCCTTCATCTTTGTGTTACCTCATAGTGCCCTATTGACTCTTGTCCGTCCATTCCCCTCCTCCCATCCCCTGCCGCGGCATTGTAGGCCTGTATTCGGCTTCTGATACATGTGCCTGGTTCTCCTCTATTCTATTTCAATGCCTTAGCATTGTGTGTAATCAGACAACTGGGAGCTAGCAGGCCATTTTACGCATCCAGTGTCTTAGAAGCACCGTGCGGATTCCTGCCAGTGGCCTCCCTCCTGATGTGGCGGGGCCATGTCTAGCAGTGAGATAGTAGCTCAGTTGCCTTGCACCTTCCTCCTCGCTTCAGATTACTGACTGCCAAATGCACTGGTGCTTTTGTGCTATGTGGGCGCTTGTTTCACTATGAGGACAGACATCAGCTCATTTCCCATAGGCCACCATACTGCCAAGACCCATAAATACCGCAATCTGTGCCAGGCAACACAGAGGTAACAGGCTCTATATTCCATTAACAAATCCGTGAGCCATCCCTTCTTGTGTTACTGGAAGTGATAGTTCTGTGGCCTGTCCATGGGGCAGGAGAGTCCTAGCCTCCCAGACATGGCATTTAGCCTTCCAGACGCTCCCACTCTAGTGAAACGCAATGGCAAAACTTCTATCGACTTTATTGGGTCATGACTGGGGAAAGAATTCATAGTAAATGATCTTCTCTCTTTTGGTGAGGAATTAAAAAGTAAGACCTTTTCTCAGTGAACAGTTGACTTTTTTTTTTAATAAAGGCATTACAAATATGTACAAAGAATGTCTAGCATAGGAAATCCTTTTACAAAAGAGGGAAAGAAACCATGTCCAGTTACACACAGGAG
Source organism: Podocnemis expansa (assembly GCA_007922195.1). Lineage (NCBI taxonomy): Eukaryota > Metazoa > Chordata > Testudines > Podocnemididae > Podocnemis > Podocnemis expansa. Next base: position 159,056 of record ML682206.1, on the reverse strand, counting down.
CCATAACAACCTCATTGCATCAGCAATACGCATGTGCCTGACTGTAGCCGTGGCGTGGGAGGCAACTTGCACAGTTACTCTGCAGAGTCTTTCACTTACCCAGTAGGACTGGGCCGGTAATGTGAAATGAATGGTCTGTTTGATGCATTTTGTCTTTTAAATCTGTTAGCAAAGTCAGGCAATGGACTGGGAAACTTTCAGATGTATTTGCTCTTTGAAATTATCAGAGAATTTTCTCAGCAAATAAATCATGGTCATCAGCTTGACCATAAAGAGTGTTGTGAATGTGCTTGCAAATTAACTCGGGTGTCATTGTTTCTGCTCCATGATTGACTGGCAGCAATCATATTCTGTGAACTGAGAGTCACATGCATAGTTTGAAGCCTGTTTCTGGTGCATGGTTGAGCAATAGGCTAAAAACTAACTTTTTGCAAATATTTGTATACCGATAAAGCATAAATGCTCAAATACCTGCACCAAAGATGCAGGAACATGGGGACATCAAAATCAGCTTTTGCATTTGAATGGCTGAATAGAAAAAAAATTCTATGGTATGCTCACCTCTAATAAGTTTTTCCAACTTTTTGTATTATGGGAACACTAATTCCAGAATTTCTGAATGGCTCCCAGCTCTGTCCCATAGCTACTAGTGAAAGATGCTGTTTCTTACAAGACCTGAGTCTGGAAGAGACTTTGGACTTGCTGGAGGTGGATATAATTACAGAAGGATAAGGGGTATTATTCAAACCAGTAGGGGAGAGGTTAACTGTTATGACAGTGGAAGAACCTCATGCTGGATGCAGAAACATGCTCTGTTATGAGAGAAGAGAGCTCTAGAACAAGGGTGGCCAAACTGCGGCTCGGGAGCCACATGTGGCTCTTGAATGAATAAGTGTGGTTCGCGGAAGAACGTCAGCAAATCAGTTTAGTAGGTAAAAGTATATGGCTGTACACCTCAGTGCGGCTCTTGAAGGTTTAATAATCAACTTGTGTGGCACTTGAGTTCCATAGGTTTGGCCACCCCCTGCTCTAGTACAAGAGGGGTTGTAAATTCAGTCCAGAACAGAGGGGAAGGGAAAATTAGAAACAGTACATGACGATTCCTCTCCTCTGTTCAGCACACTTGATATCCTGGCATTCTTCTAGGAAGCTGAAGTCACCCATTGTTCACGCTTTAAGTGGGTTTTGACTTTGATTAACATGCTTGTAATCAATCATGTCGATGTTTTCAAAGCTTCTGTCCCTTGAGATGAACGAGATGAACCACAGATAGTATCAACTCATATAGATGAAGCTGAACTACAGAGTTTTCCTCCAGAGTTTTCCAAAACTTAGAGGAAACGTGGTTCTGGGAATAGGTTACAGAAGTAGGGTCTAGCTGTGGAGGGTGGCTTTGTGTGCAAAATGCCACAAGGTTGGGTGCATTTGGATCCAGTGCTTTGGCTTGGAGCTGTCTGTAGTTCTATTACATTAATTCAGACTTATTATAAAGAATGATTCATAGCTACCCACTCTAAGGTGTTCAAAAAGAAATCAGACAAGAGGAAGTTGGGTCTAACAACACAGGAGCCAGTCCTATTATCAGCATTTTTTCTACAAGGGAAATCAGCTTCTCCAGAGAAGCGTTTCCTATTGTCTCCTCCTGTGTTCTCCACCAGCTCCCAGAAGCAGTGCGTCTTTCTTTATCTCCTGTGTTTACGGTGTGAAGAATACAGCCATAGCAGCACTTAGTCAAGCGTTTTGCAGGTGCTAAAGAAACAGGAAAAGTGCACGTACACCCCACTCTACGCATACATCTATGCCCACTTAAAGAAACCAGTTTCTAAATCAAGTTTAGTTAAATCTGTGCTGTATTCTTTTTCTCTAACATGGATGAAAGGATCTTATCTCTGTTTAATTTAAGTTGATAAAGTAGTGAAGCTTTTAAAATTGTACAGGGAAGGTGAGCTGATTTAATTACACTGATGTAGGAAAAGATTTAGTTAAACTGGTGCCATCTTGATGTGTACATAAGCTGTCAGTGAATCAGGTTGGTCAATTAAGCCTGAGCAGTGCAAAACCATGGATTTGCTCTGCTTCTAAATGGTAAAACTTGGCCTAGGACACAAATGTAAAGAGTCCATACTATTATCCTTGTAATATACCAGGGGTAGAATGAGTTCCACATCTTGCCTTTTAGCTGGTGAAAACTGTTACAAGAAAAAGAGCAGAAACCTGGCAGCTAGGCCAGGTTCAACCCTGGGTATTACCCCATTGACTCCCAAGCCAATGGGCTTACACCAGGAATAGATTTGGCCTAGTGATGGGGAAAAAGTGGATGGGAGAAGGTTATTTTCCCATTTTAGCTCCATTTCTGACTTGAAATTTGAAGTTCCAAGGTGCTGTGGGATCTATCTCAGTCGAGTGCTGCTTTAAAAATTAATAAAGACTTTCTTCCCAGTCACATTATGTGGCAATCCATACAGACTATGAGCTCATAACCTTCTTCTCTGGCTTGCGCACATGCTGTCTGCTGAAACCTAAGATGAGTTTGGTTTTTTGTTTTTGTTTTTGTTTTTTATTATTTAGAGAGCACTCCTGCTCTTCACAGAGGCTCAACTGCAAAGCTAATCAAAATCAATGGCGGCTTGGCTGCTGCCAAGGAGGAGAGAGCAGGGGTGGGGGCTGCAGGCTTCCTACCCACTAGGAAAGTACAAACCTCCCCCACCATCTTGCCCAGTTCATGTAATGAACAAGAACAAGGGTGGGGATTCTATAACATGTATTAATTTCTAAATACAAATATCAACCATAGTTTAATCTGTTGGTTTTTTAAGCATCAAAACACTCCTTTGTCAAAAGGTGGAGACATTCAAACACAGTGATTTATACCAGAAAATGTAAGGCTTAGACAATATCTGTCTTCTAGTAGATCACTGAATTTATATACAGAAAATGTTGGCTCTAAAGCTTCTGTCAGGAGGCTTCTCTAGCACAGTTTGCTTGCTTACATCTTTATGAGCCTAATATTTGGCTCACACAAAGAGTCTGATTTAAGCCTACAGAAGCCAGGCGAGTCAGAGGTAAAGCGGAATCCCGGTGCCAAATTCTGTTCGCATGTAAATTCATTAAATGCAGTTGATAAGGTTGGGGTTTTCCTGGGTATAATTGAGTGTCGTGTCCTTTGTATTCTTCAGTGAGTGCTTGGAAGCAGCCAAAGAGGCGTTTGTCCCTCTACTCCTTTGTCCCATCCCTGGTCCCTGTTCTTGTTCCTGTCCTCTTCAAGAGAATCTTTCCTGACTTTTACACTGCCTGTCTGTGCTAAGAGGGGATTTTGGAGGTTTTAGTCTGTGTAGTGTGGCTATTTGTTAACTGATAAACCTTAGAGTGATGGACCTTCAACTACTTGAAGGGTTGCTCCAAGGAAGATGGTGCTCGACTGTTCTCAGTATTAACAGAGGACAGAACAAGGAGCAATGGTTTCAAGTTACAGCTGGGGAGATCCAGGCTGGATGTTAGGAAAAACTTCCTTACTAGGCGAGTGGTGAAGCATTGGAATAAACTACCTAGGGAGGTGGTAGAATCTCTCTCTTTGGAGGTGTTTAAGCCCGAGCTGGACAAAACCTTGGCTGGGATAATTTAGTGGGAGTGGTCCTGCTTTTTTGGCAAGGGGTTGGACTAGATGACCTCGTGGGGTCCCTTCCAACCCTATGATTCTACGATGATTCTATGACCTTATTATTGAATCTCGGTACTTTGATTGTAGTATTAATCAAGGACAGAAAACTGAGGGCTGAATTTAGTCCTTATGCCTTTCTGGCTCATCTTGGATTGATTTATGAAATCCCCAAATTGAGCAAAAGCCACTCAAGGTCTTGGAGCTGCAGACCGAGGTAGCCAATGTTTCATAACACAGCAAAGAATAATGCAAACTACATGCTCAAGGGGAAAGGACAAATAGATCCCCCAGCTGGGGCATTACTGAATATTTAGAAGCAGGAAGCTGATAATTTAGAAATGGGAAGAGATTCCACAGTGGTGGGGGGGGGGAGACTCTATGAGAGAAAGGGTCCCCCCTGCTCCTGTACAAATAAATATAAACCAAATCATTCACCATATGAGGCAGCCTTGTCTCCTAGTCCTCATACGGGATGCCTGTCTGTACAGTATCTCATGCTAAAATATGTGGAGATGTAATTTAATTTCCTTTGTGATTTATGTTTATAAATTTATTTATTATTTAAAGAATAGGCCTGATCCAGGGGCATTCTAAGCACACTCCAGTCCTGTAGAAATCAGCAGACCTAAGGCTGATCCCATTGGAGTCAATAGCAAAACTTCCATCTACTTCGCTATGTGGGAAATAGGCCCTCGCGGGGAGCTGAGTGTTGAGTGTCCCTCTGTATCAAATCTGGAAGAAGCTCTACCAACATACTGCAGTGCTTGAGGTCCACTGGTAGCCATGTCCCAAACAAGTTTCCTCAGTAGAGGGGCTGTGTCATGCTTCACTCACTGCATGTGATAATTTGAGCTGGGCAAAATTATTCATCACAAAGACTTTCTTTTCCCTGTCTCAGTTGTTTAGAAACTTGCAGTTCCCACAAACACATGCATGTGCCTAAAATGAACTGATGAATGTTTGACACAAAGATGTCAACCTAGAGGCTACCCTGAACTGCCTCTCTACAACTGTCCAAAATTCACGTGGATATGGTTGGATGTAAAGGTCCCGTGGTACGTTTCTGTTCTGTGGTGGGAAAGAAAGTGCAGGGAGATTTTTTTAAAGCCTCCAACACAGCAGATCTGTGCCCAGTTCCCACAGCAAGTCAGTGGAAGGTGAGCATCTGGCATTCCTTTGTACTTTTGAAAATCTCCCCTAAAACTAGTAAAATCAATATTCTAGTATAAATACCCAGGAATAAACCTACCATTGGCGTTCTGTAATATTTGTTTAATGTCTTTGTTCAGGTGACAATTTATTTGTAAATTTGAATTTATTTCCATGCAAATATTTGCGCCCAGGTTTAGTGTTTCCATGATGCCATGTGTGCCTATTCCCAACAGTAATAGACAGTGTTATCTCGAGTTTATATTCAATGATGTTTTGTGTGTTTGATTCTTGTTTGATATCGCCATCCAGTATGACAGCTTTGAAACAACAGGATGCACTTGTTTAATGTGAATGTGTTGGACCCTATCTTTTAAAAATGTTTTTTAAGAAAAATAACAAATTGGGTAGGCTTGGTTGCTAAATTTCCAGCCCAGAGCCCTTTTTACAGCTGTTCTGTGAAACTTTTGAAAGTGATGGTTTACAATGGAACATCAGCTAGGACAGTATAAATGGGGGGCTGAAATTGCCTGGTTAGACCATTGAAATGGCTTTGAGCATTTTGGTGCTCTTTAACTCCCGTAGTTTGAAAGAGTTCCTAGGACTAAGGCGTACAGTGTTACTAACATAGCTAATTATGGGGCCAAATTCCTTTAGCCTTTTTTGAATATGTAGGAGTGAAAAGAATCTCTGGTTCTGCATGACTATCAACACATGACAGGGTCCTTTCTAGCAAAACAAGGGATGAGCTGCCCCAAAGTGAGTTCTTTATAAGCTCAGGATTAGACTGGCTGGTGGGGTTTTTTTTTTGTTTGTGTACAGGTAGAAAGAAAGGCAGATAGCGCCTTCTCAACCTATCTTTTCATGTATAAATATTAATAAACAAAATATATTTCTCCCAGTCCCCTGTTTCAGAACATCATCCTGGTAAAACTGTAGCACCATAAAGAGGCAGATTAGCCCCCAGACAAACATTAAATGTAGCACCAGAGAAAGTACAATCATAAGAAAAGCATCTCACCTGGTGTCATAGCGCTTAATGTATGTACACACAAACTGTCTCTTGTCAAAACTGCTAAACACCCCTTGTCCAGCTATCAAGACAAACAGATGCCTGTTTGCAGTAAAGGCACTGCCTGGAGGTGTTGTTTAGTCCTGGGTTTGCAAACAATTTTTCCACACTTCTGCGTTTAGATGGGCAGATGCCACCCCCATAGATAAGGCCTGGGAGTGAAAGTGTTAGCACTACGGCAAGGACGTCACTCATCTTTCAGCTCGAGCTCCAGGAGCACACATGCTCCGACCATAGACATCTAAAAGGAATGGTGCTTAGGTTCCCAACAAGGCATGCATGTATTAACGTATGCTCTCATATAAGCAGTATGTGTCTCTGGCTGCTGGGCAGTTGAACAGCTCCTTCAGTACAAATCTTCTTTCCCATTACTCAAGCCTCTTTTATCATCCTCCTTCTCTTCTTTATCTCCATTTGTCACAGCTGCTGCTCAGACTCTGTACTTCCTGCAGGAAAAGGGGAAATAATCTTCTCCAAAGGTGCAGGGTTTTCTCCAGCCTGAAGAAGCAAAATAATTTGTTTTTAATTATACTGATACAATGGTTGCACTAAAAGCATCTTTGAAATGTACGCATAAACCTTCCTGTTGAGGCAAGGATTTACTGCCTAGGACTTGTATAACAAACAAGGAGTCCTGTGACACTTTTCAAAACTAACAGATTTATCACATGAGCTTTTGTGGGAGAAAAATCCCACTTCATCAGATGCTTGGAGATGGGGAATTTTCTCCTACGAAAGCTTATGCAATAGATAAATTTGATAGTCTTTAAAAGTGCCACCAGACTGCTTGTTGGTTTTGCTGAACTAAACTAACAGGCCTACGGAACTTGGAATGTGTATGTAATTTACGGGGCAGACAGCTTTCTGGTTAAACTACAGGAGAGCAAAAGATCTGGCTGTTGAAAATCTCAGTGCTACCACAATTCCTGTGTGGCTTTAATTTTGGGTGTCATGGTCTTCTGGCATCTCCTGCTTCAGCTGAGTAGGGCCAATAAAATGTTAATGTTTGTGGAAACAACTATTACGGAAAGACCCTGTGGACTCTTGATAATAGGAGAGAAGTGGAAGCAGCCCTGGGGTCTAGTGCTGTTCTGTCACTGATTTGACTTACAGGCTTGGGCAAATCACTTAATGCTTCTGTGTTACAGATCCAACGGTAACATCTGGATGATGATAATGTAGCTGCCTCACAGATATCTTAATGTTTGTAAAGTGCCATTGGTTTTTGGTAAGTTCCCCCATCTTCGAAGTGTCCAGCCAAGTGGGATTTTCTCCCATAAAAGCTTGTGCCATAAAAACTTGTTAGTCATTAAGTGCCACAGGACTCCTTGTTTGTTTTTGCTGAAGGAGACTAAGACGGCCGCCCCTTTTAAACTGAGGAGTGAAACTGATCCTGGCGCAGGGACCCAGCATCAGTTCTACACACCTTCTACATCTCATTAATACCTGTTGTGGAGTCTTTTACGGGCTTGAAGTACTCATCTCTCAGATCCCAAAGTGATAAAGTAACCTCATAAAAACCTCAGTAGAGAAATCTGTGCTGGCCCTCTACATCAGATGAATTTCACACAAAGCGAGCCGTAAAATATGCAACTATGTCAACTGTGGGAGAGGAATTAGGGCTGATGGATCACTAGGAGGCAGATTCTGGTCTCAGCTACTGTAGTGTAAATCTAGAGCAACTCCATTGGCTTCAGTACTGGTACTGTATTTACATGGGTGAGTTTGTCATCAGAATCTGACCCTCAATCCTTTGTATTAAGGAAGCTGGACAAATTCTCATGCTTCAAATGACTCTGTGGAGTGTCTGCTGAATTCCTGTTAAGTTTAAGCGGCAAGAGATGGTCGGTTTCTGTGTAAACACCAATTTCTACTAAGTCCCAGAGCACCCAATGTTCATGGAATGGCAGCAGTTCCTTTTTCCATGGCTCCTGCTTCAGACTAAAGTATCTAAACTAAAGCAACTGCAAACAAAGCTAGAAGAACTAAATCTAATTGACTCAACCAGGCCTGAAGCACCCATCACATCTTCATGCCACCTGCAAGAAGCAAGGCAAGTTGCGTGACTCACGGTACTTGTGCATGCACACACCCACGGACGCAGAGGTGGCTGAAATTTCACTTTTTTTGCAGATCTGCTGATGGCTATAGGAACTTGTTTGGTGGGGAAAAAGGAGAAAGGTGTTTAGTGCCCAAAAGAAGGGGTGCACAATAATACTGGTTTCGGTATGTCTGCACTGCAGCCTGGCCTGCGCCTGCTGACTCAGACTAAGGGACTGTTGAGATGAATTGTTGACTTAGATTCAGCCCGAGCTCTGGGGCCCTGGCACCTGACAGGATCCTAGAACCTGGCCTTCACTCTGAGCCTGTACACCACAATTAAACTGCTTGTTAGTGTGATTCTCACAAACCTATCGGCTGGCACAGGCTAGGTGCAGGTTCTTAGTCGCAGTAGGGTATAGACATCCCCTCAGAGTCAAAATGTGCCAGAGGACATATACCAACACATGGCTCACTTCAGTCCTTCTGACCTGAGTGAGTGACACAGCTGTTGGCCCAGCCTTCAGTTCCTACACAGTGCTGCTGACACACCTCAGATCTGCTTTGCAGAATTTCTGTCAATTTTATCCCTAGACTTCTCCTGAGCAAAGACGAACAGCCTTGGCTTGGCTTTTTGTGTGTGTGGAAACAATTGCTAAGGATTTCCCTGTGGCCACCTAGGTCATTGGCACTGTGATGTACAATCCACGTCTTCAGAAGTAAAAGGGTGAATTTCACAGAGGTGAATAGGGAAAAAAGACCAAGCAAACATCTGATTGATTTTTTTGTACTTGGGATAAGAGGAAAGGATATGAGATGCAGAGAAATGTCTCTGAGGGATTAATTAAAGTGATGGGGGATCTTCACCTGAGTGAAATCCAGTAAGAGTGTTAGGATTTTACTTCAGTTTTAGCGACGGGCTTTACTTGTGCTTCTGTAGCACCTAGAGACCCCAATCAAGGATCATGGCCCCACGCTAGTAGATGCTATACAAACACATGGTATGAGACAAGCCATCCCCTGACAATCTTACGTTCTGCTTTTTTTTCCCTCTCTTTCCTCAAACAACAGAAAACCTTTTAAACGTTTTAAAAGTTTTTCAATTAAAAAAAAGCTCCAAGGGAGAAATTTACCTCTGTGCAGACAAAGGACCACCATGCTGCTTGGTTGTCCATCACCTAAGCTGTATTTCAAGGGCTGAAGTGCCAGTTAAGTTTTGCGTGCGCTTCATGGTGGCTCTCTGCAGAGGGGTGAATTCCACCCAGAGCAAAAAGGATGAAAATCCTGGCCTACATCCCATCTCTCAGTACAACTGAATATCAACGCCTGTGTTAAAGCCATTACTGGGTGCATATTGGCTCCGTTGCCAACATCTGACTCATTAATGGAATGCCCTTTGAGCCAAATTCTGATCTCATGTGCAGCACTGTAAATACAGGGCAATTCGAGTTGGCTTCAGTTGAGTTACTCCAGTTTTACCGCACTAGATAGACAGATTGAAATTTGGATCTTTGAGTATGAAGGGGGGCTGTATAAAGCCAAATTCCACCCCAAAGGTAATATTCGGAGTGGTTACCAGAAAGGGAGGGAGTGCTGGCATGTCCTCTGGAGTGCTGGTCAAAAAATGTTCAGAGCAATTTTTTAACTAAAAAAAATTGGTCAAAAAAAAAATTCTTGACAAAATTATCAGGTTTTAGTCAGGTTTTTATTAGCAAATCAGTTTTCTTGGGTGTCCAAAAACTGCAAATATCTTTGGTGTTCAACAAAGGTCCCCCAAAAATGAGTTAAGTATGGAAATTAAAAATGGTGATTCCCTTTGATGATTTTCATGGAGATCTAAAGGCATTTTTGATGTGTACCTCCCTGTCGAGCCACTTAGGGATGCTCATAGGTCAGGTTTGCTAAACCTTTTCTCATTGTTTTGCTCTCCTCTGCACGCTGTGCAGTTGTCTAATCTTTTCTGAAGTATAGTGCTCAGCACTGGACACAGTATTCCAGTGCTAAGCGAGTGGGACACTATACCTTCTGTGCCCTAAATACAATCTTCCCATTAATACGCCCTAGAATATTAGTCTTTGCCCCTAAACTGTGCCACATTGTTGATATTCAATTTGTGATTCACTATAAAATCCTGAGTCTTTTCAGTAGTGCTACCAGGTAGCCCATTGCCCATTTTGTAATTGTCATTTGATTTTTTCCTTCTTAAGTTAAGTGCTTTGCCCTTGTCTTTATTGAATTTCAGCTTGTTGCATTCAGACAAGTTCTCCAATCTGCTCTTTGGAATTGTAGACATATGCACCAACACGCTCACAACTCCTCCCAGCTTGGTGGCATCCTCAAATTTTATAAAAACACTCTCCGCTCTATCTGAGTCACTAATGAAAATGTTGAATAGTAGCAGATCAGGACTGACACTTTCAGGACCTGATTAAATACACCCTTCCAGTTTGACAGTGCAACGCTATTAACTAGACTTTCAACCAGCTGTCCACCACCTTATAGTAATTGAATCTAGACTGCATTTCTGTAGTTTGCCTATGAGATTGTGAGATTGGTATGTGGGACAGTGTCAAAAGCCACACTGAAATCAAGATAAACCACATCTAACACTTTCCCCATGCATGCTAGGCAGTAGTCTATTGAAGAAGGAAAGCAGGTTGGTTTGGCATGATTTGTTCTTGAAAAATCCATGCTGGTTCCTCATAAACCTATTATTCTGGATGCTTACAAACTGATTGTTTAATAATGGCTTCCTGTATGTTTCTAGGTGTCAAGTACAGCTAACAGGCCTATAATTCCCTATTTGTTCCACTTTTTAAAGATAGGTACTATGTTTGGCCTTTTCCAGTCCTCTGGGACCTCAGCTCTCGTCTCCGAGTTCTTGGAGATAATTGCTAACAACTAAAAAGGTTGCCGCAGCTAGTTCCTTACATACACTACTAGGATCAATTTCATCAGACCCTGCCAACTTGAATACATCTAATTTATCTAAATATTCTTTGACCTGTTCTTTCCCATTTTGCCTTTTATTCCTTCCTCCTTGTTGTTAATATTGTGTTGAGTATCTGGAAACCATTAACCTTTTTAGTGAGGACTGAAACCGAAGATATTAAACACCTCAGCCTTCTTGATATCATCAGTTATTAGCCCTCCACCCCCACTAAGTAATGACCTTTGCTTCCCTTCATCTTTTTCTTGCTCTTAATGTGTTTAAAAAAACCTCTTTCTCCTGTTTTTATGTTCCTTTTCTAGCTGCAACTCATTTTGTAGATTAGCATTTCTGATTTTGTCCATGCTTGTGGCTCTTGTGCCCCTCCTTAGCGGTTCATCTACATTTCCATGTTTCGTAGGGTTCCTTTTTCACTTTTAGGTCCTTGAATGGCCCCTTTTAATTTAACATGATAAACAAGAGAGCCGACGACCTAATGAAAAGCATTTTGACTGAGATTTTCAAAGGTCGCAGTCCTAGACTGTTAGTTCCTAGTGATTTTAGCTAACTTTGAGAATCTCACTCATAAATTCTTCAGTCTGATCACACAGCTCACTCATTTTCAGTGCTGACTGGCGAGATGGTGTTTCTCCTAGTCCAGGAAATTACACTGCTGATGGAGCCAGCAGCCCAGTAAGAGACTCAATGACTCGGGTAAGATGCCACTTGCCTTTATTCAGCACTTCTTTGGCTTGTCTTTATTCAGAGGCACAGAATCAAGCCCAAGCTTGGTATTCAGCTCTAGTACTAGTGAAGCCTTAGATTGAAGAAGCTGACTTTTTGTGCCTTATAAAGCACTGGGCACATAGAGCTCCAATCACTGCTAACAAAGGGCCAGCTCCACTGATTTCAGTGGAATTAGACCTGCGTGCCCCAGTCATTATTTTTGCATGTAGTCAGTACTTAATACATGGAGTAATTATAAGTAATACATGTCAAGGGAAAATGTTGGAGGAAATTGGATTGTCCAGGAAAGAAGACTGGTGGGGGCAGAATACCTTGGATTCCAGCTTGATGGAGCAGTGAGCTAATAAGAAACCGTAGACTTAAAGCCCTGACCTAAATGAGTGAGACTCCCATTTAATTCTATGGGGGATGCATGCATTTACATCAGGGCTTTATTTATTGTGTTTATGCTGGAGGTGTAAAGGATAGTTGAGACAGAATGTCATGGAATTAATTGGTGGGGGGGTGGCAACAGGAAAGAAGGATCAATCCAGTGGAGAGAGACTCACAGGAACAGCTGCTTTGAGAGGTCTTGGGCAAGATCAAAGAGGCTGAAGGGAGCGGAAGGTGGTTGGGGCAACTCCAAAGTTTCAGAGGCTTTGGGTCCTGTTTAGCCTTAATCTCCCTGTCTGTAGATTCTCCATCTTCAAGTGTCTGACGAAGTGGGATTTTTCTCCCACAAAAGCTCATGCGATAAGTAGAGTTGTTAGTCTTTAAAAGTGCCACAGGACTCCTTGTTTGTTTTGCTGAAATAGACTAACACGGCTACCCCTTTGGAACTCTAGAAAGATGTCTTTCTTGGCGGCTGTTTCTTAAGAATAATATACTTCTTTGCGCCTGACTAATAAGGGATTTAGTAATGAAGATTTGCTCTTGTACAGGTTTAGCAGTGAGGAGCTTGCAGTTTATGAAAGGGGAGCATAAGACAGAGGAGTCCTCCAGCCTTAGTTTCTCAGGAAAATTAGTAGCAAAGCTTTTTTTCTTGCTTCAGACTCAGGGAAGCGCACAAACTACACAGGAAGCAACACGTTGAATGTTTGGTTTGCAGCTCATGATGCAAAGCTGTAGCCTGCTGCTGGGTCAGCCAGCCTAATCCCATATCTGCAGCACTGCCTCTGGTGCTGACTTTTTTTTGGACTTCCGCACAGCTCAGTGTGACATCTCCAAAAATCTTATCGACCCAATTTTAATACAGCTAATTAACTACACAGAGACGTTTGACAGAGCAGCTCTGCGGGAACCTAGCAGCAGACAGTGGGGGACATTACTGGCAGTGCAACAAGCGCAAAACCAGGCTGGTGGAGCTGGCAGGGAGAGATAGGGTTTAATTTAATACACTGCCACTTCTAGACTAACAGAGCAAAATACAAATGACATTGCATGCCAAGTTGGCACATGCTCCCTACACTTCATGCCCTGGCTGGGTTTTTCAAGGTGATGTCAGATTATATATTACAGACCTGCCACTTTCCGAGTACTTCGCCTCCAGAAATCCAGAAGTGGCCCGTATGCGTTACAAACTGGTTACACTCCATGGGCTGAATCCTGTTTCCATCAAAGGTACCTGGACCTAGGTCTGCAGACATAGTTATGTGTTGCTCCACTCACTTATGTCGCATGGCCTAAGCTATTTAGGTGGCTAAGTCCATTTTCAAAAGTGCCCTAGGAGCCCAAATCTCAGTGAGACTTAGGTTCCTAAATGCCAGAGCTGTTTCTGAAAATGGGATGTAGGTATGTAAATCACATAAGCTTTGCAACACTGAGTGAGCCAACACACAAATCCCCTTAAAAACCTGATTCCTTAGGTCAGTGGGAGCTGGCCCCCAGTACAGAAGGCTCATTTCCTAACCTAAACTGTTGTATAAAGTTGTGGTGTGTTACTAAACAGCTACCATGTTCCACTGTAGACATGGCTGCACTTCACTGGAGAAAGACAGAGACGCACATACACTTACTTGAGTGTGTGTGTGTGTAGGGGGAGGAAGAGAAAGAGAGAGAGAGAGTGAACAATACCAGTCCAAGTGGAAATTACAGGGGAAAATAAAGAGACACTAAGCAATTAGCCAACCTGGAATCTGCTCTCATTCTGATGACCGTTCCACATCTTCAACCACTAGACCATAAAACTAATAATCAGACAGCAGCTACACTGAGCAACATTAATTGGTGCAAGCTAACTCCCCTATTCTTATTAACTGTGCCATGAAATCCCTAATGAACATGAGTGGTCAGGAGCTGGAGTTTACATCTTATTGTACAAGGAGTTTCACTGAAGACTTTCTATGGTGATGTATATGGGGGAAGGAGGAAGCAATTCAAATTTTGTTCCAAAATATTCTGCGGGGCTCATCCTGTGCAGCTTGTTACATGTCTCTTCTGTTCTAAATTCTAGGACCATGCTTATCACCGCAGCATCATCGAAGCACAGAAATGTAGGACTGAAAGGGACCTTGCTGGTCATCCAGCTCAGTCCCCTGCACTAAAGCAACAGACTGTCCCAAACAGATGTTTGTCTGAGAAGGGTCATGTGAAACCACATCTATATAGCTGCCTGTAAGATTCTTTTTTTTCCCAGATATTGCATACTGCATGTATTAGTATGAGCAAAATGCTTTTTCAGTTGGAAGGAAGAAAGAAAAAGAAATGGACAATGAAAGATGGGACTGTGAAAATGAGCTGCTGGTGATAGTATATTGAATTTTCCCTCTGTGTGAACGTATTTGCGTTCACAGCTCATCTCATGTGACTTGGGAGTTCACCGAGAGAACTGGATGGCTCCATTCACTTGACGCTATCCCTATGGCTATTGGGAGGTTCTGTCATTAGCCAGTCTGTCCCCCACATCTGGACTCTCAGCGTCATCCCTGAAGTTGTTTCAAAGGACAAAGTCTTTTTTTTCCTGAGACCTTGAAGCCAGGGGCAGCTTTCGTGAGGATTCATGGATTCAGCTGCACCCACAGAAATCATGAAACTAAGGATGAAAAAACGTTCCACTGGGGAAGGGAGCCACATTCTCGCCTTTGCACAAGAAACCTCTCATGGATCCATGTTGCAGTGATGTTGCTCCTAGGCATGTCGCTGTGCAGTGAAGTCAGAATTGCGTACTGCTGTGGAGGCCTAAAGGGCAAACTTTGCCAGAACGTACATGGGAGATGGGGTGTTGCAGAATGGGAGGACTGCTGCCTGGAGGGCCAGGGCCAGGGCATGGCAGTGTAGTGGAGGGTAAATGTGATAAGCTGGGGTTATCATTAGACCTATTTTACAGCTGGGAAAAGAGAGGTCAGGGTCCCCCAGTAAATCAATGGCAGAGCAGAGTGGGAAGAGAACTCAGGTTGCCCCACTAAGCTATGCTAAGATTTGGAAATTAACCTCAAGTCATCTTCACTGAGCCTTGAGTCTGCAATTGGTGGGATTTGTGGACCTCAGCCTGGTGAGCCCGGGCAGAGTGTGTTCACTCAGCTCAGCCTGGTAAATATTCCCTGTGACCCAGCCTGCCTCACCAGCTGGGGCCCTGCCTACAGTTAGCTACTCTACGCACTAGCAATTGTAGCAGCATTGCCGCACCCTAAGAAAAGAGGTGCGTTCCTAGGCCGTGTTAAAACAGAGCAGTCAAATGAGAGGCTGACAAAGGAGATACTTGCACTGTTCCTCTTGGAGGTTTGGGATGGTTGAGCTCAAACCTACACGTGAATCACAGGACGACGTTCCTTTCCAAAAACTATGAACCAAACACCCAGCTTGGTTCCCGAACCTTGTCATAGATGGAACAGGGAGGACAAAGCAAGTCAGGGACAGACCTTTCTCTAGCCATTGTTGATACCAGCCAGCAGCTGCTGTGTTCAGCCATGTACCTCCCTCGGGGACATAATAGGAGCTGTCAAATTTAAAGTTTCAGTTAGAAAATCATACTTTAGTCCCTCTGTCTGCCAAGAAAACTTTCTGAAGGGGACCTAACTAAATTTGTGGGTGGACAACTCTAACTGTACATCACCCCCAGAGTCAATAGCATGCCACAAATACACACAATGTAAACCCAGATCAATCTATCTAAAACCCACTTTAAAACACTAACGGTGCGCAGAGGTCTCCCAAGTAATCACATTGTTATTTATTACTTTTCAGACATCTAAAAATGTTTCAGGCACGGTGCAAACAAGTAAATATATGATTCTTGCCTCAGAACTCAGTCTTGATTTGACATGACACCGCAACTGTGAGTTGCAATTTACAAACAAGGGGATGGAAGAGAAGCCAGCAAAAGGACAATAGTAGTTTTTTTTCTCCTTGAGACTTCTCTTCTGCAGCCCTTCTCTGTGTTGTCAACTCATCCTGTTTTTATTGTCACTAAGACTTCAGTTCGGAAAAACATTTACTCACATGCAAGTGACTTGAGGTCAAGGGGTCTGAAGCAAATGCATTTCAGTGCTTTTCCTGAGTGTGGGGAAAGTTAAATATTTCCTTAACTGTTGTCCCGAAACAAGGCCTTAAGTTTTAAGCTCCAATGGGCAAGAAGTAAAATGCCCTCTTTATTGGAGTTATAAAATATCTATGGCACTATATAAATAACAACTGTAATACTGTTAGGTCTGAGGATTGAAAAGTTCTCCAGTTGTCTCAATAGGAAGTTAATTCTGAGGAATAATTATAAGGATTTAAATGGCAATGTTATTGAATATTTAACTGCGGATAAGTTTAGCAGAAACATGCCAAAGTGAGCTAGTGCAAACTCACAGGAAGTACGAATCAGCGATTAAGAAGGCAGCAGTTTAGCATAGAGACTGGCTTTTTTGTTTGGGTGGGGGGAGTGGGAATGACAAAGAGTGGGCTCTTTGTATTTGACTTTATTCAAATAAGTCAGGGTTTAATTGATTAAGAAATAACATACATTGATGAACACAGGAATTAAATGAGTCGAGACCATATTAATGAGATCATAGAGCTGTATTACATAGGATTGCAACACCTGAGGTTTAGGTGCCTTGAAAAATTATAGGAACAATGCGAGGATTCACAGAGCCTCAGTTAGGCCGCCTATACAATGAAAGGGGAGATTCCCGTGCTTCAGCACGTTCCAAAGGGGTAGCGGTGTTAGGCTCCTTCAGCAAAACAAAGAAAGAGTCCTGTGGCACATTTAAAGACAAAGAAAGTTATTTACAGCATGAGCTTCCCTGGGAGAGAAAACCCACTTTGTCAGCTACTTTGAAGATGGGAGAACTAACAGAAGGGGAGGAAGATAAATGCAGGGAGGATAAGACATGGGATGAGGTCAGAGTATAACAGCAAATCAAAGCAGCTGGGGAGCAGCATACAGAGGGAGATGAGGTCAGTTTGTTAGTCTGTAAAAGTGCCGCGGGACTCCGTGTTTCTTGTGGTTAAGCACGTGATCCACAAGGGCCGGCATGCTATCCTGGCAGCCACCTAACCTAGTCAGTGGGGAGACACCACCCATGGGGGTGAGCCCTGAACCCAGTTCCCCTAGAGGAGATAGTGTGGGTGCCTGGACTGGTGGGAAGCACTCCTCTCGGCTTGGAGGTTAGGAGCCCCTCTTCTGGTGCCATGTGGGTTAGCAGCCTGAGGGGATTTCTTTGGAGCATGAGCTAGGCAGGTGTCTAAGGCCACCCGTAAGGAACCAGCCGGCTGAGATGCTGCTTTGGGGGTTGTGACAGCTACTCTGTAGCATTTAGCCCAGAGGCTGGAGCAGGCCCGTGGTGATGGGAGAGCCTGGGTCCATGTCTCCCTCCGGCAGAGTGGAGAAGGCTCTGGACAGGGTGCTCCCACCTCTGAGGATAATGCTCTAACAGGTGGACTAAAAGTCAGAAGAGGGGTGGGAGGGCAGTGGGCAGCACCACAGCCTGGGGGCGGATGGCCAAGTGTGGCTGCCTGAGCCAGGCCAGGTGTGAGAAAGGGGGTGAATGGTTGATCAGCCTCGGGCTATTGCAGACTGAGCTGGTCCCATGACTTGCACTCCCCGCATTTATTTCCTCTCATTCTGTAAGGTCCCCGCTCTTCAAAGTGTCTGACGAAGAGGGATTTTCTCCCACCCAAGGTCGGGCAAGGAATAAGTTTGTTAGCCTTAAAAGTGCCTCCAGACTTCTGCCTTCTTTGGCTGAACTAGCCTAACCCGGCTGCCCCTTTGGAGCCTAGGGCTAGTGGGGAAGAGAAGCGCCCAGTTGCCGACGGTGGGAACTTTTCCGGCCCGAAGGCGAGGGCTGAGTGAGTTCAGGCGGCTCCAGGCTTCGGCTGGAGTTCGTGCATCTCGGGGGCGTCTAAAACTGAGACTGGCCAAGGACCTTGGTGACCCCCGCTGGGCGTCCCTCCACGGTTAGATAAAGCACAGCGGGCCGCATCTGTCGAGGGAGAGGGCGAGGAAACCTGCTCGGCTCCTCGGACAGCGGCCTGGAGCCCAGGCCCGGGGGTGACGGGCTGGGAGTTTTCAGGCCGGCGGCAGAGTCACGCCGGGCCCCGGCCGAATGGGCGCGCAGCCCCTGCGGCCCCGGCCCGCAATGTCCGGCCGTGCGGAGAGCGGCTGCCGGTTACGACGGCTGCACTGACCGGGGCGGGGGCGGCCGAAAGTGGCGGCGCGGCACCGTCGGGGCGGGTCGCTCCGGAGCGAGTCCGGCTCCGCTCCCGGCCCCGGCGCGGGACCAGAAACTTTCCAGCCGGCTCCGGGCCGTGGCCCCCGCGCGGGAGACTCGTCCGGTGTCCGCTCAGCGCCGCCCCCGCCCGGGGCCCCGGACCGTCCCGCCGCGCAACCCGCCCTGCCCGGTACCTGGGGCTCTCCCCGCGCTCTGCCTCCGCTCCGGCCCGGCTCCGGCT